>CAMRHE010000613.1:0-600000 GCA_947044405.1 Leptodactylus fallax | reverse complement strand
GAAGTTTTACTTTTGCTGGTATAATACTACTGGATCTGGACCTACAGCAGCTGCAGAACTGGGGCCAGCCCGTCATGTGCGGCTTGGATAGAGGTCACCGCTGAGGCATGCGACTGACTGAGGGCAATTCCCCTCAAGTGGCAGATCAGACACCCGAGAATTAGCAGGGCTCATGGGGTGGAATGCACTAGGTTTTGTTCTGATTTAAAACATATACCAGCTCTTTATTGGAGTCAGACATCCCTTTAATACCTACTGTACTGGCCCCTGACTACAGAGATATATCCTGTCCTGACACACAAAGTATGATGGCTACAGGACCTGGCGGTCATAGCCCCCAGTGATCTGACACACGTGTTGTGAAAGGTCACAAAGCGCTGCTAGAAGCTGCAAATCACTTTCTATGATGGTGAAAGAAGCACCCAAAAAACAAGGATCACACAGAAGCATATTGGCACAGGTAAAGAAGCACAGAACATGTACTACTACACGCCATACATTTGCTTCACTAATACAAGGGTTTTACCTGTGACATGACCCTGCCGACTTGCTGAAACCTCCAGCCAAGCACTGGTCTTAAGTTTCAATGGTCAAAAAAAAGACCATGACATGCTGAAAATATTGTATCCCGAGGCCGTTGTAAGGCTAGGTTCACATCAGCATCTGGTTTCTTTTCTTCTGGATTGTCAGAGGACCAGAAGAGCGGAAAAACGGACTATAAAAATAGTAGACAAAAAGCCCGAGGGACCCTATCGCCTGTAACAGACATTTTTAACTAAAGTCACCAGATGACAAAGTTGTCTTGTTGGACTTTGTCCGCCAATATCTGATGGACACCGCCAGCCAGACACCCTGATGAGCAACAGCATCTGTCCATTACACTTTCTACTAATGTCTCTTAGTCCTGACTGGCTCTCTCAGTTCCTGAAGCCACACCACCTTGTTAGCCAAGACTTGTGCCCAGGTCACTCATTCTTCCCGACCTGGAAATGACAGCCAATGTGATACCACCAACCCATCAGCGCCTCCAACTAAACATACCGTGACTACCGTACTCTCCTGCACAAACACAGATCAAAGAGGACTTGTACTGTACAGTAACTAAAGCTGGCTAGAAAACAGCTGACTGCACCATGTAGGATCAGCTGAGCAGATATCTATCTAGCTATGGGGCCAGGAGTCCTAAGTAGATTAGATATCAGTGGTGAGCACCACTTTCTACCTTATCCAGGTCGCAGGATTTAGATGAGATTGTGAACTATGGTAGGCTTGTGATGCACCAGGGGGCAGGTCTACAAAAAAAAAAAAAAAAAAAAATACTGACTTCAGGTTGGAAAATCCCAGAGTTTCTTACTTTGGGTGGCAGTACCACATTGCCAAAAAAAGTCACAACGTAACTATTTCTGATGTAGGTTTTAAGACAGATATAGGCTGTGAATTATTACAGTGTGCTTCATCCTCTGCAATACACAAGGCAAGTTCAGCATAGAGTCTGCAGTAGCAAAACCTGCAAGAAACACATGTAACATGCAGATTTTACTGCAATTGTGCAATAAAATACTCGACTAAAAACATTACCTACTGCTTGGCACCATGGCCCGGACACTACTTGGTCTATAGAGATCAGAGGACCCTTCAGAGTTACCATAGCAGTTCTCTCTAAGGTTGCCAATACCTGGTAATAAGGACTCCATTCACAGAACTATTCAGGACCGGACTGATATGGGCCCCAAATATGGGTGGCAATGCATTCCTATGAAACTGGGTACACATTTCCACTACATTTGGCAGCATAGTGTCTCTCTCTCGATGAGCAAACATGTGTATTAAAGGGGCGGTTGGGGAGAAGGTCATCAGCTGAACCTGTTTTGCAGTGTCTAATCCATTCAGATATGTGCATTAGCACTTACAGTCAATGACCCCTGCTAACAGGAAAACAGTGAATAGTTAGACAAGATATCACACTATATGTAGATTGACACTAACTGTACGTTAATCGCCTTCATGCATAAAACACAAAAGAAGAAAGCCAGGAAACTAGAGGTGGGAATGATCCCTCCACAGAAGGAGGCCGCTTTATTTGCAGAGCAGCTGGCATTGTTATGTAAAGCACTCTGTACAAGGTAGAGAGTCTTGTGAATGAAAATCTACTACCATATATGGCCCGCGTCCTCAGATGACTCCCAAGGAGCATTGTCGCTCACAATACAAATCACCATGTGAAAGGCACAACAAACAGCGCGGCCTCCTGTGCAGCCAATATTCCAGGGGAAATAGATCACTGGAGCCATGAGCACTTCTCTTACCAGCAGCAACGCGAAGGACGACTCTTCCGGGATCCAAAAGAAACAGTAAAACCCAAAGCACTGAAATAGACTCGAGTGCTTACACCAGCAGTAACAGGCCTGATACAAGGTATAGGGTTTAAACAAGAAGTATGCACACTATAGAGTAAGAGGAGCTGAGCAGATTGACAAAACTACATAACCTATGAATTATTTCTCTGTATGTGACTGGTGGGGATCTGATACCAGGACCCCGCACAGATCTGCTGCTACAGAAGCCTTTGAGTACTGGAACCTGAAAGTGGATAGGAAGCGTGTGCAGTACTGCTTCTATGCAAGTAATAGGAGAGGCACTGCAAAACCCCAAAATCACCGCTAAGTAGGGGATGGGGCTGCTGCACCATTCCCGTTACTGGAATAGGAGTGCTGCTGCAGCAGCTGATCTGTGCAGGGTCCAGGTGTCAGACACCCCACAAGCTGCTTACTAATGTCCTATCCTGTGGATAAGTCGTCAGTATGAAAAAAAATCAATTTGGGACTGGAAAACCAGGAGAAGAAATTTACTCAGAGAAGGCATAATGGGAATCTCCGCACCTGTTCACACCTGTTCAGTGTTTCTGAGCGGCTCCTAGGTTTTGCTTACAATCACTGAAGTGATAAGAAAAACCTGCCCACTAACCTGTGGATAAGGGACGAGTTTCATTAGTGGAAAACCCCTTTAAAACTGGGGCCCCACATGGCATAAGCATCGTGATTCGCCCATGGCCGAAACTCCATGGAAATAATCGTAGCGTTTTACAGTCAGAGCAAAGTGGATGGGATTCTAGGGAATCCCATGCCCACTTTGTGGTAAAAACCACGCTGCAGACATGCGGTAATTTCCAAAACCTGTGCGGTTTTGGAAATTGCAGCATGTCAATTATACCTATGGAAACACCGGCGGTTTCCCCATAGGTATAATGGAAACAAAGTCTGCAGTGAAAACCTCTGCAAACTTTCTGTGTAAAGCGCTGTGGGAAGAACCGTGATGCGATCCCACCATGGTTTTTCCTGCAGCGCTTTTTTGCTGCGGGACGCCGCGTAGAGCCTTAGCTTAAGATTGGAAGCCAATAGGTATCAAAAGGGAGGGGGTGTTGAGATGTGAGATTTATTTCTATGTTTTATTAGGCATTATATTAACTCTAGACTCTTATGCACTTTTAAAGAACCAGAATACAAAGAGTGAAAACTATTGTAATGCTGATCAATCCACTTTACAGCTTTATCTTCTCTTCAATGTATAGTAAACTAAATGCGGCATCACTGTGTGGGGCTAGATACAGTCTATTGTTTTCTATTAACAGTCATTTAAGTCTAATCTACATTAGCAAAGCAATTGTCTAGCTATCAGACCTATTTTTGTTGGAACACAAGGAACCTCTGTTGTATCAACAGTGTAAAAGGATTATGTAAAAGCTAAAAGGACCAGTATGGCAGGGTTCACACTACCATTGGATTCCATTCTGAAGGCATCTGTTAAAAAAAAAACAAAAAAAAAGGCATCCATTTTTTTTTTTTAACTGATCCAATTAATGGACACATTAGCATCAGTTAGTGTCTGTTTTTTAACAGTTTCCGTTTTTTTTTTTGTTTCTGCTTTCTGAGCATGCGCAGAAAAAAAAAACGGACAGTAACTGATGGCTATCAGTTACTGTCCATTACCCATAGACTTCAATGTTAAAAGAATAACGGACACTTGCTGTCTGTCAAGAATGCATTTTTCCAAACGGACAAAAAAGTCCTGCATGTAGGATTTTTTGTCTGCGGAAAAAAAACGGACTTCTGACGGATTGGGTGTAAACGGACACTATATAAAATCCCATTGAAATGAATGGAAATTTTAACTGATTTCTGACGGTTCAGCTAGTGTCCGATGCTAAAATCTTATAACGGACAATAGCAACGGACACTACTGACGGTCACCAACGGTAATGTGAACGCCCCCTATGTCTGGAGACATGCCAGTCATAAGGGTATGTCTGCAACTGAATACAAACCATTGCAACCCTCTGTAAATGCATTACTTATCCTGTACTGATCCTGAGTTACATCCTGTATTATACTCCAGAGCTGCACTCACTATTCTGCTGGTACAGTCACTGTGTACATACATTACATTACTTATCCTGTACTGATCCTGAGTTACATCCTGTATTATACTCCAGAGCTGCACTCACTATTCTGCTGGTGCAGTCACTGTGTACATATATTACATTACTTATCCTGTACTGATCCTGAGTTACATCCTGTATTATACTCCAGAGCTGCGCTCACTATTCTGCTGGTACAGTCACTGTGTACATACATTACATTACTTATCCTGTACTGATCCTGAGTTATATCCTGTATTATACTCCAGAGCTGCACTCACTATTCTACTGATACAGTCACTGTGTACATACATTACATTACTTATCCTGTACTGATGCTGAGTTACATCCTGTATTATAATCCAGAGCTGCGCTCACTATTCTGCTGGTGCAGTCACTGTGTACATACATTACTTATCCTGTACTGATGCTGAGTTACATCCTGTATTATACTCCAGAGCTGCACTCACTATTCTGCTGGTGCAGTCACTGTGTACATACATTACTTATCCTGTACTGATGCTGAGTTACATCCTGTATTATACTCCAGAGCTGCACTCACTATTCTGCTGGTGCAGTCACTGTGTACATACATTACTTATCCTGTACTGATGCTGAGTTACATCCTGTATTATACTCCAGAGCTGCACTCACTATTCTGCTGGTGCAGTCACTGTGTACATACATTACATTACTTATCCTGTACTGATCCTGAGTTACATCCTGTATTATACCCCAGAGCTGCACTCACTATTCTGCTGGTACAGTCACTGTGTACATACATTACATTACTTATCCTGTACTGATCCTGAGTTACATCCTGTATTATACTCCAGAGCTGTGCTCACTATTCTGCTGGTGCAGTCACTGTGTACATACATTACATTACTTATCCTGTACTGATCCTGAGTTACATCCTGTATTATACTCCAGAGCTGCACTCACTATTCTGCTTGAACATATCTGAATGCCCCTGCGCCAGTGGAAAAGCCAGCTCATTTATGAAGAAACACAAGTCTCTTCACAAATATGGCTGCTTTGCCATCAGGCCATGTTCCCATAGTGAAATCCACACCAGCTTGTAGCTGGCCTAAATTTCAGGGATCACTTGCACCAGTAAATTATCACTGCACTTTCATGAGTGGCATGGGAGGTGCAAAAATACAAGCCGTGACAATTATTGTCGCAGGAGGCACTCTCTCAAGAGCAAGTCTCTTCCAGCAGATACCTGGCACAAACAAATATGCCCCACTGTGTATATACATATGACATTAGTTATCCTGAAAACATATGACCTGACCATTGTAAATATGTAGCCACAACTCCCCTGGTCCAAGCATTCCTTGATATTAGTGTATGACTATTACATGACTTACATCCAGAATTTTTTTTTTCTTTCTTTTTTTGGCATGAGTCATGGAGTAGTCACCCGGCAAAGGCAACTAAAACTGGACAACCCTCAGCCCCCAGCTACAGCCATTCACCAACCATAGCGTTATGACTTAAAGCTGTAAAAGTTATTCACTTTGAACTAATATTCAGGAAAAACACTCTACGGCCTCACAGACTTTTGCACACTGGAATAGTCTTTATGGAGAAGTGTGGAGAATTTATTTTTGTTTTTGGCCATACACTGCATATGCTAAATGTGCACCCGTCAGATGAAGCTAGGAGCACAAGAAACACAAAATGTATACCAAGCATAATACACTACATCGCACACCCTATGAGGCAACACATGAAAGTGTGCATCATAGGGTCTGTGGGAAAACAGCACATGGATGATATCCACGTGCACTCCATGCCTTCCTGGGACCTTTCCTGAGTTTTGCCCTGGGCTCACGGCCCGTGATAATACACAGGCATGTGTATGGGGCTACAGAAAATAACGGGTCAGTGCGCGAGCTGTTAAAAACACGACTAGCACACTGATGGCACAAATCCGCGTGCATGGAGCCTAACACAGGAATTCACATGCACAAATGTCAACACTCCTGGATTCTGCAGTGAGGTGTATGCATGGCGTCTACAGTGACGGTGCGGAGTACTGGAGGGAAAAAAAAAAAAATAGATGAAGGTAACTGATTTAATAAAAAGGACATTGGGTCTTTCTGCATTGACAGAGTATTGTAAAACTCAATGACAAAAAACCAAAAAAAAAAAAAAAAAACATACACTGACTCCTCGCAAGATCCCATGCCAATAACTCCCATCCCCCTGTACTGTTTAAAGAGGACATTTCACCACCTCGGACAAATCCAATTTTTGAATCCTTCAATAGGTGGCGCTCCAGTGATTCCGATGCAGCTGAAATATATTCTTTAGCCCCCCCACCATTCCTGAGCAATCAGTGCAGTTATGCTTAAAGGGTCTATCTGAGACCCATATGGATACCAGAGTCACTATCTCATCAGTTGGGTCCAACACCCAAATCCTGCACCAGTCAGCTGATCCAGCTACGTTCCCCCATGCTAGTACACTGTAGTGGTGGGGCCTGGAACCGCAGCTCTGCTCCTACTCAATTCAACAGGATCAGAGCCGCTTCCAACCATATACTATGTATATGGTTTATGGCAGCCAAATCAGCTGACTGGTGCAGGTTTTGGGTGGTTTCAGGATAAGTGCGAGTCCGATGATCAGCTCTTCAGAGCAGCCACTATATGGATATATCTGTTTCCAGCTGTTCTCCATACAGCTACTGCTCAGAACAGCTGATCAGCGAGGGGTCAGACTCCTCCGATCTGATATTTATGACCTATCCTAAGGATAGATCATCAATATTTGCCTGGAAAACCTGGAAATCAGATCAGCTGATCCAGCAGCTGCAGCAATGGTTGTGGATTGTGTACAGGAAAGGCGCTGCACTGCCCTAGAGCCACGGCCATACGGTGGACATGGCTGCCGCCTATGACATGACTATGAGCAGACTGCATGCGCTCCCTGGCCACTGCTGTAACCTCAGGCACCGGGAGGTTTCCAGAACAGGCAATCTGTGCACGGTCCAGGTGTCAGGTCAAATACTGATGGCCTATCCTGTGGATAACTCACCAATATGAAAAACCCACTTGTGTCCAGACAACCCCTTTAACAACGGTATCCAATCTAGACAATACACCCCGTGGTACATTTTAGGATGACTATAAAGGAGTGCTCGACTACTTCGGGGTCCACCAGCTTGGTGTTACATTACTGGACAAAACAGCATGCTGCGCTATTATATACTCCATTACTGATCTGCCATGTAATGGCGGCTTAGTTAGATCTGAACACAGCCCTAGGCTTTATGCACACAAACATGTGCTTAGTGTGTTATCACACCGACCCATTATTTTCTATGGCCCCATACACACAACCAACTAAACATAGGTCCTATACCTGTCCATTTTACAGGAAATCGATGGATCCGTGGAGACACGGGCAGCACACGGATATCATTCATGTTCAGTTTTAGCATGGACACCCCACCAGCTCACATCCGTGTGCATGTAGCCTTACACTAGGTTCACATCTGCGAGAACGGAACAGAAAAACCAATGTCAACAGATCCTGAGAGATCCCACTAACTATAATGGGATCCGTCGGGGTCCGCTTAGTTTTCCTGACGGACACTACAACATGCCATTACGCTATGTTCACATGTGCAGACATCAACAAAGCCGGGGAGACCCACTGACTATGAAGGGATCCGATGATTTCCGGAAAAATCCGTTGTGTCCGTTGACCTGAACCTTTGACACAGGTGTGAACCCGGCCTTACCTGCGCTAAAACACTAACAAACTTCTCAGACCATTTCAACTGTACAGACTGGATACAAGCGTAACACATTGCACGCTCCTGTTCACTGACAACAAGCACAGCTCTTAAAGACATGACCCCAATCCTTGCAAAGTATATCCCCAACCTGTAGAGATCTCCTTCCTACAACGATCAGGCTTTATTTACACATACGCTCAAAATAGGTCAAAGCTGCACGGCTAGAGCGAGCCTGGCCCTTTAAGACCGTTTTACCCAGCCTGCCCCGGGCGCCTGGCACGTGACCAAAGCTCCTCAAGCGGGACTTGGCGCGCCGCGACCGTTACGAAGAGGTAAAAACTATTTCGGTCGCCTCTCAAAATGGCGCCCAGAAGGTCCGGTAACGGAAGGGGTCGGCGAGAACGAGAACTCAACCTCCGCCCCCTTCTAGTATGTCCCGGAGACCCCGTAACCCCCTCACACAGCACTCACCAGGGCCGGCTCCGGCGTACATCTTGAATCCTCCAGTCGGTTTCACAGAAGGGAGAAAATAAAAGAGATAAAGTTCCCAACGGGTCGGTAATGGCGGCCTCCGGCGGGTCAACTCTCCTCAGCTAAGTCTCCATCGTACTCCACCGCCGCCGACTCTAGACTGTACGCGACATGAACTGAGGGGAGAAAGGCGGTGGGAAGGGCGATGACGTCAGGGGGCGGCTCTGGAATTCCCATTCGCAGCGTCTTCCTCTTGTAGGTGGAGCCACGACCTCGGCTCACTGATGTCATCTGAGGGGAAAAAAGGGCGGGTAAAGCGAAGGGGCGGGGCCAGAGCGGCGGTTATGGTTACTCGGTCAACAGCAGCAACTGTTTTTGTTTTGTTTTTTTTTGTCTTGCTTTATCTCCGCCGCCATCTTTGATGTGGGCAAACTATTACCTGAGAGAAAACTGGTGGTTTTATAAGGCATTGTTCACACAGTGTCGTTTCTGTAAATGGCAGAACTTTCTCCTTTCTCAATGAGTTATGATACTTGTGCTCTTTAGTTCTGCCAAAGACAACGTACATGTGTACAATGAGGTGTTTTGGTCACCGGTTCGATACGCTTTTTTCTAGCACATAGGGTTCTGTTTCCTAAAACTTTTTTTTTCTTCAAAAACTGTCTCAAAAACTACGTCTTAGAGGTTTTTTTTTTTTTATCCTGTCCCATTTGTTTCTATAGGTGGAATCCTGATCCCTATTTTGTGCCAATGATTCCCATTGAAATTGATAGGAGGGAGACTCGGCATTTTTCGTTAATCCACTTGCAAATTTCAGTATGAAAATACCCCTAACAGGGTTTTCTGGGATTTATATATACATGACCTAGTCTCAGCCATCTTTGATGTGGGCAAACTATCGCCTGAGAGGAAACTTGTGGTTTATAAGGCACTATTCACACATGAGCCACAAGCCATTCTTTGGATTTCTGTAAATGTCATAACTTTCTCCTATCCTCTATGCGAAATCATGCCTTTTGTACTATTTTTCCTGTCAAAGACCACAGAGTCAGTGTCGAAGTCTCGAACATGGATGTGAACAAAGTCAGTGAGGTGTTTTGATCACCGGTTCAATACGTTTATACAAGGGATCTGCCACAGCTGTAATGAACATCGCCTAAAAGCGGTCATATCAGATTAAGGGGCTCGGCCCATGAAAAACATTTATCACCTATCCACCACGTGGACTTTTTTGTCAGGTAGAAAAAAATCTACTTCAGGTTTTTTAAGAAAACAAAAGGCAGAATCCATCTGCAAAAACCTCTGTGTGTGAACATGCCCCCAAGGGGTTTGTGCCATTATGGACACTTATCCCCTATCCATATAAATCACCCTACTAATAGTGCAAGTACTACGACTGTAATATACAGCTGCGGCCCTGCTCTAATGGGGGGTGTCCATGTTCTAGGATTGCGTCTCAGAGAATCCCTAATGTGATGGTGGCCCATACCTAGCATCGGGAGACAATTCTGGGTCCCAAGGTTTCCTGTTATTACTTGGGTATACCTTTTGGTTGGGCTGGGCAATTTGACCTGGTATTAAAATCTCGAATCGAAAAACAATTCTCAATTCTAATCTTTGTTTTTTGATAAACAAGGTAAATACCAAGGCATGTTTTTTACATAAATGAATTACGTGCGCCGCAATTCCTTAAATACTTCATTTTGTATTCGCTTCTCTACTTCCGCTCCATTCAACGGGAGGCTCGGAACGCTCTTTAAAGGAATTGATCAGGTTCCCAATAGTGGGTCTTCCATTATGGTAATCCCCTTTTAACAAAGCGGCCAATTTCTTGTGGATGGTACAGTGATGAATGAAGTTACAATGGCCTCAGGATACAACATTCTTAACATACAATGGTCTTTTCTAGACCATTGTA
This sequence comes from Leptodactylus fallax, assembly GCA_947044405.1. Taxonomy (NCBI): domain Eukaryota; kingdom Metazoa; phylum Chordata; class Amphibia; order Anura; family Leptodactylidae; genus Leptodactylus; species Leptodactylus fallax. The sequence continues at coordinate 589,443 of CAMRHE010000613.1, read as the reverse complement.
ACGTGAAACCAGCTAAACATACAATGCTTGGCTGAAAGTCCATAGGTCATGTCTCTGGTAAAACTCCTGTATTAGTGAAGTGCGTGCACTGGCTGGCTGACTAGTAGCGCCTCTCTACAGTCTAGTGCAGTACTACGTGTTCTGTACTTCTCTGTACATGTGCCAAGATGAGCTGCACCTTTGCTCCACTTACCAATTTTTTCATAGAGTTAGGGTTGCAAGTAGTCAAAAATTCGATTCAGCAACTTCGCCGAATTTCGCAATACGATTCTATTTGATCCGAATTAAATCGCGGAGAATCGCGTAACAAAAACAGCTATTTATTGGCTGCAGAGAGCCGGGGTGGGCAGGTGGACGTCAAAATGGCGGAACCCCTTGGATGACCGCAGTTACAGATAACACCCTGCTCCATAACTGATCGGGGGATTTAACTCCTTGGATGCAGCGGTCAAACATGCCGTGTGCGCTCGCGAAGGGGTTAAAGGGATGTGACATCACAGGGCTGGCTCCTGATTGGCTGCACGCACGGCATTGTGGGTGATCCCGCGTTCCCAGAGTTCCTTGCCCCATGTCCTAATATGTACAGCAGCCATTTTGAACTAAATGCAAATCGTTACCACGAAGCGTGCGGAAATTCAGATTCGATGCGAATCGAATATTTCCTGAAACTCGGATCGAATTCCACTTCTGCAGCTTCGATTTGCTCATCTCTAGTCGCAAGTTATGCTAATTCACACTAGTGCTAGTTGTTTGTTATAATAAGCGAAATAATCGAAAGTCAGCTCAATGAATCAATGTGAACTTGCTCAATTATAGCAATTATTTTGCATCCAGGCCAACCCATCTCATGCTGCCATCTGTTAAAGGGTATGTCACTAACTGTGCGCTATCCACTCAGGATCACTGATAGGTAAGTAACTAAAACCAAAGCTCAGTGGCATAGCGTGTGTGAGCGCAATCAGCTCTAAGTATCATCGTATTGAAGTCCAAATTCATAGAGTTGATGTATAAGCTATAACATAGAGCAGGGGTGTCAAACTCATTTTCACCGGGGGCCACTTCAGCCTCACGGGGTACCTTGAAGGGCCAAGATTATTTTACACATGTATAAAAGTAACTTCTCCTTAACAGTTAAGCGAGCTATTAGACAGCGTATAATATAAACAGGCCCCATAGCCCCTATTTATAGCGCCCTATTTACACACACTATAATGTTCCACAGCAGTCCCTGCACACTGTATTATGACTCGCAGCTGCCCCTGCACACGGTATTATGCTCCCTAGTGGCCCCTGCACACGGTATTATGCTCCATATTGGCCCCTGCACATGGTATGATGCTCCATATTGGCCCCTGCACACGGTATTATGCTCCATAGTGGCCCCTGCACTTGTATTATGCTCCATAGTGGCCCCTGTACTGGTATTATGCTCCACAGTGGTCCCTGCACAGGGTATTATGCCCCATAGTGGCCAAACCATGAACTATTATTATACTCTGGGGTCTTTTCAGACCCCATAGTATAATGAACGGAGACCCAGGGGAGGTGACAAACATAAAAACCAGTGCTACATACCTATCATGGACACCGGTGCACTCTTTGCAGTTTTCGGCCCTGTTTAATTGCGCACACACGTCACGTGATCAGGCCGGCGACGCGACCTGATGATGTCACCAGATGCCTCAAGCCTGCTCGGAGTAACACCGATCGCAGGAGAGGTAAGTAGGATATGTTTTTATGTTCCCTCAACTCCCCTGGGCCTCCGATTATTATACTCCGGGGTCTGAAAAGCGACATCCACTTCCTCTTCTGCGTCCCATAGCAGAAGGAGAAGCGGGGGCAGCCATGAGCAGACGCGGGGTAAGTAAATAAATAGGCCGTGACCTGCTGGGGATACTCCAGCAGGTCACGGCCTATTTATATATAAAAAAAAGTTATACTCACCTGCGATGCCTTGATGCAGCCGCCGCCTCCTCTTCTTGTCCACGACGTCTGTGTCTCAGCGTAGGTGGTGCGATGACGTCATTGTATCACCGCCTGCGCTGAGATGCGACATCTCTTAAACCAGCCCAGGACAGGCCCTGCTCAGCTCTGTTTTTTTTTTTTTTTTTTAAAGCGGCCTGTCCTGGGCTGGTTTACATCGAATAGAAAAATGCCGCTCCCCAGACAGTGAGGAAATAAAGATAGCGGCCGCCCAAGGGGGCACCGCTAATGAGGCGGCCGCCATCTTTATTGCTCTTGTATTGCGTGAGGCCGAGCCGGATAACAGAAGACAGCGGGCCGGATACGGCCTGCGGACCCGGATTCGACCCGCGGGCCTTGTGTTTGACACCTGTGACATAGAGAATCACACAACACACACAGCTATTGTGTATCTAGTGGGTTCTGCTTTAATGGAGGGAAAAATATAGTTTTTAAGTACAGTGTAGACAAGGAACAGGTCGGGATACTGTAATTAGCATAACATGATTGGTGGCAAAGTTGTAAAATAGTTCTGGCACATGGCTATTGGATAAGAGACAAAAGGGGCCGCATCCCCTTAAGCCATCTGGTGGGGGATGAGCTCTCTAAACAAAAGAAGAATGTAAAATGGCTACAGGCATGGCCCACATGGCCCTGGAATCCAAAATGGAGGATACATAAGCTGAGTCATCCTCCACACGTGGCTTATAAATAGGAGACCCCACATGTAAAAAGGGGAGTGTCCTAAAATAATCGTTCATTAATCATAATTGAGGTAAAACGTTCAATTAATCTCGATTGTGATTTAGGTCTGGTCCGCCGCCGAGAAGATCGGACAAACAGACGACTAAACTAGTGGACACCAACGGAGCCAGAGGGACCTCACTGACTATAGAGGTGCAATTTGTATTATACTTTTTTTTTTCTCGAGGTTCCATTTTTCCTTTTGGCATACAAATACTGACTGTGTAGGTGAACATTTTATTTCAGTTTCACCAAGCCCCCACTTCTTTGAGTTAAGTTTGACCATCCAGTAAGAAGATCTTCTCTCACATTTTGAGGATTTAATGCGGAAGAACATTTTTGCTGAGATCATGACTTAGGCCCCTTGCAGACGACCATGGGCGAGCCCTGTGTGCTATCCGTGTATTTCGAGGATAGCACTCTGACCCATTCATTTGTATGGGCACATGCACACGACCATGTTTTTCACTGATCAGTGTGCGAGCTGTGATTGTGCGCTGCATCAGATAGAACAGGTCCTATTCTGTTCAGTTTTTTGCGGAATGGACTCGCCCATAGAAACCTATGGGACACTAAAAACCTAGGACGGCACACGATGTACTCCGTGTGTCATCAGTGTGCTGTACGTTTTCGTGGACAAGCTAGGGATATCATTAGATGTCACCTGTGTTTTTTATGGTGGATCTGCAAACTAGGATCACACACTGATGGCACACTGAAGACACTCTGTCTGTTTTTGCGGACCTACTTCACTGATGCTCAAGACACTCTCTCCGCAAAAACTGAACACTAATTACTAGTTTGCTGATGGCAAACTAGTAGTAGACGGCTGCGTGCAACAAACAGTAAAGACTAGCCAAACAGGCAGAATTGGAGTCGAAAGTAGTCCAGAATGAAGCCACTACTGTAAGCTAGTAGTGAGATGGACCTCCTCAGATACCATTGGATATAAAGCGATATTACATTAAATATTACATAAACAATAAACCAATCCACTCTGCTCGGCAAAAATCTCTGTTCTGATCCCCTTTTTCACTCATTTTATTGGTTCTGTACTAACTCAAGAAAGTTGTGAGTTAATTCCAGGCTTTCCTAACCAACTTCCACCGACCTACCCCCTTTTGTGATCATATCTCTTTCTACATGCAAGATATCACACTTCCTGATAATTGTTATCATGAGCTCAGAGATCTCACCTGTTAACATGGCCATCAAACCTCTCAAAACCCATAAGCACCCCAGCCCCAATGGCTTTACTGGCCTTTATAACAAAAAAAATAAATGATTTCTACTAGACTTAGTCCTTATCCGGCCAAATACTTCACCGCTATAAGAGAAGGACTCCTTGTCACTCAGAACTTTCTTCTGGTAGTCATCTCTATGATTCCAAAGCCAAAGAAAGACCCCCTCAATAAGAACAACTACTAATCTCCCACATAAATATAGCTATGACATTTCTGACCACAATCCTGGCGCTTTGCCTCAATACAGCACTTTTAATAGGGTTTCTTTCCAGATGTCAGGCCCCAGATAAATATTCACCATATACAGTGCCTTGCGAAAGTATTCGGCCCCCTTGAACTTTGCAACCTTTTGCCACATTTCAGGCTTCAAACATAAAGATATAAAATTTTAATTTTTTGGTGAAGAATCAACAACAAGTGGGACACAATTGTGAAGTGGAACGAAATTTATTGGTTATTTTAAACTTTTGTAAAAAATAAAAAACTGAAAAGTGGGGCATGCAATATTATTCAGCCCCTTTACTTTCAGTGCAGCAAACTCACTCCAGAAGTTCAGTGAGGATCTCTGAATGATCCAATGTTGTCCTAAATGACTGATGATGATAAATATAATCCACCTGTGTATAATCAAGTCTCCGTATAAATGCACCTGCTCTGTGATAGTCTCAGGGTTCTGTTTAAAGCGCAGAGAGCATCATGAAGACCAAGGAACACACCAGGCAGGTCCGTGATACTGTTGTGGAGAAGTTTAAAGCCGGATTTGGACACAAAAAGATTTCCCAAACTTTAAACATCCCAAGGAGCACTGTGCAAGCGATCATATTGAAATGGAAGGAGTATCAGACCACTGCAAATCTACCAAGACCCGGCCGTCCCTCTAAACTTTCATCTCAAGCAAGGAGAAGACTGATCAGAGATGCAGCCAAGAGGCCCATGATCACTCTGGATGACCTGCAGAGATCTACAGCTGAGGTGGGAGAGTCTGTCCATAGGACAACAATCAGTCGTACACTGCACAAATCTGGCCTTTATGGAAGAGTGGCAAGAAGAAAGCCATTTCTCAAAGATATCCATAAAAAGCCACCTGGGAGACACCAAACATGTGGAAGAAGGTGCTCTGGTCAGATGAAACCAAAATCCAACTTTTTGGCCACAATGCAAAACGATATGTTTGGCGTAAAAGCAACACAGCTCATCCCCCTGAACACACCATCCCCACTGTCACACATGGTGGTGGCAGCATCATGGTTTGGGCCTGCTTTTCTTCAGCAGGGACAGGGAAGATGGTTAAAATTGATGGGAAGATGGATGGAGCCAAATACAGGACCATTCTGGAAGAAAACCTGTTGGAGTCTACAAAAGACCTGAGACTGGGACGGAGATTTATCTTCCAACAAGACAATGATCCCAAACATAAAGCCAAATCTACAATGGAATGGTTCACAAATAAACGTATCCAGGTGTTAGAATGGCCAAGTCAAAGTCCAGACCTGAATCCAATCGAGAATCTGTGGAAAGAGCTGAAAACTGCTGTTCACAAACGCTCTCCATCCAACCTCACTGAGCTCCAGCTGTTTTCCAAGGAAGAATGGGCAAGAATTTCAGTCTCTCCATGTGCAAAACTGATAGAGACATACCCCAAGCCACTTGCAGCTGTAATCGCAGCAAAAGGTGGCGCTACAAAGTATTAACTTAAGGGGGCCGAATAATATGGCACGCCCCACTTTTCAGTTTTTTATTTTTTTACAAAAGTTTAAAATAACCAATAAATTTCGTTCCACTTCACGATTGTGTCCCACTTGTTGTTGATTCTTCACCAAAAAATTAAAATTTTTATATCTTTATGTTTGAAGCCTGAAATGTGGCAAAAGGTTGAAAAGTTCAAGGGGGCCGAATACTTTCGCAAGGCACTGTAATAAATTTAACTCCTGCTTGCCATATGACACATTCCTGCCATGTTGTTGTTGGATATACACAAGGATTTTGATACCCTAGCCTGACCCTATTTTATGTTGCGTCCTGCGGAAGTGGGGTTTCCTAAACTAATTTCTAAAATAGCTTCAGGTGCTATACTCTCACCTGCAGGCATTTATCTGATACCAGATAAATTACTCCAGAAGGGCACACGCACTGCTGTCCCTTATCTCCCCTATTGTTCATTCTAGCTCTAGAACTACTAAGGAAAAATCCTTACATTAGGGGGATTGAATTTGCAGCTGTCCTACATAAATTATGTATGTCTGCAGACAATATCTTATTGCTAGTGTCTTGTCCCCTGGTATCACTTCCTAATATTTTACGGGAACTCTCCAGGTTCAGGTCAGTCAAAGTCCTCACGGTCAATGACTCCAAGTCTGGGGCCCTCAACCTCACACTTCCCTCTTCGTTTCTTAAACAACTTCAGTCTAAATTTTTATTTCAGTGTCTTCAAAAAAACTGCAAATATCTCCATAGGTTACCGAAGATTGATCTTGGTTTTCTAGACACTAAGAAAACCATTACTACGGCATAGAAAAAAACACTGTTGATTTCCTTACGTAAAGGGGCGGCTGAACTTGTACCTTAGTAACAAAAAATATTTCTATACTAACAGGCACAATATGTTTCTGATGGTTTGTTCTTTGTGGCTGGAATGCAGTACTCCCTCCATATTGGATAGGTACCTACTCTCTATTTAACATATTGTTTATTATATTATACAGCAGAGACCCATTGTTAATGCTCGTAATGGCACTGTTTGTGGGCATTAAAGGGAACCTGTCAGGTCAATTTGAGACACTAAACCACCCACAGGTCCTTATAGACCTGGGGTTTAGTCTCCCAAATCAACCTGTTGTAATGCAATCTATCGGCCCATTAAAAATAAAAAACCTTTATACTTACCTAGAGAAGGGTCCAATGAGAGTCTGGTGCTCCCGGTGCATGCGCTGTTCTACAAGTACGGGGCATGTGCACTGAAACCGAGGTGTACTCCTCTGGCTTCATTGAAGAACTGAGCAGGTACGGGGAGTACAGTGGCAGGGTGAGTATAGAGCAGGGGTGTCAAACTCATTTTCTCCGGGGGCCACTTCAGCCTCACGGGGTACCTTGAAGGGCCAAGATTATTTTACACATGTATAAAAGTAACTTCTCCTTAACAGATAAGCGAGCTATTAAGCAGTAGTTACATTTGTACATTACTACTGTTACAATCAGCCCTTTGAGGTCAACCAGGAAGAACATAATGTATTGTTAAAACCTAAGACATTGGCATGTTACATACTATCCTCATCCTTTTCTGAATATATCAAAAATTAAGCACTATACAAATACTGTTTACCACTGCAAACGGTATTATGCTCTATAGTTGCCTCTGCACACGGTATTACGCCCCACAGCGGCCCCTGCACACGGTATTATGCTCAATAGTTGCCCCTGCACACGGTATTATGCTCAATAGTTGCCCCTGCACACGGTATTATGCTCAATAGTTGCCCCTGCACACGGTATTATGCTTAATAGTGGCCCCTGCACACGTTATTATGCTCCATATTGGCCCCTGCAATCAGTATTATGCTCCTTAGTGGCTCCTGCATTGGTATTATACCCCATAGTGGCCCCTGCACACGGTATTATGCCCCATAGTGACACCCCCACCCATGAACTATTATTATACTCTGGGGTCTTTTCAAGCCCCAGAGTATAATGATCGGAGACCCAGGTGGTGACAAACATAAAAACCAATGTTACTTACCTGGGCCCCGATGCGCTCCCTGCATTCGGCCTTCTTCAATATCGCACAGACCGGCGTCGCGACATAATGACGTCGGCCTGGCTCATGTGACGCCTGGGACGTCACCAAAGAAGGCCGAAGCCTGCAGGGAGAAACATCGGATCGCTGGAGAGGTGAGTAACACAGGTTTTTATGTTTATCACCTCCCCTGGGCCTCCGATTATTATACTCCGGGGTCTTTACCCCGGAGTATAATAATAGTAGTATTTGATGGGGTTCGCGGGCCGCGGCCTCACTTACCATCCCCGCTCCTGCTCACAGCCGCTTCTGCGTCCCATAGCAGAAGGGGAAGCGGGGGCGGCCACGACCAGCAGCGGGGATCGGTAAGTAAATAGGCCGTTACGTGCCGGGGATACTCCAGCAGGCAACGGCCTATTTATATATATAAAAAACTTATCCTCACCTACCTGCGATGCCTTGATGCAGCTGCCGCCTCCTCCTCTTGTCCGCGACGTCTGCGTGTCAGCGTAGGAGGCGCGATGACGTCATTGTATCGCCGCCTGCGCTGACATGCAGAGGTCTTGTAAACCAGCCCAGGACAGGTATCGCGTAGCTTTGTTTTTTTTTTTTTTTTTTAAGCGGCCTGTCCTGGGCTGGTTTACATTACATAGACAATAAAAAATAACGCGGCCCTGCGGGCCAGATAAGTGCCGGGCCGGATAACAGAAGGCAGCGGGCCGGATTCGGCCCGCGGGCCTTGTGTTTGACACCTGTGGTATAGAGCTTTTTTATTTTTAATGCAGCCATGGATTGCGTTATAACACGGTGATTTAGGACACTAAACCCCTGGACCAAATGGACCTGTGGGTGATTTAGTGTCCAAAATTCCCCCTGACAGATTCCCTTTAAGGTCCCCCCCGGCTTCGGTCAAAGCTGACCAAGGCAACATTTTGCCATGACAGTCGGGAGCCTATTGAAGGCTCCCAGGCTTGTCTGGCATGCAAAGTTTTAGGTTTTTATTAAGTGGTGAAAATGTAAATAAAGCCATATAAATTTGGTATCCCAGGAATCCTACCGAAACATAGAATACAGATGACAGGTCATTTTGGCTGCACCGTGAATACCATAAAAATGAAGCCCATAAGAAAGTCGCACAAAAGCACTTTTTCTCCAATTCCACCACATTCTGATTTTTTTTTTCCAGCTTCCCAGTACATTGTACAGAATAATAAATGGAACCATTACGAAGAACAATTTGTCCTGCAAACACTAAGCCCTCATATTCTGTTGAGAACAGAAAAATAAAAAAAGGTATGGGGTTTGGAAGGCGGGGAGTCAAAAATGAAAATCGAAAAATGTCACCTGCGGGAAGGGGTTAATCACTTTATGTGATGGAACACATGCTCATGTTTTGACCTGTTTTATCGTAAGTGGTCATAGTCATGTTTGAGATTAAGTAAAAAAAAATCAATAAAAACTACACTTAAAAAAAAAGTTAATTTTTTTGGATGTTGTAGTGCATTATTAGGATAATCACCTGACTTTAATCCCATCCTGACATCCTTTAAACATGCTGACTGTTCAGGAAACTGCCCAAACTATAAAAATATAATAAAAATATTAATCCCATACAGTAAACGCCACAATGGGAAAAACAATCTATATGGCCGAATCACCATTTTGCATCCCAAAAAACTGACTCAAAATGGCAGCTAATCCTTAAAATAAAAACTATAACTTGTCCCGGAAAAAAAAGATTCCTTGCACGGCTGCTTATAAAAAAGTTACCTGTGTTAGAATATGACGACCCCAACAAAATTTTTGCATTTTTCAGTTTTGAGTTTATGTCCGACGAAAAAAAAAACGACTTTGCGGCGCAGAGGGTGTAAACGCACACCCGCGCATTGCTTTAAAAACCCATAGAAGTGAATGGGGTTTTTAAGCAAAGCGTCGCAAACCTTTACCTATCCAGTCCCTATCCTGTTTTCCGACATTTAGGTCGGATTCGCGGCGGATGGAGTGCCACCACAAATGTGAACCCACCCTAAACCCTAATGCAGTACTCCATTTCCACAGTTATCACCCAGTTCACATTAAACATTCTTTGCCCTACAGTCTTCCTGATTAGATTATGCACCTTAAAGAGTGATTGTTATGCACAGGCACAACACTTCCTGTCTTAGGGCAGGTGTAATAGATCAAGCTTTGACCCATGTGTGTACATTAAATCTCCCACCAAAAGTCTAGACTGCCCTGAAAATCCAAACAATTGGGAGGAAAGTTTGTTCTGTCCTTCCAACACAATGAATAGGATTAGGTGTATCTATAGGAATTTGTATCTATAGGAATTGGTATATAATATTATCGGACCTGTTATCAAAAGTAGCCAATTGTAAGGTCAAAGACCAGATCTTGAATTTAGGATTAGATTATGTAAGGTAGGCAGCTGAATGTCCTTGTGAATTTTACTATATAGGGAAGACAAGAAGCCACCCTCTCTGTAACCCCTTAGGGATGTGGCCTAGTTTTATACTTAAGGGGTTGGCCCATTAATGAGCCCCCCGTGATTATCCTGTGGATAGGGGATAAGTTTTAGATCACTAGGGGTCCAGCTGCCGTATGGGTGCCTTAACTCACTGGGGTTGGGAAACCCACTAAGTGTGGAACATTGCACAGCACTTTCTACACCTCTCAGAGCACTCTTCCTTATGCTTGGTCCCTACTGGCATGGGAAATTTTTATAGATCCGGCAGGTAGACCAGGCCTTGTGTTGGCACTCTATCCCCTTATTATTTTTTATGTCTTTCACTGTTGTATGTCACTGTCTGTCACAAGTGTGAGTGGATGAAGGGATACGGAAGCCCTTTTGGGTTCCTTCCGACATCTAGGGGAAGGAGTTGTGTGGCCCTTAGGCTCCCTCCTTCCTTGCCCCCCAATTCACCTCTGCTTCGGTGGAGGTGGACATTGTTGCAGGCTCTGGTAGTACTTGTTGAGGTGAGAGCCCATGAAGAAACCAGAGCAGGTAGCCTCCCTGCTTCGGCAGTTGTAGCCCCAGGCCTCTTGTTGGCTTTTGGTCCGGTGGTTTGGTTAAGTCGGGAGCCCATTCTCTTTTGAGATGGGCGTTGCGATAGATGCATCCTTTACACGTTTTTTTTAGTGGCACTCCCACTTTTTTGCGTGCACTGGGTGTAATGTTGGCACAGTTTTGGGCGCCTTCAATAGAAAACTAGGGGTCCAACCGCCGAGTCCCCCAGCAATCAGGAGAATGGGGGACCAAAAGTCACCCATGCCTCCTGGTAAATAGAGTGCATGATGGGCATTCCTTTCACTGGTATTGGGCTGCGGGTGCACTGGGGTTCTATTCACAAAAAAGAAGCATGTGAAATTTTCATTCCTCTGTTCTTCTGATCAGGGGTCGCAGCAATCTGACACTTTTTCCCTATCCCATGGATAGGTGAATAATTGTCCTTAATGAGACAATCCCTCTATGGATTGCGTCCTTTTTTATTTCTTTCTGTTGTCACATTTTAAAAGCCATAACTTTTTCATTTTAATATCCACAGAGCCATATGAAAGGCTTGTTTTTTGTGCACCAAGTACTTTTTTTTTAGTTGTACCAATTTGGGAAACATTTAGCTTTTTGATCAAATTTTATTAAGTCTATAGCGGCATGGGAAAAAAAAAGTCAGTTTTCCATCCTTTTTTTATGTTCTAAATTTTACATGTTGCACTGAACATCATAAACGTTACCTTTATTCTACTGGTCACTATGATTGTGGTGATACTAAGTTTATTATTAGTATTATTTTTTTATGTTGTACTACTTTTGCACAGTAAAATCACTTATTTGCCAAAAATAATTTGTTTTAGTCTCGCCATATTCTGCGAGCCATGACTTTTTCATTTTTCTCTAAACGGAGCTGTGTGAGGGCTTGTTTTTTGTGGGATTAGCTGTCGTTTCTGTTGGTACCATTTTGGGTTATATATATGACTTTTTGATATTTTTTTTAGGCAATGTGGCCGAAAAAAAGCAATTTTGATATTGTTTCTTATTTTTCTTTTTGTTCTATTTTTATAGTATTGGTTTCTACGGACACTTCAATACCAAGTATGGCTATTTTTGATTGTTATTATTTTACTGTTACAAAAGACAATAGTAGGAAACAGCTATTTATGATGGATTTTTTTTTTCGTACTTTATACAGTATTTTATTTATTTTTACATTTCTACTCTGATGTACTAAAACTGTAATTTCAATTTTTTTTTTAGATGAATATGCTGAGACATGCTGCAACAGTAAAATTTCTATCACTTTTAGGCTGAGTCCCCACGTTGCAGAAAAGCTGATTTTTTTGTTGCAGATTTTGCTGCGTTTTTTTGAGCCAAAGCCAGGACTAGACTGAGCAGAAAGGGAGAAGTATAAGAACTTCCTTTATATTTCCCATTCCTTATGTAGCCACTCTTGGCTTAACCATAGCAAAATCTGCAATAAAAAAGCTGCTTTTGTGCAACGTGGGGCCTCAGCCTTATAGTGGTTTTAGCAGTTTTCCAGCAGGTTTTAACAGTCCTGAGAAGTAAAATGTGAATAAAATTGGTGAGATAAAAATGTTACTGTAATCTTCTCCGGAAAGTCAATGTCTTTCTGTTTCTCACTCTCTCCTCTTCCTCCCTCCCGTTTCCATAGACTTCTATGAGCTGCAGCAGTGATTTGAGCTTTTTAGCAGACAGGAGAGGCATTGCTAACAGGATATATATATATATATATATATATATATATATATATATATATTTATATTTAGAAAATGAAATTACAGGTACTTTTTAAGCCCTTCCCAACATCTGCTGTACTATTATGGCAGATTTCAGGTCTTGGAACATGTCGGCCGTTCACCTAAAAGTTCTAATCTCCCCCTTTTCCTAGATCAGATATAAAAGTCAATAAACAAAGTAAAACACATACACATTTAGTATCCCCATGTCTGAAAATGCCTGATCTACAAATTTCTAAAAATATTTTTTCATATGGTGAATGCCATAGTGGGGAAAAAAAAAGTAAAAAAAAAAAATTAACTGATTTTTGTCTCAGCAGCCCCATAGAAGAGAATGAAGCAGCAGTCACTGCGCTCCATTCACACGGAGTCCTTAGGGGGACTTTCGGTCCCCCATCCTCCTGATCATTGTGGGATCAGGCAATCGGGTCTCTAATGATCAGACACTTATCCCCTAGGTGTCCATAATGAGACAATCCCTGCCCCATGTCAAATTAAAGAAAAGAATCTCCTCTTCCAAATGACACCAAAAGCAAGTTTGTACATTTTATAATGTCCGAGATACAGTATAACTGTTTGAAGTGACCCTCCCCCTCATTTTCTCTACATATTACACAGCCCCCTACTCCATACACAAACATTCAGTGAGAGGCAGAAACAGCTCTCAATACAAAAGCAAGGGAAAGAGTGACAAAATGCCGGATTTCACAGAAAGGAGCCAAAATTTGTTAATAAAGTATATTACAAAATGTATTAATGACACAAATACTGCCAGAAAATCAAAAGTTGTCCAAAAGTTTATTTACACTTTAAAGTTCAGACTCTCAGCTTTAATTTGAGGGCATTCACATTCTAATTGGAGGAAGGATTTAGGAATTACAACTCTGTTATATGTAGCTGCCTCTTTTTCAAGTGACCAAAATTAATTGGATATTATCTCAAAAGCTTTGTAGTGGTTTGCATGGTTTATTCCCTTGTTCATCATCAATTAAGCAGGTAAAAGGTCTGGAGTTGATTCCAGGTGTGGGATTTGCATTTGGAAGCTGTTGCTGTCGACCCACAACTTGTGGTCAAAGAAGCTCTCAATGGAAGTGAAACAAAAAAAAAAAAAAAGAAATCCATCAGAGAGATAGCAGAGATGTTAGGAGTGGCAACAGAAGACAACAGTGGTGGATGATCGCAAAATCCTCCACCAAGTGAAGAACACTCTCCAGGAAGTAGTTGTATCAGTGTCTAAGTCTACCATAAAATGAAGACTTCATAAGAGCAAATACAGAGGGTTCACCACAAGGTGCATAACATTCTTCAGCCTCAAAAATAGAAAAGCCATAAAAAAACATCTAAAGGAGCCAGCCTGGTTCTGGAACGGGATTCTTTGAACAGATGAAGCTAAGATCAACTTATACCAGAATGAGGGGAAGGAGAACGTATGGAGGGGGCTTGGAACGGCTCATGATCCAAAGCACAGCACATCCTCTGTGAAACATGGAGGAGACAGTGTGATGGCATGGCCATGGCCATGCCCATCAGTCTGTGGAGGGTTTTAAGGCCATATGAAAACTATTTGAAGTTCATAATGAAAAAGATTATTGATAAAAGGAAAACAATCAAGACTGTTGACAATTTTCCCAGGAGTGAACATCACAGCAATTTACCCCAAGGTCAAACCATACAACACTCAGAGAAACTGAAAAAAACAAGAGCTACATCTCAGGCTCTTACAGGCCTCAGCTAAATGTTCATGTTCATGACAGTACAATTATAAAAAGACTAAACAAGCCAGGCTTGTGTGTAAGGGTTGTCAGAAGAAAGCCTCTAAAAAGAATAAGGCAGCATGGCTTAAGTTTACAAAATTGCATATAAAGAAACCACAAGACTTTTGGAACAATGTCCTTTGGAGAGACAAGATCAAAGTGGAGATGTTTGGCTATTATGCACAGCGCCACCTTTGGCGAAAACCAAACCCAGCATATTGACAGTAACTGTCAAGGACGATGGTGGAGGGGAGGATGGTCTGGGTTTATTTTGCAGCCACAGGAACTGGGCATCTTGCAATTGAGTCATCCATGGACTCCTTTGTATACCAAAATATTTTAGAGTCAAATAAAAGTCCATCTATCCAACAGCTAAAGCTTGGCCGAAACTGGGGATCTTATTGGTGCATAAAAACTTATACTACCTAATTGGTGCGCCACAAGTTGTACTATCTAATAGGTGCATAAAAAGTTTACTATCAAATTGCTGCGTCACAATTTATACAATCTAATTGGTGGACAAAAAGTTATACTACCTAATTACTGTCTCACAAGTTATACTACATGGTTTACTACCTAATTGGTGCAACTCAATTGGTGCATCACAAGTTTTAGTATCCAGTTAGTGTTGTCATAAGTATTACTACCTCTTTTGGTGCATGACAATTTTCAACACATACTTAGTGCAGTTTCATTATCTAGTTGGTGTATCATAAGTTTTTGTACCTAATTGGTGCACCAGAAATTTCAGTATCTAATTGATGCATCACAAGTTTTACTACCTGATTGGTATATCACAATCTTTAGTATTTGTCCACATTTTTTCCCAAATTGTCCACAAAATTTTTTAATACCGTTTTGTAAAATGTATCCGAATTTGTCCATAAAAATGTATCCAATTTGTCCACAAAAAATGTATGAATTTAGATAAATTGTTTGAGGGGTGTAGTTTACAAAAAGGGGTCACTACTTGAGGGTTTCCTCTGTACTGGTATTTCAGAGGCTCTACAAATACAACATGGTACCTGAAAACATACAGAGTACTGGCATAACTGGGAGAACCGTATAACAATTTACAGAGAGAGTGTCTCCAATAACATGAACTGGGGACAACATATTGTTACTGAAACGGATCAATTGTGGAAAAATCCACCGCACATTAAATTATAGAATATGTTTTTGGGGCACCCTGCACACTACAACCCTTTGATTAATTCTTAGATGGATGTTGTTTCCAAAAATTTGGGTTACTACATGGGAGTTTCCACTGTACTGGCACCTCAGGAGCTCTGAAAAAGCAATATGGCACCCAAAAACCATTCCAGCAAAATCAATCCTCCAAAAGCTAAATGGCCATCTTTCCCATCTAAGCTTAACCATGTGCCCAGGCAGAAGGTTGTGGCCACATGTGGGTTATTGTCTTATTTGGGTGAAATTGCCTAACAAATTATAAGGTGCCTTTACCTTGTGAAAGTGAAAATTTTTGAGCTAAAACATTATATTATTGGAAAAAAATATTTTTTTATAATGTGTATGGGCCAATTCTAATATTTTTTATGATATATCTCTGGGATGTATTTTTTTGGTACTCCAAGACCTCTGGAAACCTGAAATGGTACCTGAAGAATATCCTAATAAAACAGAGGTGCCAAAATCCACAAGGTTTTCCTTCATTTCTGAGGATTTCAGCTGCACACTGGGGCCTCAGGTAAAAACAGTCGGGATTGGGAGCAGCTGCCTATAAATATGCCCAACCCAACTGTGTTACTGGTACCATATCTGGGAATAATATAGAAAAACGTCACTACACCAAAAACACTGTTCTACGTGTTATAATGGCCAAGATAACACTGAATTGAAACCCCCTTGCCACCGACTCAGAGTAAACTTCAATCTCATCTTTCCTATGGCCACTTTTATGCACCTTTTACATACCCATTGATGTGCAGATCAGGTCTCCAAGTACCATCCTGTCTATGGTCACCAGTCTGGTTTATATGCATTTTTTTCAATGCCTAGTATGGGGCCAGAGGTTGTTACACATGATAAAGAGATTTAAAGAGAACCAAAGTAGAAAATCCAACCCCCACAGACCTTGCACTAAGCATAACACATATACAGTGCCTTGCGAAAGTATTTGGCCACCTTGAACTTTTCAACCTTTTGCCACATTTCAGGCTTCAAACATAAAGATATAAAATTTAAATTTTTTGCTGAAGAATCAACAACAAGTGGGACACAATCGTGAAGTAGAACGAAATTTATTGGTTATTTTAAACTTTTGTAAAAAATAAAAAACTGAAAAGTGGGGCGTTCCAAATTATTCGGCCCCCTTAAGTTAATACTTTGTAGCGCCACCTTTTGCTGCGATTACAGCTGCAAGTCGCTTGGGGTATGTCGCTATCAGTTTTGCACATGGAGAGACTGAAATTCTTGCCCATTCTTCCTTGGAAAACAGCTGGAGCTCAGTGAGGTTGGATGGAGAGCGTTTGTGAACAGCAGTTTTCAGCTCTTTCCACAGATTCTCAATTGGATTCAGGTCTGGACTTTGACTTGGCCATTCTAACACCTGGATACGTTTATTTGTGAACCATTCCATTGTAGATTTTGCTTTATGTTTGGGATCATTGTCTTGTTGGAAGATAAATCTCCGTCCCAGTCTCAGGTCTTTTGCAGACTCCAACAGGTTTTCTTCCAGAATGGTCCTGTATTTGGCTCCATCCATCTTCCCATCAATTTTAACCATCTTCCCTGTCCCTGCTGAAGAAAAGCAGGCCCAAACCATGATGCTGCCACCACCATGTGTGACAGTGGGGATGGTGTGTTCAGGGGGATGAGCTGTGTTGCTTTTACGCCAAACATATCGTTTTGCATTGTGGCCAAAAAGTTGGATTTTGGTTTCATCTGACCAGAGCACCTTCTTCCACATGTTTGGTGTCTCCCAGGTGGCTTGTGGCAAACTTTAAAGGAGACTTTTTATGGATATCTTTGAGAAATGGCTTTCTTCTTGCCACTCTTCCATAAAGGCCAGATTTGTGCAGTGTACGACTGATTGTTGTCCTATGGACAGACTCTCCCACCTCAGCTGTAGATCTCTGCAGTTCATCCAGAGTGATCATGGGCCTCTTGGCTGCATCTCTGATCAGTCTTCTCCTTGTTTGAGATGAAAGTTTAGAGGGACGGCCTGGGTCTTGTTTGTAGATTTGCAACAAACTCACCGTGGTCTGGGAAAAACAAAACCCCCCCCCCCGCCCCCCCGCAAGGCCGCCCGCCCCCATATAGGCCAGCTCCTTCCATTTCAATATGATCGCTTGCCCCCCCCCCCCCCCCCCCCCCCCCCCGGCCCCCCCCCCCCCCCTTGGCCCATGCAGTGCTCCTTGGGATGGTCCCATGCCCCCCATGGGCCCAGCCCCCATATGGTCCCATGCAGTCCCCCCATATGGTCCCCCCCCCCCCCCCCCCCCCCCCCCCCCCCCCCCCCGCGCCCCCCCCCCCCCCAGGGCCCCCCCCGCCCCCCCATATGGTCCCTGCCCCCCCCCAAGGTCCCCCCCCCCCCCCCCCCCCCCCCCCCCCCCCCCCCCCCCCGGCCCCCCCCCGCCCCCCGCCCCCCCCCCCCCCCCCCCCCCCCCCCCCCCCCCCCCCCCCCCCCCCCCCCCCCCCCCCCCCCCCCCCCCCCCCCCCCCCCCCCCCCCCCCCCCCCCCCCCCCGCCGCGAGGTTGTCCCTCCCCCCCCCCCCCCCCCCCCCCCCCCCCCGCCCCCGCGCCCCCCCCCCCGCCGCCGGGGCGGGGGGGCGCGGGGGGCCCCGCGGGGCGGCGCCGCGCGCCCTCCGGGGGCCGCGCCCGGCGCCCCCGGCCGCCCCCGCGCCGGCCCGCCCCCCGCGGGGCCGGCCGGGGGGGTTCCCCGCGCCCCCCCCCCCCGCCCCCACACGGGAGAGGCCGGGGGGGGCCGCGGCGGGGGGGGGGGGGGCCCCGGGGGGGGGGCGGGGCCCGCCGGGGGGCGGCGGGGGGGGCCCCCCGGGGGGGGGGGGGGGGGGGGGGCCGGGGGTGTTGCGGCGTTCTCTTCCCCCTTTTTTTTCATATGGTCCCCCGCGCGGTGCTCCTTGGGTGTTTAAAGTTTGGGAAATCTTTTTGTATCCAAATCCAGCTTTAAACTTCTCCACAACAGTATCACGGACCTGCCTGGTGTGTTCCTTGGTCTTCATGATGCTCTCTGCGCTTTAAACAGAACCCTGAGACTATCACAGAGCAGGTGCATTTATACGGAGACTTGATTATACACAGGTGGATTATATTTATCATCATCAGTCATTTAGGACAACATTGGATCATTCAGAGATCCTCACTGAACTTCTGGAGTGAGTTTGCTGCACTGAAAGTAAAGGGGCCGAATAATATTGCATGCCCCACTTTTCAGTTTTTTATTTTTTTACAAAAGTTTAAAATAACCAATAAATTTCGTTCCACTTCACAATTGTGTCCCACTTGCTGATTCTTCGGCAAAAAATTAAAATTTTATATCCTTATGTTTGAAGCCTGAAATGTGGCAAAAGGTTGAAAAGTTCAAGGGGGCCGAATTCTTTTGCAAGGCACTGTACAGTCATGGCCAAAAGTTTTGAGAATGACACAAATATTCTATTTTCACATGATCTGCTGCCCTCTGGTTTTTATGTGTGTTTGTCAGATGTTTTTATCACATACAGAAATAGAATTGCATTCATATTATGAGTAACAGAAGCTTATATTGACAGTTAGAATGAGTTAATGCAGCAAGTCAATATTTGCAGTGTTGACCCTTCTTCTTCAGGACCTCTGCAATTCTCCCTGGCATGCTCTCAATCAACTTCTGGACCAAATCCTGACTGATAGCAGTCCATTCTTGCAGAATCAATGCTTTCATTTTGTCTGAATTTGTTGGTTTTTGTTTGTCCACCCGTCTCTTGATGATTGACCACAAGTTCTCAATGGGATTAAGATCTGGGGAGTTTCCAGGCCATGGACCCAAAATCTCTATGTTTTGTTCCCTGAGCCATTTAGTTATCACCTTTGCTTTATGGCAAGGTGCTCCATCATGCTGGAAAAGGCATTGTTGAGCGCCAAACTGCTCTTGGACGGTTGGGAGAAGTTGCTCTTGGAGGACATTCTGGTACCATTCTTTATTCATGGCTGTGTTTTTAGGCAAGACTATGAGAGAGCCGATTCCCTTGGCTGAGAAGCAACCCCACACATGAATGGTTTCAGGATGCTTTACAGTTGGCATGAGACAAGACTGGTGGTAGCGCTCACCTCTTCTTCTCCGAATAAGCTGTTTTCCAGATGTTCCAAACAATCGAAAAGGGGATTCATCAGAGAAAATGACTTTTCCCCAGTCCTCAGCAGTCCACTCCCTGTACCTTTTGCAGAATATCAGTCTGTCCCTGATGTTTTTTCTGGAGAGAAGTGGCTTCTTTGCTGCCCTCCTTGAGACCAGGCCTTGCTCCAAGAGTCTCCGCCTCACAGTGTGTGCAGATGCACTCACACCTGCCTGCTGCCATTCCTCAGCAAGCTCTGCACTGCTGGTAGCCCGATCCCGCAGCTGAAACACTTTTAAGAGACGGTCCTGCCGCTTGCTGGTCTTTCTTGGGCGCCCTGGAGCCTTTTTGGCACCAATGGAACCTCTCTCCTTGAAGTTCTTGATGATGCAATAGATTGTTGACTGAGGTGCAATCTTTCTAGCTGCAATACTCTTCCCAGTTAGGCCATTTTTGTGCAGTGCAATGATGACTGCACGTGTTTCTTTAGAGATAACCATGGTTAACAGAAGAGAAACAATGATGGCAAGCACCAGCCTCCTTTTAAAGTGTCCAGTGGTGTCATTCTTACTTAATCATGACAGATTGATCTCCAGCCCTGTCCTCATCAACACCCACACCTGTGTTAATGGAGCAATCACTGAAAAGATGTTAGGTGGTCCTTTTAAGGCAGGGCTGCAATGATGTTGAAATGTGTTTTGGGGGATAAAGTTCATTTTCTAGGCAAATATTGACTTTGCAAGTAATTGCTGTTAAGCTGATCACTCTTTATAACATTCTGGAGTATATGCAAATTGCCATTAGAAAAACTGAAGCAGTAGACTTTGTAAAAATTAATATTTGTATCATTCTCAAAACTTTTGGCCATGACTGTAGGTGAAAAAGTAATTTGGAAAGAATATAGGGTTAAACAATATATCATTTTATTTACTAAATGCTGATCTTTTTCTTTTAGATTCCTAACATGCATGGGTCTTGGATTCTCCTATCTGCGCACATTCTTGGACAAAGTCTTTTTTATAGGTTCAGGTTGTTGCATGATGGACCATTTGGTTATATTGTATGCATGCATCATATCCTGTTGGTGGTTGTGTTTGGAGGCAACGTCCTAAAAGAACCATTCTCATTGGATGAATTGTGCAAGAGAAAGTCCAAGAACTGTAAGTAGAAATTATAATCATTTATGTGAGGTCTTAGAGAAGACGTTACACATAATAGTCTGTGTTGTCTTCTCTCAACTGGAATATTCCCTTTTTCCCAGAAGGGTACTTAAAGGGGTTTTCCAGCCCCAATTCGATTTTTCATACTGATGACCTATCTACAGTAGAAGAAGCAGTGTGAAAAACTAATGGCCATTAATTTGACAACTCCTGGTTTACTGGCACAGTATCCTGTGCTATACTTAACTGCAATTAAATACTGCATGCAGTCCTATAGTGGAAAAGCGATATATAAACCCCACCTTGAAAGGGTAAGTAGAAGCCTAATGCTTCTAATCCCTTAATTAATTCATCAGCAGCAAGTGTGATCACCTCTATAAAGGGAGAATTTTGTGCAGTTTGATGGTCTTGAGCATTCAGGTGTATGTTAACATAATGACAAGGAGGAAAGACACCAGCAATGATCTTAGAGAAGAAATTGCTGCTTCCCATGAATGCGAGGATTATAAATGGATCATTGTACTTATCGTAAAATCCTTTTGTCGTTGCATTCATTTGGGGACACAGCACCATGGCTATAGACCTGACCAGTAGGAGGCTGACATTAGGAATAACAAAAGATGTCAGCTCTGCCTCTGGGCTATACCCCCTCCACAGACACTATGCTAGCCAGTTTTTACCGAAACAGTAGGAGAGACCAATAAAAAAGATCGCAGAACACAGAACAGCCACCAACATGTCCTGAACACGAAAACAAGCCAGGGACAAGAAATAAGGGTGGGATCTGTGTCCCCCCAATGTATACAATGAGAAAAGGATTTTACAGTGAGTACAAAAATCTATTTTTCTTGCTTATTTCATTGGGGGACACAGCACCATGGGATGTCCTAAAGCAGTCCCAGAGGGTGGGAATTACACGGCCATGCGAGTAACCCAGTGCACATCTGTTTGCAGAACCTTATGACCCAAGCAGGCGTCGGCAGAGGCCACAGAATGGATCTGGTAGAACTTGGTGAATGTGTGGACAGAGGCCCAGGTGGCCGACTTGTAGACCTGGGCGGCGGAAGCCTGATGCTGAACAGCTCAGGAGGCTCCGACAGCTCTTGTGGAATGAGCCGTCACATGGACAGGCAGCAGCCTACCCTTAAGCTGATAATAATAATAATAACTTTATTTATATAGCGTCAACAGATTCCGTAGTACTTTACAAATCAGAGGACACTTGAACAGACAATATGAGACTTTACAATGTGACAAAGAAATAAA
Organism: Leptodactylus fallax; assembly: GCA_947044405.1. Classification (NCBI taxonomy): domain Eukaryota; kingdom Metazoa; phylum Chordata; class Amphibia; order Anura; family Leptodactylidae; genus Leptodactylus; species Leptodactylus fallax. The sequence goes on along the minus strand of CAMRHE010000613.1, from coordinate 567,544 downwards.
TATATCAAACAATAGGAGTGAGGGCCCTGCTTGCAAGAGCTTACATTCTAAGCAGATAGGCCTCCTTGATAGCAGACCGAATCCACCTGAAGATTGAGGCCTTGGAAGCAACCAGGTCCTAGCGAGGGCCTTCGGGGAGAATGAACAAGGCGTCCAAAGATGGAAGGGGTCAGTGAGAGACAAATAGACCCGGAACGCCTGGATCATATCTATATAAAAGGTATCGCCTGATTTCTTCACTCTTCCACTACTTTCAATGGCTAACACGGTACAACATTATACTACTATCAACTTGAAAGATACCACAATGTACCGCAAAAGAATGGAACTGAAAAACCGGCTTAAGAAACTTGCACAACTCAACAGCGACATCTTCTTCTTAACAAAATGCAAAAAGGAGAGGCTCATCCCAAAAGGCTTAAATTTACGTAACCCAACCCGGAACACCTACAACAGCCGATATGCAAAACAACTATGTATTCGGACATCTGAAAGGCTGCGGAACAATATGATAAAAATTTCCTATAACAACAAAAAAAGAACACAGGAGGAGATACAGGCCCTGAAATCATCATTGGCTAATGACACAGAGGAAATGAAGGCCAAACTCCACACATACTACTGGAAACTTCAGGATATGCTTATTAACAACAAAAAGAAAAAGCTCCACAGACTGAGACAAAAAGGCCTCATTACTACAACCGCAAGTACTAGCCCAGCTCAGCAAAGCTGTGTTGTGAATCTTTCCTCTTATGAGCCAAACAAACACGAAATGTCAGTTCTCTCCAAAGGTCTCTCCTTCTGCCCCTCGGCACACACTGACCATATCCAACTCTGCAATGATATGGAGGAGTTTTTCAGAAAAATGAGATTAAGGGAATATTTTTATGACAAAGACCCTCCATACAGCAGCGACTCTGAGATGGAACAGCCCATAAGGAATCCTACCAAAAAATCTACCTGGACCCCACGCCCTGGAGCTAATGCAGCACTGGATAAATATATTGACTGTTTCAGAAGCAAAGTAAAATCAGAAATCCTGGAGAAACAAAAGAAACAGGCGCATAACCTAACCCTGCAGGAACAGAAGGCTATTACTTCACTGAAAGAAAATCAGGATATAATAATAAAACCGGCTGACAAAGGGGGCGCAATAGTCATAATGAACACCTCAGACTATATCCAGGAAGCAAACAGGCAACTGTCAAATCCCATCCATTACTCCAAACTTGGAAGTGATCCCACAGAGGCCTATATGAAAGAACTAAAGAGTATGATCAAGGAGTTTCCAGTCCAGATCCAGAATCAGGTAAAAGGACTTATCCCACAAGATCCCAGGCCGGGCTGCTTCTATATGCTCCCAAAGATACACAAAGATGGCAACCCTGGGAGGCCTATCATTTCTGGCATTGGGACACTGACAGAAAACATCTCAGGTTGGGTGGAAAATCTCCTAAAACCCCTTGTCAGGGATACTCCAAGCTATATCCAGGACACCACTGACCTTCTTAACAAACTGAATGCCCTGGGCCCTCTACCTGAGGATACCATTTTGGCCACCATGGATGTGGAATCCCTGTATACCAACATTCAGCACAAGGATGGAGTTGCAGCATGTCGGGTACACCTGGCAAAACAAAACCTCCCAACAGAACCAGTAACGCAGCTCATACAATTCATCCTTAGCCACAACCATTTTACCTTTGGAGAGGATCTATATCTACAGCGAATGGGAACTTCAATGGGGACCAGATGTGCTCCCCAATATGCAAATCTCTTTATGGCACAAATGGAAGGAACATATTTATCAACATGCGCCACCAAACCTATGATTTACCTTCGTTATATCGATGATATCCTTGTCATCTGGACTGCAGGTGAGGAGGCCCTACTTCAATTCCATAATGACTTCAATGACTTTCACCCGACCATCAACCTTAAACTTAGCTATTCAGGGAGTGAAATTCACTTTCTGGACACCACAATATACATTAAAGACCACTGGCTACTCACATCAATATACCACAAACCCACAGACAGAACGGCCTACCTGAGAAACGACAGCTTCCACCCCAAGCACACAAGACAATCTATTATCTACAGCCAGGCTATACCATACAATCGTATTTGCTCCGACAAAACAGACCTGGACAAGCACCTCCTGGATTTGAGGATGAAATTTCTCAGATTGGGATACAAACCAAAAGTAACGGACAACCAATTAAACAAAGCGGCAGCCATTAACAGAGACAGTCTGCTCACATATAGAGAGACCCAGAAAGATGCCCGAGTGCCCCTAGTAGTCACCTATAACCCACAGCTGGAGATCCTACGAAGGATTGCCAAGGAGCTCCAACCTGTGCTACATAGGGACAACAGACTCAAGGACATATTTCCAGTCCCCCCTCTCCTTTCCTTTCGACAACCACCAAACCTGAGGCGTATTATCGTCCGGAGTGCCCTGAAGGCCCCAACTGAAAATAGCACCTCACCTTGCCTACATAAAAGGTGCATGACCTGCAAGCACATCCACACCGCTGACAGTGTACCTGTCCCACAGTCACAACAGGTGCACAGAATTAGGGGGACATTTTCCTGCAGGTCTTCCAATGTGGTGTACCTCATAATGTGTGTGCAATGTCCCACCACAGGCCTCTATGTGGGGGAAACAGGGCAGAGACTCAGTCAACGAATGAACTCACACAGATCCACCATTAATAACAGCAGAACCGATCTCCCAGTGGCCGCACATTTCTCCGGAGAAGACCACTCTATTGAAGATTTGCGGGTTGTGGTTTTAATGGGACATTTTAAGACGCAGGAGAAAAGAAAAGAATGGGAGTATAAATTTATGCAAAAATTTCTAACTCTGCAATTTGGACTTAATATTCATGCCAGCTTCATGTCACACTATATATGAACCATGAACTGAACTCAATATTCATGCCAGCTTCAAATCACACTATGTATGAACTGTGAGGGACACAAATCACCTCCTGATAGCAAACAGATAACAGCAAGAATTACTGATCCCTCCGTCACGCACCACAAGTTTCCAGACAGTTTTTTTTGACCTGTTGTAAATAACTTCTCTACTTAGATTGCATTTTTTTAAGGACTCTAAAATGCTTTGAAAACCATGTGTATAAAAATCTGTGAATTTTCAGTTCTTGTATCACACCATGTCTGATGAAGGGAGCTAGCTAGTACTCCTGAAAGCTTACTTATAAATATACTCAGTTAGCCTCTAAAAGGTATCGCCTGATTTCTTCACTCTTCCACTGGATCATATCTAGTCAGTGAAGACAGCGCTCACACAGGTCCTTTGGATCCAGGCAGAAGACAGTAAGAAAATGTTCACGTTGAGGTGGAAGGAAGAAACCACCTTAGGTAGAGAGGACGGTGACAGATGAAAATAACCTTGTCCTTGAGGAGGACAAGAAAAGGAGGCTGCCAAGACAGGTCAGCCAGGTCGGAGACCCTGTGGATTGAAGTGATGGCCACCAGGAAGGCAGTCTGAAGAGAGATCTCACGCAAAGGCTCGAAAGGGGGAGCTGACGCACCAAGTACGAGATTAATGTCCCATGGGTGATGGCTGGGAGGAGCACAGTGTGCCACTCCCTGAAGGAAGATCTTCACCTGAAGTTGGAAAAAAACATAACGCCTCAGAACCCTCAGGGAGAACAAGCAAGGTACCAGAATGATGGAAGGAGTCTGTGAGGGACAAATAGACCCGGATCACATCCAGGCAGTGAAGAGAGTGCTTGCGTGGATGATTGGGGTCTGGGCAGAAAGACGGTGAGACGATGACCTTGTTGATGTGGAAAGAAGAAATCACCTTAAGCAGGAGAGACGGTGATGGACGAAGGACAACTTTGTCCTTGTGGAGGACAAGAAAAGGAGAATTCCAGGACAGGGAAGCCAAAAAAAAAGTGGGGTCATATACTGTGTGGGAGCCAAGAAAAGGAGGTCATATAGTGTGGAGGAGGGCAAAAAAGGGGGTCAATATATTGTGTGGGGGGGGGTCAAAAATGGGGGGGCATATACTGTGGGCTCCACTGAGTGGAGGCTAAAAAAGGTGGTTGTGTACCGTGTGGGGGCCAAAAAAAAGGGGGCGTGTACCATGTGGGGGCCAAAAAAAGAGTTGTGTACTGTCTGTATACTGTGGGGGGGCCGAATATGGGGATTTTTTGATCTGCAAATGGGGGACCTGTCCTACAATTTTAATTACAAGGTTCCCATTACGCAACCAGACAGCTGGGTTGGGTATCTTTTTTTTTTGGGGGGGGGGGGGGGCGCCTTTCTATAGTTCGCCTCCGGCAGCAGAGTGGCTAGTGTCACCCCTGCATGGGAGGACAGTATGGAGGAGCACAGTGCGACACTCTCTGCAGGAAAGTCTTCATCTGAGGCTGGAAGGCCAAGGTATTCTGAAAAAGAAGAAACACCAAGTTCCTGATCCAGACCGGATTGGAGAAAAGTCAGGATCATGGGAAGACAAAAGGAGAGCAGATGGAAGTCATTACTCTCGCACCACCGCACATAGGCCCTCCACGTCCGATGATAGATCTTAGCATACTAGGGTTTTCGGGCCTTGAGCATGATCTGGATAACAGGTTCCAAAAAACTGCGAGGCCTAAGGACCTCAGCTTCAACAGCCACACCGATAAACACAGCTGAGGTAAAGTGGGATGGAACAGCGGTCTCTGAGACAGAAGGTCGACTGCAGAGGAAGAAGCCAAGGAGCGTCCACCAGCAGGAACACGAGATCCACGTACCTGGTCTTGAGAACCCAAGGAATGAGAGGAAGAGGAGGAAATAGGTACAGATGGCGGAAGCCCGACCAGGGGATCACAAAAACATCAGTGGTGATAGCCTGAGGGTCCAGGACCTGGGTACATAGGGGGGAGCTTATGGTTCAGGCAGGAGGAAAAGAGATCGATGTCCGATGTGCCCCACCCTGCCAAAGACCTACTGGTTAAGCGACCATACACCTGGTTTGAGCTTTTCTCAACTTAGGTAGTCTGCCGCCCAATTGTCCATGCCTGGAATGTGGACCTCCAACAGGGCTGGGACATGAAGCTCCGCCCAAAGAAGAGAGCAGGAGGCTTCTTTCATGGCTGCTCGGCTGCTGGCGTTCCCCTGATCGTTCAAGTAAGCGACCATGGTAGAGTTGACGGTCTGGACTCTGACTGGACACCCTTGGAGGAGAGAGGTCCAAAGGAACAGGACGAGGAAGATGGCTCCAGTTCCAGCAGGTTGATCTGGAGGGAGGACTCTGACCACAGGACATGAATGCTCAAGGCACCGAAGACCACACCCCAATTGGAAAGACTAGCGTCGATGGAAATCACCTGCCAATGGAGGGGGAGAAAGGACTTCCCCTGGTGAATTCCTGGGGAGGAGAGCCACCAAAGAAGCTCTCGGCAAATCTGGGGAGGCAGGAAGATCAAGCGGTCGAGGCTGGACAGAGACTTGTCCTAGTGGCCAAGAATCGCCAATTGCAGAGGACGTGAGTGGAAATGAGCATAAGGGACAGCCTCGAACATCGAGACCATCGTGCCCAGAACCCACATGCAGAACCGAAATGAACACGAAGGGTTCCTTCGAAGGTGGGACACACCAGATTAGAGGGCAAAGATCTTGGACTTCAGGAGAAGAATTCTTATTATTTATATAGCATCATTAATTCCATGGTGCTTTAGATTTGAGGGTTTACATACACTACACAAAATATACAAAACAAACACAGTGACCGACTGGCACAGTGGGATAGAGGGCCCTGCCCGCAAGGGCTTACAATCTATGAGGGAAGAGGGATAGAGACAGAGGGTGAGGGGAGAGGCTGTTCAGGTGGTGGTGTGGTGACAGTAGTGTTATTGGAGGTTGTAGGCCTTACTGAATAGGTGAGTCTTCAGGGACTTCTTGAAGCTTGTGACTGCGGGGGTCAGTCTTATGTGTCTTGGTAATGAGTTCCAGAGTATGGGGGATGCACGGGAGAAGTCTTGGAGACGATTGTGTGAAGAGCGGATAAGAGCAGAGCGGAGTAGGAGGTATTTGGAGGATCGGAGGTTGCGTGCAGGCAGGTAGAGGGAGATTAGGTCGGAGATATATGGAGGGGGCAGGTTGTGGATGGCTTTGTATGTCAGTGTTAGCATTTTGAACTCTATTTGCTGGGCAATGGGTAGCCAGTGAAGGGATTGGCAGAGGGGAGTGGCCGATGAAGAATGGGGGGAGAGGTGTATTAAGCGAGCAGCACAGTATAAGGTGGACTGAAGGGGGGCGAGAGTGTTAGCTGGGAGGCCATGGAGAAGGGTGTTACAGTAATCTAAGCAGGAGATTATGAGGGCGTGGACTAGCATCTTTGTAGTTTCAGGGCTGAGGAAGGAGCGGATTCGATGGATGTTCTTGAGTTGGAGGTGGTAGGAGGTGTTGAGGGTTTGGAATCCCGCCCACTACTAGAGTGCCATCTCTACTGTGCAGGCATTGGAGCATTGGAGACACCTCCAGCCTGCACACAAGCCCGCAGACTCAAAGAAGAGGAGGAGCTGTCCTAGAAGGGAAGCCTGTAGAGGAAGACACGTATGTATGATGGGGTGGGGAGTATAGGTGATGTTCTGTTTCCGGAAACGGGACGTCACTGGATAATAGAAAATGTGCCTGGGATGGCTAGCTATACATTTTTGCTAAAGTATGTAATTTAGAAAGTAGACGGGAGGAGGGTATTTAGATTAGTGTAGGAATTCCATTTTATCCCAGACAACCTCTTTAACTTTTAATTTTCTAGAAATCTAACTATGGTTATGTTCATGGGAAAACCACTTTAAGTTTTCAAAGTTGCATAAACCATAAGACTTCTGGAATAATGTCCTTTGGGCAGACAAGAGATGTTTGGCCATAAGGCACAGGGCCATGTTTGGTGAACCGAACATATCAGCACAAACACCTCATACCCACTGACCAATACAGTGATGGAGAGGGGTGATTTGGGCTTGTTTTGCAGTCACAGTACCTGACACCTTGCAGTCATTGAGTTGACCATAAACTTCTCTGCATACCAATGTAGTCTAGAGTCAGATGTGAGGCCGTCTATCCCAACAAGTAAAACTTGGCCCTAACTGGGTCATACAACAGGACAATAATCCCGAGCACAGCAGCAAATCTACAACAGAATGGCTGAAAAAGAAGAGAATCAGGATGTTGTAATGGCCCAGTCACAGTCCAGACCACTACACAACTGCAACGCTGTGGTGGGAGCTGCGCCGGAACGAATGGCCACCAATCTCAATGGCCTGAAACTACATTGTAAATAAGAGTCGGACAAAATTCCTCCAGAATAATGAGAGATTGATAAAGTTATCCAGAGAACCAGGACTTCAAGTTATTGCAGTAAAGATGGTTCTGCAAGATATTGATTCATGGGGGGCACTTAGTTTTTCACACATGAATTTTCCATTTGGTTTCATTTTTGTTAAAGCGTAACAAACTTTCGGACAACTTTTGATTTTGTGGCAGCATTTATATTTCTGGAATATATTACAAAATTTAATGACACAAATACTGCCAGAAAATCAAAAGTTGTCTGAAAGTTTACTTACTCTTTAAATAATGACACGTTGGTATAAGTTGTGTTGTTCACCTAAGGTTAGATTTACCAAACCTGAAGACGTTCTAAGAACCAGATGTTATTATGTCCTTATACGTAACACCAGAGAATTGGTAGAGAGTGGACTTGGTTTATCTCATGACTTTATATTCAGATTTCCTCCCACCCTAATGAACGAGCCACTAAACAGGCCTTTGTACAACCCATCAGCTCCTTCACCATATTCTAGATGCACATAGTCGGAGACCTCGAAGGGCCACACAGGAAGCAGGTCAGGTCTATTCACTTTATTGGGAATTCTGATCAATTATAAAAAGAGTAAAAAAATAAATCTACAACCGAAAAGCAAGAAAAGTCTTTAAACTGTCCACAACATAGAAGAGACGGAACATCAGTCATCATCTTCCTCATCCTCATTATCATCTTGTTCATAATCCTTGTCTTCTTCATTGGAATTGTCGCTCTCATCTTCATCCTCGTCCTCTTCTTCCTCCCCCTCCTCTTCTTCATCTTCCTCATCCTCTTCTTCTTCCTCCTCCTCTTCCTCTTCTTCTTCTTCATCATCATCATCGTCATCATGGACGCCTTCTTCTTCCTTCTCCAACATCTTTAAGTAGTCACTGGCTAGGATTTTTTTGGGCAAAATGTCTGAAAGAAACAGCTGACACCATAAACACAGGTTGCTTATAAAAATACATGAAGTTAGATTTAAATGGTCACTAATTTTAACAACTTAGTGTCATTTAACAGAATCATGTGATTCTGGACAAAAATGTAACATACTTTATTTAAAAATGTAGATGTTTTCTGCCTGAAAATTTTGTCTAAAACTTCTCTAACTTTCCTGCCTCTAGGTGTCTCCCTAATTTGCTGTTCACTTGCTTTTACTAGGGAAAGTCCGTCCTTAGATACCATTAAAAAAATAAGACGGCTTAACAAAAAGTGAAGGGGAGGGTCTGTTCTATCTTCATAAGGTGGATGGAGAGGGGAGGGGCTGCTATTTCCCTCGTTTACCACACATTTACGCAAACAGATTTCTCTGTGCACTGAACTGAACATTCTGCACATCTCACAGCTTACAATGTAAAAATCTTTTATGCACTTGTATCTACTTCTGGCGAGCTGCTTGTGTTACTACTGATGGGATGTTAGTTATAGACAGTAAGCAGCTTTCCTGACTGTGCTCATAGATTTCTCATTTTCTGTGTCAGGTATCTTTTTAGCTGCATTATGCCATGTATTTGCAGTTCAGTGTTGCTGAACTATATTATGTTCACTTGGGCTTGTTTCAGCTATTTGTTTGCCATTTTACAATTACTGTGACCAGGAAAAGGGGGGCACGGAGGGAGATTGGGGGACATCAGAAGTACTAAATACCCGTGATCAGACTTCAGGCATTAGCACTGGGTCCCCGCTGTGTAAAACAGCAGAGACCTGGCGGTCAGAAGCAGAGCGATCGCTATATTTAAAGTGCAGACACTTGGCTAATAGTATGGCGGAGGTCTACAAGTGGTTGCATCGGGTGGGTGGAGCTTAGGTGTTGAAATATGGGAAAAGTCATCCGTGTTAATTTGCCTGCAACTTTTTCAATGCATAAAAATGCGTTTACAGGCGTTATTACGACCTCTGCCCCCCTCTCTTCCTGCAGATCCCCTGACTAGTTCAATAGCCATTCATGGCCCCAAGAGTTTTTCTTTGCAGCATTTTATCCCTTAGAGGGGTCCCTACTGGTAGCCAGAGCCCATAAACCAACCACAAGTGAAGACATCACTTACCGGAAAGGAACTGGAAAGTCTCGGACTCCTCTGCGGTGCTTGACAAGTCATCATAGGTTAGGGTGTTGGTCCCTTTGCCGATGCCGTGTTTGTAGGAGTAAGACGCCAAATATTTCACAAACAGCTCCTGCCAGAGGAAAGGAAGGCGGACAAGTCAAAGGAGGAGCAAACGATAAACTAATAATCTACGGTAATCTGATGGCGCTGGATTATCAGATATTCTGGATTACCGGGCATCGCTCGAGAGAGAAAGTTGATGTCACTCATAAACAACACCAGTCCCGCTCCAGAGGCCACTGAATGGGGCGCAGGGCTTCCGAGGAACCGCAAGTGACCAAATGTCAATACCCAGGACCCCCCCAGATCAGCCGGTTGAAGAGGCCTCAGTGTTCGGGTAAGTGTTACGCCCCATTCACTTGAATGGCACTGAGCTGCTGTTGTACCATGTGACTTATGAATGTGATGTCATCTATACAGGGAAAAGGCCACGGTGTTGTGAGTGCCACGGCCTCTTCAGACAGCTGATCTGTGGGGTCCTGGGTGTCAGACCGCGACCGATCACATACCAATGAACCATCCTAAGGACACAGCATCAATACGTGACTACCGAGGTCACATGATCTATTCACTGACGTCACAGCTTGTACCGCAATTGACAAGACGGTAAAAAGCCAACATGTTGCTAAATTTTGAGACACCGCCTTGCGATTATCGACAACCTATCATAGGAGTGTTTTTTTCCCAATGCTCAAGTCGCCAAAACCTGTCATCGTACAACCTGGTCACAACAATACTGCTGTCCCCAAGCACACGGAATTACATTACGGACACACGGTGACTTTGGCGTCACTCTTGATCTTTTAGATTCAACGTCATTCCCTTACATTAGCGAAGGAGTCGCCAGGCGACACGCCAGTATTTGGTCACATGAAAGTGATAAGAGCGCCCTCTACAGTGCCAGCCTTGATTTACCCCATCAGCAGGCATCACTGCCCCCCATCACGTTTCGTGACGTCACGTAGTGGCCCCCATCCTCTGACGTCACCCTCAGTACCGTAGCTTTGGCAGTGATGATAAGCGCATCCGGGTTGATACTGGACACATCGGGCGAACTCTTCATGATCAGTCTGATCCGGGACAGAGGCAAAGACACGAGCCGGCTCTCAGGACCCGCCATTATCCCTTGTGCGCCGAAACAATAAAGTTTACAGTATTCAAAACAACACAGACAACGTGTACCGGCACGGACTACATCTCCCGTGATCCTTCGCGGCGCGAACTACGCTTGGGCTCTGTCTCTGGCCAACCAGGGGCCCCTGTGGAGTCCTGTTCTGGTGCCGGGTCCCGTCTACAGCAGATACCGGGGACAACGAGCCGCGGCCGGAAGGTTAAACAATGCTACAAGAGCGGCCGTTATGGCGAGGCATCATGGGAGTTGTAGTTCTGTGTACAGTGAGGCAGTGGACAATACAGACTTAATCAAAAAATCAGCACCATAGCAGAAAGGAGGCGTGGCTTATGGCAACCAATCAGCCTGTAGCTTTCATTTTTCAAAGTAATTGTGGGAAATTACATCTGGTTGCTATGGGTAACAGCTCCATTGTTAAGGCTCTGTTCACACAGCTGTTCTGCTGTAGGGGATGCGTTTCCTTTAACCCCTTCCCGCCTTAGTCATTTTTTTTTCTATTTTTATTTTTTAGCTCCCTGCTTTCCAAACCTCATAACTTTTTTATTTTTCCATTCTCAGAGCCATAGGAGGGCTTAATGTTTGCAGGACAAATTGTTCTTCATAATGGTGCCATTTATTATTCTGTACAATGTAGTGGGAACTTGGAAATAAATTCAGAATGGGGTGGAATTAGAGAAAAACTGCGTTTGTGCGACTTTCTTATGGGCTTCGTTTTTACAGCGTTCACTCTGCAGCCAAAATGACATGTCACCTGTATTCTATGAGTCGGTACGATTACAGCGATACCAAATTTATATATGTTTTTGTTACGTTTTAAGCCACTAAAAAGAATACAAATCTATGAAAAAAAAAATTCTTGGAGTCTCCATATTCCGAGAGCCGTAGCTTTTATATATTTCCGTGTACGGGGCTGTATAGGGCGTCTTTCTTGCGGGGCCAGGTGTACCTTTTATTTATACCATTTTGGGGGATGTCTGATGTTTTGATTGCTTTTTATGAAAATTTTTAAGGGAGACGAAAAAAAAAAAAAAAATATATATATATATATATATTTATCAGTAAGTTTGTAAATCGGACATTTTCGGACGCAGGGATATCTAATACTTTACTTTTATAGGTGATTTAGGGAAAGAGGGTGATGTAAACTTTTATTTTTTACTAGTATTTGTAAAACCCCCATGGGCAGTGATCACTATTACAATACACTGCAATGTATTGTTAACTCAGAACTCATTTTAGAGGCAGCTCAGGAGCAGAGAGTCTGAGGCAATGCCAAGGGGTTAATGTCTCATCGCAGGCATTAACCTCTTTGATGCCACGGTCAAACCATCTTATTGGTGATCGCCGTCTTCTAGAACGAGATCCGTTGGCGTTCAGTGGAGAGGAGATACATTATCCAATGGCAAAACCTCCCTTTAACTCCTTAGGATAGGTCATTGATATGTTATTGGTGAGGGTCCAATGCCAGGGGTCACTACAGATCAGCTGGCTGCGGCCTACTGTCCCTGTCCCATTCATCCGGCACAGGGTACAGCAGCAGCTCAGTCTCATTCAAGTAAATACAAAGCATAGCCACTATACAAAGTATGGCGCTGTGCTAGGCAGTGCTGAGGCCGCTGCATTTACTGGGATGCTGCAGTCTCTTTAGCCAGCTGTGTACAAGTGTGTGTCGGATCCCCACAGATCACATATTGATGACCTATCCTAAGGATAAGCTATTAGCGTACAAGTCCCAGAAAACCCCTTTAACTCTCTGCTGCCCTGTGCCATAATAGTACATAGGGGCTGCTATGCAAATTAAAAGTGCAATTTTCAGTGCACGGTAAATGTCATAAAAAACGATGACACAAAAATATTTTTAAAAAGCTAAAACTTGATATCTCCAATATAGTGTATCTAAAAATACAAGTTATCCTGCAAAAACACAGCGCTCATATGGCTGAGCTGAAGGGGTATGAAAAAAAGAGAAAACGGAAAATCGATCTCAGCGTCAAAAACAGGGCTCGCCAATTTGTTAATACTATTATGTGAAGTGCCATCGAATGCGGAGAAAGCCTTTAACTGCCGCACCTTACACGTCTACACGGCGGTGAATCCTCTTAGCACCGCTCTCCTGAAGAAGAAGCCACAAACTTAGGCTAAGAGCGGTCCAGGAATCTTCTTCTCCGCAGAGCCGGACAGTGTGGTTGGATAGTGTTTGCACTGCGTAGTGTTGGGCTACTGGCGGTGGTGAAGTGGCTCGTGAATTTGGTGCAACAGAGCCGAATATGAAGCACAACCAATACAGCAGACACAGGGTTAACCAACAAAGTCTAATAGTCCACAGCACAAGAAACCGCAAGAGGGGATCTAGATTTTTGTTGGCCAGAATGGCTGGTTGCAGAAGGACGTCAAGAGAATTTACTTTGCCGAAAACAGATCGACCATGTTGGATATTTTCATCCCGCTGTTGGCCAAAAATACCAAGGCTTGGCATGATGCCCGCTTTTGGCGACTTGCTCACTGTGCTTCTTTTCTTTTTAAACTAATCTTCCGATCCCACTAACAGTTGGGTGGCCACATGGCGACCCTCCAAAATCTATCCTTTATCCATAACCAGACAGAGTCTGACTTTAATGAGCGCCATCAGAGATATCAGAAGGAGCTGTCGGGTGTCTTGGCGACCCTAGAGGAGGAGCAGCCGGATGAACAATCCTTTATGTGCTGTGAACTACCAAAAGAAGGAGAGGAGGAAGTGTTGGCGAATTGTGGGAGTGACAGTACCCTGGAGTTATCTTACTGGAGTACTGGCTACATCAGGCATAGTTGGTGCAGGTCACCGGGCCATTATGGTTTTATACTCCAAACCAGCAGCTACGGTCTTGCCAAACATCTTCATTATATGTCTTGGACTATTTTAGTAACATTTGTATTATGAGGTTAAGGGGCTTTTCTGGGTTCAGACAACCCTGGTTGCAGCAGTGACATCGGGTGGGCGGCCGTGACTGCTGCAGAGAACCCCTTTAATGCTATTGCCTGTACTTATCATTGACCTCCCCCTCTCTCTCACAGCTTTATTTGGGACTTAGATCTTTCCAGCTCGATCTGTAACACTATTGAAAATTCAGAACAAAAACTTCTTTAGGCAAAAAAACGCAGCAAAATCTGCAACATAAAAGCAGCGTTTCCGGAACGTGGAGCCTCAACATAAATGCCCTTTGTGGAGATTTCAGTGAATACAGCCTGGCCTGGCTTTAGGTTCGCTCAGTTAGTGCTTTGTTATGGAGACATTTTAGAGCCAGCTTTTTACAAAATAAAATGAAACAAAATGTTTTAATAAAGTATATTACAAAAATGTTACGCATAGAACCTCAACCAAGTCTAGAAGATACAATAAAAAATAACAATTACTCTTTTGGCTATGTTCACACGGAGTTTTTTGCAGGCGGATTTTGATGCAGAATGCGCCTGAAAAAACGCCTCTCATTCATTTCAATGGGAGTTAGTAGCAGTTTTTTTCCTCTAGCTGATTTTTTTCAGCTTACGGATAAAAAAAGCAACATGACCCATCTTCAGGCAGATTCCGCCTTGAAAAACTCATTGAAGTCAATGGGAGGTGGAAAAAACGCTAGTTTTTTTTTTTTTAAAGAGAAGTTTCCACGTCCATAGAGTTTGCTGGAGCAAAAAAACTGTGACAAAAACCTCATCGTGTAAAAAAACGCATCAAAAAAATGTTTCCTAATTCCTGAAGCAGATTTTTTCAGCTTATAAAAAACTGTGTGAACATACCCTTAAAGGGATGCATTGCTTTGGGAAATCCCAGCTTCTTGTAAGAATCCCTTATTAATAAGCTGATAACAAGGTTCATCTTTTCCGAAACGTCCCAAGATCAACTGTAATCTATGGAGAATCCTGGGGGTAAGTATTCAGTTTTCTTGCAGTGCCACCAGTGGCCGCACATTTCTCCGGAGAAGACCACTCTATTGAAGATTTGCGGGTTGTGGTTTTAATGGGACATTTTAAGACGCAGAATGAGAGGAAAGAATGGGAATATAAGTTAATGCAAAGATTTCAAACTCTGCCATTTGGACTTAATATTCATGCCAGCTTCATGTCACACTATGTATGACCTGTGAGGGTCACAAATCACCTCCTGATTACAGATAGATAACAGATCCCTCCGTCATGCACCACAAGTTTCCAGATTGTTTATTTCTTGACCTCTTGTAAATAACTTCTCTACTTAGATTGCATTTTATTCTAAGATCCTTTGAAGATCCATGTCTTGTATGTGTATAAATAGTGTGAATTTTCAGTTTCTAGTATAACACCATGTCTGATGAAGAGAGCTAGCACTCTCGAAAGCTCACTTATAAATATACTCAGTTAGCGTCTAAAAGGTATGGCCTGATTTCTTCACTCTTCCACTACTTTCTATGGCTTACACGGTACAACATTATACTAAAGACAGATTATCAAATTTGGGGTTGTTCAGACTAGAAAAAAGATGACTTAGAGCGACCGAATTACAATGTACAAATATATGAATAGACAGTCCTGAGATCTCTCCAATGATCTCTTTACACCTAGGCCTGTAATAAGGAGGGATTCTTTACAGTAAGAGCGGTGAGACTATGGAAGTGACTGCCACAGGTTGTGGTGATGGCGGATACCTTATACAAGCTCAAGAGGGGTCTGATAGATAAAATATCACAAATTATGGGTATTAGAGATTGGATATAGGACATTGATCCAGCTATATATTCTGAGTGTAGTATTTGGGGTCAGGATGGATTTCTCCCCCCTATTATGGTGTGATTGGTGTTCGCCTCGTGAGAGGTTTTACCCTCTTCCGGATCACCACTGTACATTACAATCACAGTCAGGAGGAGTAACGTGCAGCTGTGGGGCCCCAGTGCAAAATCTGTAATGGGGCCCCAGCCTACCATGTGTTATCTACAATACTGGCGTCTTGCTATGTCGTAGACAGGCTTATGGGCCCAGTAGTCATTGCTACCTCTGCACCCCCTATAGTCCAACCTAAACCCTCTGCCCACAATAGCTGAAAGGTTCCTGAATTATTATTTTTTAAAAAGAAAGAAAATAGCTGTCAAACCCCAGATTATTACCAATGTCTCCTTACATTGCTTTAGACCATGTTCACATTGTCCTGATTCATTGTGGACATGAACACGTGACCGAAGCCTAAAGAAATACAAGGAGACTTTGCTAAAGATTTGCAGCTTTTCGGGAATATTTTTTTAAAAAATAGTCATGCATTACACAGACCAAACATCAGGAAAAAAAACACAAGCGGAGTTTTTAGCAACCATTTGGTCAAAAACCCATTATGAAAAAAAAAAATCAACAAAAAAATCACAAAAAGGACTAAAAACGCTCCGCGGTTTTTCCACCTGTTTCTGGATCAGTTTTCTTCCCCTGCGTTACTGCTCTAGCGCGCCATCTAGCGTTCACTTTCCCCAGTGACTGTTCTCCTCTGCCCTCACTAGTCCTAGTAATTGATGACGCAGCTTCTGGCCAAATATGATTGGTTGCCAATCAAAACAACAGGATGGGAGCGGGCTGCTTTACTCCAATCCTCGCGCTGCGGAACATACCAACTTTTTAGGGACCTAAGGGGGAACTGTGGCGTATACTTTGCTCTCATTCATAAAAATCTAAATAATTAGTTTCAGGTTAATAAAGAGATAATTTTTAAGCAGGTGGTTGTGGTCAGTATCCGTCGCCATCTTTTTTGTTATGAGCCAGAGTTACGTTTATAATGACATTCCCCATGTTGAGTTGTAGGCGTGGCCGAGCGGCTCCTCCTCCTCAGGAAGCCGGAAGTAGTGACCAGTGTTGGGAGAGGAGCTGAGAGACAGGTGGGTGATTGGTGGTTGCTGCCTGCGCTGCCCCCTGCTGTTCATATGATCTCCCTGCATGTTGGTAGTGGGGTGTCATCAGGGGCCCCTCTGTCTCTCACCAAGGTCCATACATATGGAGCTCAGTGCAGCTGTCATTGCCAGGTCCCTTGGTCTATGTAGGACCTATAGACCTGACACGTATATAAAGGCTGCTGCTGAGGGGCCCCTGATATTCATATTATGTGGCCCTTACACTTGTCTCCTTCTATGACGTTAATTTCATTATAAAACCGTATAGCCACCACTGATAGGGCTTGTATAGGTTGTATTGTAGGGTCCTTGAGAGTGCTATGTGTATAGTGGCCATTTGTAACATCACTGTGTATTATCTCTGTACTGTGACATCACTGTGTGTATTATCTCTGTACTGTGACATCACTGCGTGTATTATCTCTGTACTGTGACATCACTGTGTGTATTATCCCTGTACTGTGACATCACTATGTGTACTATCCCTGTGCTGTGACATCACTGTGTGTATTATCCCTGTACTGTGACATCACTGTGTGTATTATCTCTGTACTGTGACATCACTGCGTGTATTATCTCTGTACTGTGACATCACTGTGTGTATTATCCCTGTACTGTGACATCACTATGTGTATTATCTCTGTACTGTGACATCACTGTGTGTATTATCCCTGTACTGTGACATCACTGTGTGTATTATCTCTGTACTGTGACATCACTGTGTGTATTATCCCTGTGCTGCGACATCACTGTGTGTATTATCCCTGTGCTGCGACATCGCTGTTTGTATATTATCCCTGTGCTGCGACATCGCTGTGTGTATTATCCCTGTGCTGCGACATCGCTGTGTGTATTATCCCTGTACTGTGACATCACTGAGTGTAGTATTATCTCTGTACTGTGACATCACTGTGTATATTATCCCTGTGCTGCGACATCGCTGTGTGTATATTATCCCTGTGCTGCGACATCACTGTGTGTATTATCTCTGTACTGTGACATCACTGTGTGTATTATCTCTGTACTGTGACATCACTGTGTGTATTATCCTGTACTGTGACATCACTGAGTGTAGTATTATCTCTGTACTGTGACATCACTGTGTGTATTATCTCTGTACTGTGACATCACTGTGTGTATTATCCCTGTGCTGCGACATCACTGTGTGTATTATCCCTGTGCTGCGACATCGCTGTGTGTATATTATCCCTGTGCTGCGACATCACTGTGTGTATTATCCCTGTCCTGCGACATCGCTGTGTGTATTATCCCTGTCCTGCGACATCGCTGTGTGTATTATCCCTGTGCTGCGACATCACTGTGTATATTATCCCTGTGCTGCGACATCGCTGTGTGTATATTATCCCTGTGCTGCGACATCGCTGTGTGTATATTATCCCTGTGCTGCGACATCACTGTGTGTATTATCCCTGTCCTGCGACATCGCTGTGTGTATTATCCCTGTCCTGCGACATCGCTGTGTGTATTATCCCTGTGCTGCGACATCACTGTGTGTATATTATCCCTGTGCTGCGACATCACTGTGTATATTATCCCTGTGCTGCGACATCGCTGTGTGTATATTATCCCTGTGCTGCGACATCGCTGTGTGTATTATCCCTGTGCTGCGACATCGCTGTGTGTATATTATCCCTGTGCTGTGACATCGCTGTGTGTATTATCCCTGTGCTGCGACATCGCTGTGTGTATTATCCCTGTGCTGCGACATCGCTGTGTGTATATTATCCCTGTGCTGTGACATCGCTGTGTGTATATTATCCCTGTCCTGCGACATCGCTGTGTGTATTATCCCTGTGCTGCGACATCGCTGTGTGTATATTATCCCTGTGCTGTGACATCGCTGTGTGTATATTATCCCTGTCCTGCGACATCGCTGTGTATATTATCCCTGTGCTGCGACATCGCTGTGTGTATATTATCCCTGTGCTGCGACATCGCTGTGTGTATATTATCCCTGTGCTGCGACATCGCTGTGTGTATATTATCCCTGTGCTGTGACATCACTGTGTGTATATTATCCCTGTGCTGTGACATCGCTGTGTGTGTATTATCCCTGTCCTGCGACATCGCTGTGTGTGTATTATCCCTGTGCTGTGACATCGCTGTGTGTATTATCCCTGTGCTGCGACATCGCTGTGTGTATATTATCCCTGTGCTGCGACATCGCTGTGTGTATTATCCCTGTGCTGTGACATCGCTGTGTGTATTATCTCTGTGCTGTGACATCACTGTGTATATTATCCCTGTACTGCGACATCGCTGTGTGTGTATTATCCCTGTACTGTGACATCGCTGTGTGTGTATTATCCCTGTACTGTGACATCACTGTGTGTATTATCCCTGTACTGCGACATCGCTGTGTGTATATTATCCCTGTGCTGTGACATCATTGTGTTGCTGGTTAATTGGGGCTCCATGTTACCCCTCTGGTCTTGCACCAGTATCCTGTGTAGCTGACCTGTAGGTCGGTATTTGCCCCCACTCTTTCTAGGGTTGTTGTGGGTAGATATCACTCCTTTTTTCCCTTTTGTCCCGGATACTCCCGTGCTTGGTTGAATGTGTTCTGTGCCTTGGCGCTGTAAGGAATGACCCTATTTCTTCCCCGCAATAACTTGTAGATATCCCTTTACATCAGAGGGGTTATCCTTAGGATAGGTCGCCATTACCCCACTCCTCAGCTGCTCCCAGCACAGTGAGCGGAGCCAGGAGGAGACCATTCCATCCATTGTTTATTGGTGCGGCCGGTTCACTGCAACTCTGCTCCCAATCAAGTGCATGTTCAGCAGGCAAGTAAATGGAGCTGAGTTGCAGTAACATGACCTGGCCACTACACAGTGGACGGCGCTGTCTGCCTTTGTGTAGTTCTCAGTTATATACTCAGTTAGCCTCTAAAAGGTATCGCCTGATTTCTTCACTCTTCCACTACTTTCAATGGCTAACACGGTACAGCATTATACTACTACTTTGTGTAGTTCTGGCATCGGCTGTGAACAGCTGGTGGTGGGGGTGCTGGTTGTCGGACCTCCAGGATCTGATATTGATGAGCTGTCCTAAGGACAGGCCATCGCAGTGTGGTCACGGACAACTATGCGTCTCAGACACCATCATGTTTTGTCTTTTGTCTTTGCAGATTCATCACTTGGCAGGATGAGTGTCCCAGACTACATGCAATGTTCCGAGGACCACCAGACCCTCTTAGTGGTCGTCCAATATATTGGGGTCCTGAAAAGTGAGAATTTCTTCAACATCTACAAACGCATCTCTTCAGTATCTCAAGTGAATGTCAACAACTCCCAGCGCGCCTTGTACATCCGTTACCGCCATCAGTATCCGGTGGAGAACAACGACTGGGGAGATTTCCAGACCCATCGGAAGGTGGTGGGCCTCATCTGTGTGGCAGAGTGCGGCTTTCCTACCGAGCTAGCTCCCCTATTCCGGAAATTTGAGCAGAACAAGGAGGTCTATAGCTCCACCTTGTACGACTCCCGGCTCTTTGTGTTTGGGCTGAAGGAAATGCCGCCAGATCATTCCCATACTGGTGTAGTCTTCTTTCCCAGCTATGAAGACTGTGAGTCAGTGGAGAAATGGGTGGAGGATTTCTTCCAGTCCTTGTTCTTTGTACTGGAGAGCAAGAGGTTGGACAGGACCAGCGAGAAGTCCGGGGAGAAGATCCCACTACTGTATGTGCCCTTTGAAAAGAAAGATTTTGTGGGGCTGGATCCAGATAGCAGGTTTGTGCAAAGGATGAAATCTCACAGCTTTATTAATATCCCTCCCCCTCCTGTGCAATCCAACATGCTCTATTATGTGGACCCTCAGCTACTTCACCTTACAAATATACTGTTGGTCGGTAGAATTGATCAAACCAACCAAAGTTGTCACTTTGGAGTTATTTTGTATATACATTACTTATCCTGTACTGATCCTGAGTTATATCCTGTATTATACTCCAGAGCTGCACTCACTATTCTGCTGGTGCAGTCACTGTGTACATACATTACATTACTTATCCTGTACTGATCCTGAGTTATATCCTGTATTATACTCCAGAGCTGCACTCACTATTCTGCTGGTGCAGTCACTGTGTACATACATTACATTACTTATCCTGTACTGATCCTGAGTTACATCCTGTATTATACTCCAGAGCTGCACTCACTATTCTGCTGGTACAGTCACTGTGTACATACATTACATTACTTATCCTGTACTGATCCTGAGTTACATCCTGTATTATACTCCAGAGCTGCACTCACTATTCTGCTGGTACAGTCACTGTGTACATACATTACATTACTGATCCTGTACTGATCCTGAGTTATATCCTGTATTATACTCCAGAGCTGCGCTCACTATTCTGCTGGTGCAGTCACTGTGTACATACATTACATTACTTATCCTGTACTGATCCTGAGTTACATCCTGTATTATACTCCAGAGCTGCACTCACTATTCTGCTGGTACAGTCACTGTGTACATACATTACATTACTTATCCTGTACTGATCCTGAGTTATATCCTGTATTATACTCCAGAGCTGCACTCACTATTCTGCTGGTACAGTCACTGTGTACATACATTACATTACTTATCCTGTACTGATCCTGAGTTACATCCTGTATTATACTCCAGAGCTGCACTCACTATTCTGCTGGTACAGTCACTGTGTACATACATTACCTTACTTATCCTGTACTGATCCTGAGTTACATCCTGTATTATACTCCAGAGCTGCGCTCACTATTCTGCTGGTGCAGTCACTGAGTACATACATTACATTACTTATTCTGTACTGATCCTGAGTTACATCCTGTATTATACTCCAGAGCTGCGCTCACTATTCTGCTGGTGCAGTCACTGTGTACATACATTACATTACTTATCCTGTACTGATCCTGAGTTACATCCTGTATTATACTCCAGAGCTGCGCTCACTATTCTGCTGGTGCAGTCACTGTGTACATACATTACATTACTTATCCTGTACTGATCCTGAGTTATATCCTGTATTATACTCCAGAGCTGCACTCACTATTCTGCTGGTACGGTCACTGTGTACATACATTACATTACTGATCCTGTACTGATCCTGAGTTACATCCTGTATTATACTCCAGAGCTGCACTCACTATTCTGCTGGTGCAGTCACTGTGTACATACATTACATTACTGATCCTGTACTGATCCTGAGTTACATCCTGTATTATACTCCAGAGCTGCACTCACTATTCTGCTGGTACAGTCACTGTGTACATACATTACATTACTTATCCTGTACTGATCCTGAGTTACATCCTATATTATACTCCAGAGCTGCACTCACTATTCTGCTGGTACAGTCACTGTGTACATACATTACATTACTTATCCTGTACTGATCCTGAGTTACATCCTGTATTATACTCCAGAGCTGCGCTCACTATTCTGCTGGTACAGTCACTGTGTACATACATTGCATTACTTATCCTGTACTGATCCTGAGTTACATCCTGTATTATACTCCAGAGCTGCGCTCACTATTCTGCTGGTACAGTCTTGTGTACATACATTACATTACTTATCCTGTACTGATCCTGAGTTACATCCTGTATTATACTCCAGAGCTGCGCTCACTATTCTGCTGGTACAGTCACTGTGTACATACATTACATTACTTATCCTGTATTATACTCCAGAGCTGCACTCACTATTCTGCTGGTGCAGTCACTGTGTACATACATTACATTACTTATCCTGTACTGATCCTGAGTTACATCCTGTATTATACTCCAGAGCTGCGTTCACTATTCTGCTGGTACAGTCACTGTGTACATACATTACATTACTTATCCTGTACTGATCCTGAGTTACATCCTGTATTATACCCCAGAGCTGCACTCACTATTCTGCTGGTACAGTCACTGTGTACATACATTACATTACTTATCCTGTACTGATCCTGAGTTACATCCTGTATTATACTCCAGAGCTGCGCTCACTATTCTGCTGGTGCAGTCACTGTGTACATACATTACATTACTTATCCTGTACTGATCCTGAGTTACATCCTGTATTATACTCCAGAGCAGCGCTCACTATTCTGCTGGTGCAGTCACTGTGTACATACATTACATATTATCCTGTACTGATCCTGAGTTACATCCTGTATTATACTCCAGAGCTGCACTCACTATTCTGCTGGTGCAGTCACTGTGTACATACATTACATTACTTATCCTGTACTGATCCTGAGTTACATCCTGTATTATACTCCAGAGCTGCACTCACTATTCTGCTGGTGCAGTCACTGTGTACATACATTACATTACTTATCCTGTACTGATCCTGAGTTACATCCTGTATTATACTCCAGAGCTGCGCTCACTATTCTGCTGGTGCAGTCACTGTGTACATACATTACATTACTTATCCTGTACTGATCCTGAGTTACATCCTGTATTATACTCCAGAGCTGCGCTCACTATTCTGCTGGTACAGTCACTGTGTACATACATTACATTACTTATCCTGTACTGATCCTGAGTTACATCCTGTATTATACTCCAGAGCTGCGCTCACTATTCTGCTGGTACAGTCACTGTGTACATACATTACATTACTTATCCTGTACTGATCCTGAGTTACATCCTGTATTATACCCCAGAGCTGTGCTCACTATTCTGCTGGTACAGTCACTGTGTACATACATTACATTACTTATCCTGTACTGGTCCTGAGTTATATCCTGTATTATACTCCAGAGCTGCGCTCACTATTCTGCTGGTACAGTCACTGTGTACATACATTACATTACTTATCCTGTACTGATCCTGAGTTACATCCTGTATTATACTCCAGAGCTGCGCTCACTATTCTGCTGGTGCAGTCACTGTGTACATACATTACATTACTTATCCTGTACTGATCCTGAGTTACATCCTGTATTATACCCCAGAGCTGCGCTCACTATTCTGCTGGTGCAGTCACTGTGTACATACATTACATTACTTATCCTGTACTGATCCTGAGTTACATCCTGTATTATACTCCAGAGCTGCACTCACTATTCTGCTGGTACAGTCACTGTGTACATACATTACTTATCCTGTACTGATCCTGAGTTACATCCTGTATTATACTCCAGAGCTGAGCTCACTATTCTGCTGGTACAGTCACTGTGTACATACATTACATTACTTATCCTGTGTTACACTCCAGAGCTGCACATTACGTTTACACAATCTCCATATTGTAACCTATTGTGTTGTTCATCCCCAGGCATTATAAGAAGCGCTGTCAGGGCCGTATGCGGAAACATGTGGGTGATTTGAGCCTCCAGGCCGGGATGCTGCAGGACGCTCTGGTCCATTATCACATGGCTGTGGAGCTCTTACGAGCTGTCAATGACTTTGTGTGGCTGGGAGGTAAGAGATGAATTATTACGGATCACTACTGGGCATAGGAGGACACATCCTGGGGAAAGTGATAAAATCTTTGTAAGCTGTGGTACTCCTTTTTGCCATGTTCTGCGCGCCCCCTGCATACCGCCATTGTCAGCCCCGTTGATCACAGATGGGAAGGATTTTAGGTGACAGCCCAAGAGGATCCCAGTTACATAGACTGGTTCATTATAGTACACAGGAATTCCATATCTAATACAGCGCACTAATCTCTCTCCTCTCCTGATAGTTTGTTACAATGTATCAGTGTAGGTGAAATGTATCAACCTGGAGTCCACACTGTTTAACGCTGAAAGTATCTGTCCCCTGTATACTCAGAGACATTGTAACTTATATGTTTTCTGTTCTTTTTACAGCTGCCTTGGAAGGCCTGTGCTCTGCGTCTGTGATCCATCATTACCCGGCAGGAACTGGAGGAAAGGCGGGAACTCGCCGGACGCAGAACCCAACACTTTCTGCGGATGCTGGTAAAAGGCACAGACCAGGTATGACGGAGGGGTCATGAGTGTTGTTATGGATACTGGATACATAATCATAGGTCACCAATATGGGATCGGTGGGAGTCTGACACCCGGGATCCCCACAGATCAGCTGTTTGAAGGGACTGCAGTATAATGTTGTACTGTGTTAGCCATTGAAAGTAGTGGAAGAGTGAAGAAATCAGGCGATACCTTTTAGAGGCTAACTGAGTATATTTATAAGTAAGCTTTCAGAAGTTCAAGCTTCCTTCATCCATGTCTGATGAAGGAAGCTTGTACTTCTGAAGGGACTGCGGCATTTTTCCTGTGCCTATGACGTCACATTCATTAGCCACATAGTACAGCAGCAGCTCAGTCCCATTGAAGTGAACGAGGCTGAGCAGCAATACCATACACGGCCACTACAATATATATATGGCACAGTGCTTGGTCTTCAGTCTGCAGCGCTTTCTTGAAGGATTAGTCACATGGTACAGCAGCAGCTCAGTCTCATATATGCCATGGGTGGGGCTGAGTGCCGCCGCACTATTTATACACAGATCAGCCGATGCCATCAAGAGAGAGGACGTTGTTTTTTGTAATGGGAAACCCCATATATGTGTTCCTGCTCTCAGCTGAGAAGTGGAGACAATTGTATCTATTTTGGACAATGCTCTGTGAGCTCAGCACATCAGCAGCAGCTGCACCAATCTCTCTGCTAGTTTGTTACAATTGTATCCAGTCTGGACAATGCTCTGTGAGCTAAACACATCAGCAGCCGCTGCATAAATCTCTCTGCTAGTTTGTTACAATGTACTAGGCCGTTTAGCTCACAGAACATTGTCTAGACTGGATCAAAAATGATTTTACGAGAATCGATCGGGGATCAGTGTGACACAGGAGATCTGATTTATTTACTTTTTATATATTGTTGTTTTTTGGCATGTTTGCCTCTAAATCTATCTTTTTTTTCCTTGCTTTTCATGGGATCAGGAGCTCAGGAGGTTCTTATAGACCCAGGTAAGTGATCACTGTGGCCCCCTGCTGAGTAATATACTGTGCATGAGCTGCCAAGAAGAGTTGGGGAAGGGAAGTGACAACTGGTCCCTTTTCAGGTCCTTATTGTTTTTGTACTGAACTGTAAAGCTGAACATCTTTACATGACACAAGGGGCTGATTTATCGAGACCGGCATTGTTCTTACCATTCTTCATAATCCCTGCCCCTCACCTAATCAGAGATCTATGCCAGCTCCCTGCCATCGTAGATTTCTGTCATCTACCAGAAAACAGGCGGAAGTGATGATAAATGTCGTCCTTGAGGAAATTGACATCCGGGGCGCAAAATTGAAAAAGTCAAAATCTGTGCAAAAAAAAATGCTGCATACTTTTGAAGAAAATTGCAACTTCCTTTCAATTTTTTGCCTCGCTAGCCATGATAAATTATCCCCATCGTCTTTAATGACCACTCTGTCCTTGAAGGGCAAGTGATAGCATGCTGGGAGTTGTAGTTTCACAACAGCTGCAGAGCCTCAGGTGGGAGACTGTGGAATCAAAGGGTCTTACTTTATTATTTAATATTTGCTCTTTGGAGACGATGTAAACTCTGAAACCAAGAGAGTAGTTAACCAAAGTATAAGAGCTTATTCACACACTTGAGTTTCTTGGCCATGAGAAAATAGAACATTCTCTATTTTTTTCACAGTTCAACCCCAGAGTTTAGTCAATGCCAAATCTGCTTGAATCACAGAAGCTCTTTGCCACGGTGCTACGACTGGGCACTATAGTTTATATAGTGGATGTTAGCAAAAGCGGACAACCCCTTTAAGCAGCATTACAGGAGAATACAATTTTGCCATGGATGTACGGTACTTGCCTCCTCCTATCCTTACTGCTCTGACACCACTGTGCGGCATGGAATGGACCTGTATAGAGTGCCTCTTTATGGGCAGGCTGATTCCCGTGCACCGCTGCCTTTTCTCGTGTATTTTTATATACATAGCACAGATCACGAGTTCACAGTGATGACTCTGGGGATTTGTCTGGGCTCATGTCATGCTGCACAGCCTGTTACTTCCCAAATGAATGGCATGGGGTCAGCCTGTTACGTGAGACCTGTAACGTCTTGGAATCAGTACGGGATGCAGTGTCCACAAGGGGGCGCAACATAATAAATACTACGTCTTCTGCTATTATATAATGTCATTGCTTTTTTTTCCCCAATGAAAATCTAAGTAAAACAATAAGAGTCTCTGCAGTCAGTGGTGCAGTGTTTGGGTACACAGCGTCCCCACAAACTACCCAGTCTCTCACAGGGGGTATACTCTAGAGTTATTCCCAAGATTAAGGCGGCGGTCAGCCTCTTCTTACCCAGGAGTGAGATGAGAATAGATGGCAGGAGTAGTAGTAGGAGTTTAATCATATATATGTTTCCAGGTGCTCTTTCCACCAATGGGATCAACATGGACGCCAGCACAGAGATTGGACGTGCCAAAAACTGCCTGAGCCCTGAAGATATCATAGAGAAGTACAAGGAGGCCATCTCTTACTACGGGAAGGTATGTTATATGAACTCTACCAATAGTAATGGTGAGGACGGCCCCTACTGATAAGAACAGGGATCCCTTGTACTCCCATGCATCCTTATGGGTCTGCCGAGGATAGCCGAGTGCTGGAGAATGGAGCGTCCGTGTGATGAAATGATGCAGAAATCGCACAGCTTGACTGCTGGACTGTAATGTCGCCATAGAGGGATAGTACATGAGGTTGCATGGTTATGGGGGATTTGGAGATGATGTATCTGCGGTCATTGATGTTACACATTGGCGGCTCTTTTTTTAGTCCAAGGCGGCCGGAGTGATCGAGCTCGAGGCCTGTGTGAAGGCTGTCCGGGTCCTCGCCATACAGAAGAAGAGCATGGAGGCCTCAGAGTTTCTACAGAACGTGGTCTACATAAATCTGCGACAGGTGAGCCAGTCAAACAATTGTTCTAGGGCTGCGTCTACACTTTGCAGAAAAACTGCATTTTTAGCTGAAGCAGATTTTAAGGGTATGTAGACTTTTGCAATGATTTTAGAATAGAAGTTTTAGAATTAAAAAAGTAGTGGAAATATAATTTTCACAGTCTTGAATAAAACTCTCCTTTGGTTTTGTGTGTACAGCTCCTATGCAGAAGTGTCTCCATGGTTACAGACTACAGACAAACCCTTGTAGTCTGGTCCTGCAGTTCTGTGTTACTCTCCTTCTTCTGTCTGTAGGTTATTAAGAAGAGCAGAGGGGGAGAGTCATTGCAGGATCAGACTACACAGGGTTTGTTTGTAGTCTGTAACCATGGAGATATGTAGAGCTGCTTCCACAAATGATTGCGCAAAATTTTTCTTTTAGTTTAGCTGCAATATGTAAACGCAATTATCAATCTCACTTGGTAACCGCCCAGTTTTTCGGTTTTATATTTGCTCAGTCTGTCACATTTTTGACTTCAGTGAGTTCTCCTTTGACTCTTTATTGCATCCAGACTGTGGGGTAAACAGGACTTCAGACTGATACACTCTTACCTGTGCTGATACATTGTAACAAACTATCAGAACCAGGAGAGAGACTTGCGCTGCTAATGTGTTTAGCTCACAGAGGACTGTCTGGATTCAATTGTAACAAACTTTCAGCTGTGAGAAGTATATGTTCTGTGTTTTCAGCCTCTGCATGTATATATAGCCGTTGCCGTTCATTGACAGACAGCAGATACGTTGCAGGTTACTGATTGAGAAGGAAAGTATATTGGGACATGGCAGAACTCTAAGTATTATTCATGAACATATAGCATTGGTGTTTGGAGGTGAGCAGCGATCTGTCATTCCTTACATTTTCTCTCCTGCAGTCTTGACCAGTCAGTTCCTCATAGAGCAGTGGTCTCGTCTTTGAAGCTGCTCTTTCTACAATCGGCCATTAGGTGGCGCTAGAGCTTTATAATTCAATATTCTTACACGTTATATGACTATTGGACGTTTGCTCAGTGAGTTGCTCCGCTCTGGTATACATATACATAGAGCCTTTTCCATAAATAGCTTTAATTAACCCATTAATGACCACCGATAGGGGTGTTTATTCTCCGGTGTTGCTTTTACGGGTCATTCTGGCTGGTCGCTTATTACCTGGTGTCGGGGGAACACCCCGACTCTTCTGATCTGCAGGTATGCTGTGAGGTGCCAAATTAGAGATAGGTGTGGCAGAATATCGAGCTCGGGAGATGTACAGAGACACAGACACACAGTTCTGTTTCCAAAGTAGATCTCAGTTTATTGAGCGGTGTCAGGCATCTTTATAGGAAAATAATGGCTTTATGCCAGCTTACACATCACACACTACATCATATCAAGCGTGTAATACAATTGGTTAAAAACTGAATGGACATTCATGACTTAGCACGTGAACACTGCGTGCGCTTCCGGTGTCCGCCATCTTAGCATCTGACCATATTAGCACATCCTGCTACGATAGATGATATGGCTTTGGAAATCTCATAAAGCACTTTTTAATGAGCTCTAACTTCTTATCATCATGCATCCGCAGTTCTGTGGTGGAGGGCCCAGACATCACAAGATTAATACACATAAGCTAAATTTATTAAACATAGAAACATGTGGAAATGCGCTAGCCACCAGGTGCGGACTTCATGGTAACAAGCAGCATTAAAGGACACTGTGGCCACACTCCTAGAAACATGGCTAAGCGCCTGGAAAATACTATCTTAAACCTTGAAGATTGTCTCAAGGCTGCTCATTCAGCAAAAGTCTTTTAATGAGTTTAAACATGGAGTATACAGAACAAGATGGCTGAATGAACCAATATCTGTTTTTATACAGATATTTCGTCCCTTGCACCTGGCTTGATTAATGTCATCACAGGCCACCTAATACGACAACCAGCGTAGATGGAGTCCAAGCCGTACACCTTGCTTCACTGCACATGCATTGGATGATGGGCCTGGCCTGCAGTCAAGTCAGGAGGGAGGGGGCTACTGTGACTTTTTCATTTGGACTCCCATGATTCCTTACTTGTCATTAGTGCGCTGTTATCAAAGTTATTTGTCAATGTTATTTTTATCTATTGCGACGTTAGTCAGAATATTGATGGGCGTCATTGACATTTATTGAGTTACCCTTCTGGATTGGTGAAACACTACTACTACTACTACTACAGCCACTACTACTACTACTATTACTGCCACTACTACTACTACTACTACTACTACAGTCTCCTCTTCATTTGCAGTGCAAGTCAATGCTATTGTTCCCTGTTATCAGCCATTGTTATCAGACGGGGGAGAGGCTGACTCTTGTCAATGATAAATATCTGCATCCATAATCCCAAATTTTCTTTACGTTCTTTTAGTCTTTGTTGTCGGCCTGGCCAGGTTAAGAAAGGGTGCCCATAGCAATTTTCAGTGGTACGGGTGACAATGAGTTAAAAAAATAAATTCATGCCCTCATGTTTTCTCTCTACTTTGCATTACCATACAGACTATTGTTCTATATTGTCTGTCATTTGAGCCGGGGTTGGTGTAATGTCATTTTCCTCAATGGGATGAGAGGCAGGTAGTGCAGAGAGCCTCCGAAATATTATATCTGCCGCACTATTATACGCTGACATCTTTAGGGTTACTGGCCCTTTAATACCGTTTCTTCATAGATAACCATGATGAGATGGAGGACGCTCCTAGATACGGGATCTGCACCATGGGGCGCTCTGAGATTTTCTCCTGTACTTACCGTTTTCTAGTACTTCTGCCTGTATCATGGCGGGACTGGAATTATTACACGATATGATGGCGTGTGTGAAAAGAAAATGGAGGGGGGTTTATTGGGAGGAGGCCTCATGCCAGAAAATGTATAATAAATTTGTCAGAAATTGACTGAAATTGTAGTGCAAATTTACACCAGATCGTAGCTGAAGTGGATTTCTCTTTATGGCGCACAGACCGTCAAAGATGACAAATTTATTAAGCGGCTGTTCTACAACGGCTTTGATAAATATGTGCAGTGAGATGTTATATAGCGCCATCAACCTCTGTTGTGATTTACATGCCATAATATAGAGGTAACGCACAGGGCCTCATCCTCAATATACTGTCTTTGTGGCCATAGAACTGCGCTGGAAAAATGAACATTGTGCTGTGATTGGTTGCTATGGGCAACAGAGATCTGAAAAAATGAAAGCTGTGCTCAGTGGTTGCTATGGACAACAGAATTCTGGGAAAAAAAAAGCTGAGCTCTGGTTGCTATGGGAAACGGAAATTGCTTAGAAAAAATTAAAGCTGAGCTCTGGTTGCTATGGGCAACACAGCTGTGGAAAATGAAAGTTGAACTTTGGTTACTAGGGGCTCAAAGCTGTGCAGAACTGAAAGCTGAGCTTTGGTTGGTTGTTATGGGCAACAAGTATAGCCTGGAAGAATGAAAGCTGAACTTCGGTTGCCATAAGCAACAAAGACAACTTGGGAAAAGCAAAAAACTTAGCTCTGATTGGTTGCTATAAAGAGACTTTTAGGCCTCATTCAGTTATTTTTACCGCTTTGTTATGACATTTTTGATTTTTTTTTGTAGTATTTTATTTTTTTTTTAATTTTGAAAATGTATTACATGTGTTACCCATGGTTTTTTTTTTTTTTTTTTTTGCATCTAGGGGGTGTGGCTTAAGCACCAATGTGGGCCAAATTTTTGTGTAAAGTAAGCCGAACCGGTGGCAGATTCCGTACAAAAAATCCTAGTAAAATCCCAATAAACATGCTGCAGAAAAACTATGGGTCCCATTATAGTCAGTGGGATCTGTTGGGCGCTGTTGGTATTCGTCATATGAGGGATCTGCTGTAGATGTGAGCCTAACCTTATTATCTATAGAGAATAGATACAAGAGGTCAGGGGACAAGAGGGATCCGAGGCCTACTAGGGATAGTAGTCATAACTAGGATCGTCATATAATACAGAATATTTCAGAGGCTTCCATTTGGATTTAGGATGATAGAAATGATACTGTAATAGAATCAGTCTGTAGTCATCTGTTATGTGAATGCACAGGGAGAACTGCTGCAGTGTAAAGCACAAAGGAAAGAGCAAGTGGTGAGCCATGAGCTGGATTTCAGACCACCTCAGACTCCAATAGACAATCAGCTAAGCTGGAATCACTGGTTGTAGTTTTAGAGGATTTAGATATGGCACAATCTTAAATTATAATGTCATTTTTCTTTTTTTTTTTTGTAGCTTTCGGAGGAGGAGAAGATCCAGCGCTACAGCGTCCTATCTGAGCTTTATGAGCTTATTGGCTTCCACCGAAAATCTGCTTTCTTCAAGCGGGTGGCTGCCATGCAGTGTGTTGCCCCCACAATCCCTGAGCCGGGCTGGAAGGCTTGCTACAAGCTCCTCCTGGAGACATTGCCCGGCTATAGCTTATCTCTGGACCCTAAAGATTTCAGCAAAGGTAATACATTAAAAGCACATGTTTGAATATCACATGTACCCTGTACTGATTCTTCTCCAGTCACATCCAGAGCTGCATCCAAGACTCTGCTGGCTGACAGTTCGGTTCTACCTCCTGTGATGCACCACTGCTTTATAAATACACTGAATGAGCAGAGGGCAGGAGCAAGTGGAAAACCCAAAACTGTCACTGCAGCTTTTTATGTGACTGGAGTATGACCTAATATGACAGCAATATGAATGATTATATTGAATAGTGGAGCTACGTGATGTACAGTGATCAGGATTAGGATTGTAGCATGAATGGGGCATGTTTATGTTGGGATGAAGTTAAAGGGGTTGCCCGGACATAATCTTTTTATGGCCTATTTTCAGGGTAGGCCATAAATACCTGATCAGTGGGGGGCTGACAGCCGGCCCTGGAACGATCCCTGTACACTATGCAGGGCCGGAAGCAGAAAACTCCATCTCCTGTATAGTGGCCAGGCTCATTGAAGTCAGTGGGAGGTGAGCTGCAGGGATGGCTCTCGACTGCTATACAGGGGCAGAGCTTTCTGATTCCAGCCCTGTATAGTGTAGAGGATGAGCACCGGAAGTAGTTCTATATAGCTGATTGGTCAGGGGCTTAAAGGGATTGTTCCACAAAGCTTAAAGGGGTTGCCCCATAAATTGAAGTCAGCACGACTTTTCCCTGCTCAACACTTAACCTGAGCGCAACAGGTTCAACCAGGCTGAATGTGGGTAGGACTGATGGCAGTCAGTAATGCCATTCACTTCAATGGGAGAGCTGTAGATAGCCTAGTACTGTACTTCGACTATCTCCGGCGCTCCCATTGAATTGAAAAGGAGCGACAACCACCACCAGCCCTGCCCACATTCAGCTTGGCTGCTCTCAAGTTGAATGTGGAGTGGGAGGAAGGTCCTTTTGACTTCACTTTGTAATTCAACCCCTTTAAGCCCAGACAACATCTTTAAGGAAGACTGTATCACAGTTAAGGACTGAGGAGTCAGTATCTACAGGATCTACCATAAATATCTAGGACCCCATTTAGAAAGTGTGCAGCTGAAAACTGAATGGGGAGGTGGAGCAAGGGATTTCCTGGCTCTTTTTTTAAGCTCCCCCCTCATAGATATGAATGTAGAGAGCCACCACTTCATTTGATCTGTGGCCACCTGCCTTGGTGGATTGGGGGCCTACCGTCCTGTGGGTATACCAGTAATACCTTAGCTTCCAATATCCCTTTAACAAATGATAGGGTGTCAATTTTCATTCATGCTTCTGATGGTTATTGTGGTTGTACCAGTGTCTCCTTTAAAGGAAGTAGTTTTCCAGTTACAGTTTGGGCTTCCTGTGTATATAGAGATGGGCCACACCACTAATACCTGGAGTTCAGTCCTGCTCTGCTAGCTGCTCTGCTAGCTGCTCTGCTGTCTCTTATAGCACACATGGAGAAATTAGGAGATTCAGCTTAATAACGTTCTCTTAGACACTAGGAAGTTGCAGCAGGATCATATAGGACATTATAGAGGAGTACTGACCTACAATAATGCAAATAAAGCACTTGGGTTGAGATAAAAACTTTATATTTAGCTGCAGCAGCCTCCTCTGTGCTTGTGTCTTTCCTCTTTCACTGGGTTCCTGCTGTTTCCTCCGCCTCTGTTGAGAGGTGTAGTATGACACCTTTTTGACCTTCTGTCCGCCTCAAGATAGATTCAGCCAATATTTCAGAGGTAACATCAGTGGTGAAGGAACGGGTGGGCAGCCGGAAATTAGCCTGATTAGTGGAGAAAGAAGCATTTTCTATGATAAGATACATTACAAAGTTTCTGATATCCATTGCGAGATGTAATGTGACACCTATGTGACCGTTTGTCCATCTCAAGATGGATTCCACAGAGATTTCAGAGTGAGCCTCTGAGTGTAAGAGGAAGGGGCGGACAGCAGTAAATGAGACTGGTCCGTGGAGAAATAAGCATTTATCTCTGATAAGATATATTATAAAGTTTCTTATATATCTTGTGAGATTTAATACGACACCTTTTTGATTCTGTCCATTTCAAGTCGGTTTCATCTGTAATAGTAGTCTTTTGTGATTTTCTGTCTGTCTCAGGTTGGATTCAGCAGACATTTCGGAGTGAATGTCAATGTAGGCGCCTGATCAGCGGAGAAAGAAGCATTTTTCTATGATAAAATATGTTCTACAGTTTCTTATATCTGTTGTGAGATGAAATATGACACCTTTGTGACCTTCTTTCCATCTCAACATGGGTTAAGTTAGGCAGAGATATCAGAGTGAATGTCAGTGCAAAAGGAAGGGTCGGGCAGCAGTGAATGAGGCTGATCCATGCAGAAAGAAGCATTTTTCTCTGATAAGATATATTACAGAGTTTCTTATATCCCTTGCGAGATATACTATGACAACATTTCACCTTCTGCCCATCTCAAGATATATTCTGCAGAGATTTCAGAGTGAATGCCAATGTAAGAGGAAAGGGTGGATTGTAGGAAATGAGCCTGATCATCAGAGAAAGAAGTATTTTTCTCTGGTAAAATACAAAGTTTCCTAAATCCATGTAATATGACATCTTTGTGGCCTTCTGTTCATCTCAAGACGAATTCAGCACCTATTTCAGAGTGAACGTCGGTGTAGAAGGAAGAGGTGGATAGATAGCAGGAAATGAGCCTGATCTGTGGAGAAGAAAGCATTTTTTCTGTGGCTCAGTCTTATCTCTATGTTACAAAGTTTTATATTGACTTCTACTATTGCTTTATGCAAAGAAACCATTTAATCTAAGAGACAAAAATGGCAAAAAAAGGTAAAAATATAAATGAGAGGGTAAAAAATATAAAAAAAAAAAATGTAAATGTAAAATGAGAACAGAAAAGTGCAAAGAAAAATACCAGAACCGAGCTCCTTGGTCCGGTGGTTTCTTTCTTAGCTTGGGTGCGATGTTTGCCCGTAGACAC
This sequence comes from Leptodactylus fallax, assembly GCA_947044405.1. Taxonomy (NCBI): domain Eukaryota; kingdom Metazoa; phylum Chordata; class Amphibia; order Anura; family Leptodactylidae; genus Leptodactylus; species Leptodactylus fallax. Next base: position 532,754 of record CAMRHE010000613.1, on the reverse strand, counting down.
CTGCGCACACACAGATATTTTGTCAGCTTTCTCCGCGCTCTGTGATCTCACTTCGGAGCGTTTAATGTTCTCCTTTGTCAGCGACATGAAAGCCTCGTCCTCGGTTGCTTTCCCAGTTTTTTTCCTATATTTTTTCAGCCACAAGTTGCTGAAGTATAAAAGCTTTTATAAATCTGTGTTTAATATTTTAATTTCATTTTGTGGTCGCCGGCAGCAAAGCTTCCAGTGATTGCAGCGCCGCTCCTAATCTGTTCTAAGAAGCAAAACAAAAGCCAGCAAAAGAAAAGAATAGCAAAGTCTTCTCTTGTGTGACTCTGCCTAATGTGAGAGCCGGGGAAAAAAAAAAGACAGGGAGCGCAGCTCCGGAGAAAATTAATTCTGGATTATCGGGGTAGAGAAGTCGGATGGATGTTAAAAGTTATTAAGATGTTCAGCGCGGTGGAACTGAGCCAAGGCGCGGGATGCTCCGGGAGTTGTCTGACAATCAGAAATTTGGAGAATAAATTGTAATGGCTGTTACATTTTTATTTCTTTTTTAGCAGAATTTAATTGAAATGAGACTCCATTCATTGTAATATCATTGAATGGGATTTATACGATGCTGTTGCCCACAGACGTGGAGGAGGATTATCGCCATTGCACTACAACTCCCAGTTATCCCCTGCTATAAAGTATTCTTGCCTCCTCTCCTGATAGAAAAGGCCAATCTACTGCGAGTGCTGCTGATAGCCTCCACTAGGGGGCGCTCACTGCTTAGGAATTTATGCGTGTCCGGCATGATTATATTTTGTAGGATAGGAGCAGAATAGGTTAAAAAAAAACCCCAAAGAAAACAAAAACAAAAAGAAAAGCATTACCCACCTCACGCTGGGGCAGTTCCAACACTTACCAGGTCCCTGCTGATCTCTATTTCCTGGTCTTATTGCGTCACACAGGAAATGACCACTCAGCCAATGACGGTCCTCAGGGGTGACCCGCCTCATCCAGGGATTGGCTGAGCAGGCTTTTCCTGTGTGTTGAGACAGGACCAGAAAGTAGAGCCCAGCGGGAAATCGGTACATGATCTTCCTTTCTGCATTTATACACAGCTTGTAGTCAGAGGGCTGAAGTTTTGTTTCACCTTCCCTCTAGGCGCACACAGAGGATGGGCCGCCGTGCAGATGCGGTTATTACATGAGCTTGTGTACGCCTCCCGGAGGATGGGCAACCCCGCTCTATGTGTTCGGCATCTATCCTTTCTCCTGCAGACCATGTTGGACTTTTTATCTGATCAGGGTAAGTGCCCTTATTGTTTGCAAAATAACTTGGCTGCTATCTGACAATTTGTTGTCTGGACAGCCTGATAATCCGGCATGAAGCAATAATTGTCGGATTAGCAGGATTTTACCTGGCATTGTAGTTTTCAGATGCTGTCAGAGTATGTATGGTCATTAGGAAAATTTGATTATGTGACATGGTCCATAATGTTCTGAATATTGCTTTATTCTAAGTTTCTTGATTTATAAACATCCTGAGTTACCTCCTGTATTATACTCCAGAGCTGCACTCACTATTCTGCTGGTGCAATCACTGTGTACATACATTACATTACTGATCCTGAGTTACATCCTGTATTATACTCCAGAGCTGCACTCACTATTCTGCTGGTACAGTCACTGTGTACATACATTACATTACTTATCCTGTACTGATCCTGAGTTACATCCTGTATTATACTCCAGAGCTGCACTCACTATTCTGCTGGTACAGTCACTGTGTACATACATTACATTACTTATCCTGTACTGATCCTGAGTTACATCCTGTATTATACTCCAGAGCTGCGCTCACTATTCTGCTAGTGCAGTCACTGTGTACATACATTACATTACTTATCCTGTACTGATCCTGAGTTACATCCTGTATTATACTCCAGAGCTGCGCTCACTATTCTGCTGGTGCAGTCACTGTGTACATACATTACATTACTTATCCTGTACTGATCCTGAGTTACATCCTGTATTATACTCCAGAGCTGCGCTCACTATTCTGCTGGTACAGTCACTGTGTACATACATTACATTACTTATCCTGTACTGATCCTGAGTTACATCCTGTATTATACTCCAGAGCTGCGCTCACTATTCTGCTGGTACAGTCACTGTGTACATACATTACATTACTTATCCTGTACTGATCCTGAGTTACATCCTGTATTATACTCCAGAGCTGCTCTCACTATTCTGCTGGTACAGTCACTGTGTACATACATTACATTACTTATCCTGTACTGATCCTGAGTTACATCCTGTATTATACTCCAGAGCTGCGCTCACTATTCTGCTGGTACAGTCATTGTGTACATACATTACATTACTTATCCTGTACTGATCCTGAGTTATATCCTGTATTATACTCCAGGCTGCGCTCACTATTCTGCTGGTGCAGTCACTGTGTACATACATTACATTACTTATCCTGTACTGATCCTGAGTTACACCCTGTATTATACTCCAGAGCTGCTCTCACTATTCTGCTGGTACAGTCACTGTGTACATACATTACATTACTTATCCTGTACTGATCCTGAGTTACATCCTGTATTATACTCCAGAGCTGCGCTCACTATTCTGCTGGTGCAGTCACTGTGTACATACATTACATTACTTATCCTGTACTGATCCTGAGTTACATCCTGTATTATACTCCAGAGCTGCACTCACTATTCTGCTGGTACAGTCACTGTGTACATACATTACATTACTTATCCTGTACTGATCCTGAGTTACATCCTGTATTATACTCCAGAGCTGCGCTCACTATTCTGCTGGTACAGTCACTGTGTACATACATTACATTACTTATCCTGTACTGACCCTGAGTTACATCCTGTATTATACTCCAGAGCTGCGCTCACTATTCTGCTGGTACAGTCACTGTGTACATATATTACTGTGTACAGAAGATTGACTGTCCATGTAATACTCTGCTCTGGTTTCTAGAGGGGTCTAATCTGGTTTCCTCCATATGGTCATGGGTTGCCCTGATAGGATACTATAGGTAGACAGACACTTATAGATGAGAATTTTCTTGTTTTTTTTTTCTTATCCTGATCATCTTTTTCTCAGGTTAGTTTTGTTACGTGGATTAAGACGTTGCGAGTGTTTGGTGCATGAAATTAAACCTCCCGGTCTCACCGAGGCCTTGATTCATTAGTAACGCATGTCTCTTATTGTGAGGGCTGAGGCTTGTTCACGCCAGGATCAATTAAGTCACCAATTCCTCATGTTAAATTAAAAGGAAAATAACTAGAACCTTCCTCGTCGCTTCATTTGTGGTGCCACAAGCTAAGAACTTCAGGGCAGGGCTGGAGATCTGCTCTGTGATGTGTGAGATCTCATGTATTCAGGTAGATCAGCAATAGCTAATGTGTCAGAAAATGCCCTTTGTAGCAATTCCTTATCACTAAAGATGGAGATTACTCATTGTATAAGTCATGGAATGTCAAAGGGGCTGCCAGGATAATTCCTGGTGGTCAAAATAATATGTGTTGCCCATTCAAATCAGTGGTGGCCCTGTAATACTAATCTGCTAGGGCTAGAGATGCTCTATCCCAGGGGTGTCAAACTCATTTTCACCGGGGGCCACTTCAGCCTCACGGGGTACCTTGAAGGGCCAAGATTATTTTACACATGTATAAAAGTAACTTCTCCTTAACAGTTAAGCGAGCTATTAGACAGCGTATAATATAAACAGGCCCCATAGCCCCTATTTATAGCGCCCCATTTACACACACTATAATGTTCCACAGTAGTCCCTGCACACTGTATTATGACTCGCAGCTGCCCCTGCACACGGTATTATGCACGGTATTATGCTCCCTAGTGGCCCCTGCACATGGTATTATGCTCCATATTGGCCCCTGCACACGGTATGATGCTCCATATTGGCCCCTGCACACAGTATTATGTTCCACAGTGGCCACTGCACACGATATTCTCCATAATGGCCTCTGCGCTGGTATTATGCTCCATAGTGGCCCCTGCACTTGTATTATGCTCCACAGTGGTCCCTGCACTGGTATTATGCTCCATAGTGGCCCCTGTACTGGTATTATGCTCCACAGTGGTCCCTGCACAGGGTATTATGACCCATAGTGGCCAAACCATGAACTATTATTATACTCTGGGGTCCTTTCAGACCCCGGAGTATAATAATAGTAGTGTTTGAGGCCCGCGGCTGCTCACAGCGGCATCCACTTCCCTTTCTGCGTCCCATAGCAGAAGGAGAAGCGGAGGCGGCCACGAGCAAACGCGGGGTAAGTAAATAAATAGGCCGTGACCTGCTGGGGTTACTCCAGCAGGTCACGGCCTATTTATATATAAAAAAACAGCTATACTCACCTGATGGAGCCGCTGCCGCCGCCGCCTCCTCTTCTTGTCCGCGATGTCTGTGTCTCAGCGTAGGCGGCGTGATGACGTCATTGTATCGCCGCCTGCGCTCAGATGCGACGTCTCTTAAACTAGCCCAGGACAGGCCCCGCTCAGCTCTGTTTTTTTTTTTTTAAAGCAGCCTGTCCTGAGCTGGTTTACATTGAATAGAAAAATGCCAGGGGTGCACCGCTAATGAGGCGAAGTGAGTCGGCCGCCATCTTTATTGCTCTTGTATTGCGTGAGGCCGGGCCGGATAACAGAAGGCAGCGGGCCGGATTCGGCCCGCGGGCCTTGTGTTTGACACCTGTGCTCTATCCAGATACTCTCTAGTGTGGCTATTTGAAGAAGGGGTGAATAGGAGACTCTGGGACTATAATACTGCTCCTATATACAAGAATATAACTACTATAATACTGCCTCCTATGTACAAGAATATAACTACTATAATACTGCCCCATGTACAAGAATATAACTACTATAATACTGCTCCTATGTACAAGAATATAACTACAATACTGCTCCTATGTACAAGAATATAACTACTATAATACTACTCCTATGTACAAGAATATAACTACTATAATACTGCTCCTATGTACAAGAATATAACTACTATAATACTGCCCCCTATGTACAAGAATATAACTACTATAATACTGCCTCCTATGTACAAGAATATAACTACTATAATACTGCCCCATGTACAAGAATATAACTACTATAATACTGCTCCTATGTACAAGAATATAACTACAATACTGCTCCTATGTACAAGAATATAACTACTATAATACTACCTCCTATGTACAAGAATATAACTACTATAATACTGCTCCTATGTACAAGAATATAACTACTAGAATACTGCTCCTATGTACAAGAATATAACTACTATAATACTGCCCCCATGTACAAGAATATAACTACTATAATACTGCTCCTATGTACAAGAATATAACTACTATACTACTTCTCCTATGTACAAGAATATAACTACTATAATACTGCCCCCTATATACAAGAATATATCTACTATAATACTGTTCCTATGTACAAGAATATAACTACTATAATACTGCTCCTATGTACAAGAATATAACTACTATAATACTGCCTCCTATGTACAAGAATATAACTACTATAATACTGCTCCTATGTACAAGAATATAACTACTATAATACTGCTCCTATGTACAAGAATATAACTACTATAATACTGCTCCTATGTACAAGAATATAACTACTATAATACTGCACCTATGTACAAGAATATAACTACTATAATACTACCTCCTGTGTACAAGAATATAACTACTATAATACTGCTCCTATTTACAAGAATATAACTACTATAATACTGCACCTATGTACAAGAATATAACTACTATAATACTACTCCTATGTACAAGAATATAACTACTATAATACTGCCTCCTATGTACAAGAATATAACTACTATAATACTGCTCCTATGTACAAGAATATAACTACTATAATACTGCTCCTATGTACAAGAATATAACTACTATAATACTGCTCCTATGTACAAGAATATAACTACTATAATACTACTCCTATGTACAAGAATATAACTACTATAATACTACCTCCTATGTACAAGAATATAACTACTATAATACTGCTCCTATGTACAAGAATATAACTACTATAATACTGCTCCCTATGTACAAGAATATAACTACTATAATACTGCTCCTATGTACAAGAATATAACTACTATAATACTACCTCCTATGTACAAGAATATAACTACTATAATACTGCTCCTATGTATAAGAATATAACTACTATAATACTGCCCCCTATGTACAAGAATATAACTACTATAATACTGCTCCTATGTACAAGAATATAACTACTATAATACTGCTCCTATGTACAAGAATATAACTACTATAATACTGCTCCTATGTACAAGAATATAACTACTATAATACTGCTCCTATGTACAAGAATATAACTACTATAATACTGCTCCTATGTATAAGAATATAACTACTATAATACTACCTCCTATGTACAAGAATAGAACTACTATAATAGCGCCCTCTGTAGTGTGTAGCTGTGCTGTGTGGTGTGTATATGGTCATTACATCTTGGACTTAGTATATACTGCTCGGTGACTATTATATTGGGGTGACTACTGTTACGCCTCCATTGTAATAGCTGCTCAGTAATGGTTACTTTGTGGGGCTCTTTGACCATGCTTTATGTATTGTTGACGATCTGCTGACTCTGTGCTGCAGTGGCCACTACAGGGCACAGCTGGTATTACATGGCACCTATTAGAATGTATGGACCTTGTATCACATGGTGCTGCAGCTCTTTTCTTTGCCCCTTCTCCCGCTCCCAGTCTGCAGGTTTCTTCTCTATACCTGCTGCAGTCTCCAATCCTCGCTAGTCTTTTTTTGACTTTATGTTTTCCATCATTCCTGACACCTGAGCCGCCATTGTGCCCCCTTGGCCGTGATTGGCATGTTTGCTGGTGGCACCTCCACAGTCAGCACCAGCCGCAGGAGTCGCCAAGTATTCAGTGAGTATGTGAGCGATGATTTCCCAGCAGACGCTGCCTCATGATGTCGCTCCTCATACTTTATGGTGCGAAACGTTGGAGCGACAGGATCATCAATCTCCAGACCGGCCCGCGACTCCTCAGTAATGATAGGATGGTTCACCACTAGCTGCAAGGCCCCACCATGAACTGCGGACCCAGACCGGCCGACTATTAACCCGTTCACTGTAGGGTTAAACCTGGACCTTGCAAAGGTTTCGCCACTTTTGGTTTTACAGATAAATCTTAATTTTTGTGCATTGAGAATTTGTGACACTTTTTAATAGATGTTGTATAAGACTTTCTCGGGTTATCCAGGATCTCTGCTGGCTGTCAGTGACTGATATCATATATATTTACACTCAGAGGCAGAACCTGCTCAGAGCTGAGGGTTTGTTACCATTGTATTCAGTCTTGACCTGTTGGTACACCTGTGCATAGGATGTCCATAGTAACCTTACTCATAGTCCTGTCACTCTGCACTGATCCTGCACTGCTGGGGGCCTCTGCTCTGTACACTATGTAGCTGCCAATCTGTGACCCCACTATAAGACCAGCACACTCCTTTCCTGTAATACTCTGTGCTGCTGGGGCCTCTGCTCTGTACACTATGTAGCTGCCAATCTGTGACCCCACTATAAGACCAGCACACTCCTTTCCTGTAATACTCTGTGCTGCTGGGGCCTCTGCTCTGTACACTATGTAGCTGCCAATCTGTGACCCCACTATAAGACCAGCACACTCCTTTCCTGTAATACTCTGTGCTGCTGGGGCCTCTGCTCTGTACACTATGTAGCTGCCAATCTGTGACCCCACTATAAGACCAGCACACTCCTCTCCTGTAATACTCTGTGCTGCTGGGGCCTCTGCTCTGTACACTATGTAGCTGCCAATCTGTGACCCCACTATAAGACCAGCACACTCCTCTCCTGTAATACTCTGTGCTGCTGGGGCCTCTGCTCTGTACACTATGTAGCTGCCAATCTGTGATTCCTCTATAAGATCAGCACACTCCTCTCCTGTAATACTCTGTGCTGCTGGGGCCTCTGCTCCGTCCACTATGTAGCTGCCAATCTGTGACCCCTCTATAAGACCAGCACACTCCTCTCCTGTAATACTCTGTGCTGCTGGGGCCTCTGCTCTGTACACTATGTAGCTGCCAATCTGTGACCCCACTATAAGACCAGCACACTCCTCTCCTGTAATACTCTGTGCTGCTGGGGCCTCTGCTCTGTACACTATGTAGCTGCCAATCTGTGACCCCTCTATAAGACCAGCACACTCCTCTCCTGTAATACTCTGTGCTGCTGGGGCCTCTGCTCTGTACACTATGTAGCTGCCAATCTGTGACCCCTCTATAAGACCAGCACACTCCTCTCCTGTAATACTCTGTGCTGCTGGGGCCTCTGCTCTGTACACTATGTAGCTGCCAGTCTGTGACCCCTCTATAAGACCAGCACACTCCTCTCCTGTAATACTCTGTGCTGCTGGGGCCTCTGCTCTGTACACTATGTAGCTGCCAGTCTGTGACCCCTCTATAAGACCAGCACACTCCTCTCCTGTAATACTCTGTGCTGCTGGGGCCTCTGCTCTGTCCACTATGTAACTGACAATCTGTGATTCCTCTATAAGATCAGCACACTCCTCTCCTGTAATACTCTGTGCTGCTGGGGCCTCTGCTCTGTACACTATGTAGCTGCCAATCTGTGATTCCTCTATAAGATCAGCACACTCCTCTCCTGTAATACTCTGTGCTGCTGGGGCCTCTGCTCTGTACACTATGTAGCTGCCAATCTGTGATTCCTCTATAAGATCAGCACACTCCTCTCCTGTAATACTCTGTGCTGCTGGGGCCTCTGCTCCGTCCACTATGTAACTGCCAATCTGTGACCCCTCTATAAGACCAGCACACTCCTTTCCTGTAATACTCTGTGCTGCTGGGGCCTCTGCTCTGTACACTATGTAGCTGCCAATCTGTGACCCCTCTATAAGACCAGCACACTCCTCTCCTGTAATACTCTGTGCTGCTGGGGCCTCTGCTCTGTACACTATGTAGCTGCCAATCTGTGACCCCTCTATAAGACCAGCACACTCCTCTCCTGTAATACTCTGTGCTGCTGGGGATCCTGCTCCTTACATTATGTCACTCTCAGTCTATGACCCCCTCTATAAGATCGGCACACTCCTCTCCTGTAATACTCTGTGCTGCTGGGGATCCTGCTCCTTACATTATGTCACTCTCAGTCTATGACCCCCTCTATAAGATCGGCACACTCCTCTCCTGTAATACTCTGTGCTGCTGGGGATCCTGCTCCTTACATTATGTCACTCTCAGTCTATGACCCCCTCTATAAGATCAGCACACTCCTCTCCTGTAATACTCTGTGCTGCTGGGGATCCTGCTCCTTACATTATGTCACTCTCAGTCTATGACCCCCTCTATAAGATCGGCACACTCCTCTCCTTTAGGTAGCGCCTGTTATGCTGTAGATCCAGTAGGTGGCGCTGCGTCCTGTGGCTGTTACTATGGGGCACCACCCGCTGTGTCCACATTCACCAGGCAGGTTGGGGTCAGGGTGTCATTTAGGACAGGCCTAGTTACTCTCTGTGGACTGTGCTGAACCCCAAATTGCCAGGCAAAGGGTGTGTTAGTTGTGACAGTCTGGTGAGTGGAGCCTGCAGCACTCTACAGCTAACACTCCCAGAGCGGAGGCAGCGCCACCTACTGGATCCACACCTTATTTTTGCCACTTTATTCTAGACTCAAATACTCTGTGCTGCTGGGAGGACCGTGCTTCCTCCGCTATATAACTTGTTGGGTGTTTATCCCCCACTACAAACATAAACCCACGTCCTGAAATACTCTGTGCTGACGTTGATCATGATCCTTCAACTATGTAACTTTCAGTCTAGTTTACAGGGTCTGTCTCTCTGATCATATGTATTATTAGGGCTGTCTCTCCAATTATATGTATTACAGGGGCCATCTCTCTGTTCATGTTTATTAGGACTGTCTCTCAATTTTTATGTAGCACAGGGTCTGTCTCTCCATACATCTAGTTTACAGGGGCTGTCTCTTTATACATCTAGTTTACAGGGACTGTCTCTCCGCACATCTAGTTTACAGGGGCTGTCTCTTTACACATCTAGTTTACAGGGGCTGTCTCTTTACACATCTAGTTTACAGGGACTGTCTCTCCATACATCTAGTTTACAGGGGCTGTCTCTTTACACATCTAGTTTACAGGGGCCGTCTCTCCGCACATCTAGTTTACAGGGGCTGTCTCTCCATACATCTAGTTTACAGGGACTGTCTCTCCGCACATCTAGTTTACAGGGGCTGTCTCTTTATACATCTAGTTTACAGGGGCTGTCTCTCCATACATCTAGTTTACAGGGGCCGTCTCATTATACATCTAGTTTACAGGGACTGTCTCTCCATACATCTGGTTTACAGGGGCTGTCTCTCCATACTTCTGGTTTACAGGGTCTGTCTCTCTGATCATATGTATTATTAGGGCTGTCTCTCCAATTATATGTATTACAGGGGCCATCTCTCTGTTCATGTTTATTAGGACTGTCTCTCAATTTTTATGTAGCACAGGGTCTGTCTCTCCACACATCTAGTTTACAGGGGCTGTCTCTTTATACATCTAGTTTACAGGGGCTGTCTCTCCATACATCTAGTTTACAGGGGCTGTCTCTTTATACATCTAGTTTACAGGGGCTGTCTCTTTATACATCTAGTTTACAGGGACTGTCTCTCCATACATCTAGTTTACAGGGGCTGTCTCTTTATACATCTAGTTTACAGGGGCTGTCTCTCCGCACATCTAGTTTACAGGGGCCGTCTCTCCATACATCTAGTTTACAGGGGCTGTCTCTCCTCACATCTAGTTTACAGGGGCTGTCTCTTTATACATCTAGTTTACAGGGGCTGTCTCTTTATACATCTAGTTTACAGGGACTGTCTCTCCGCACATCTAGTTTACAGGGGCTGTCTCTTTACACATCTAGTTTACAGGGGCTGTCTCTCCGCACATCTAGTTTACAGGGGCTGTCTCTCCATACATCTAGTTTACAGGGGCTGTCTCTTTATACATCTAGTTTACAGGGGCTGTCTCTCCGCACATCTAGTTTACAGGGGCTGTCTCTCCATACATCTAGTTTACAGGGGCCGTCTCATTATACATCTAGTTTACAGGGACTGTCTCTCCATACATCTAGTTTACAGGTGATGTCTCTTTATACATCTAGTTTACAGGGACTGTCTCTTTATACATCTAGTTTACAGGGGCTGTCTCTTTATACATCTAGTTTACAGGGGCTGTCTCTCCATACATCTGGTTTACAGGGACTGTCTCTCCATACATCTAGTTTACAGGGGATGTCTCTTTATACATCTAGTTTACAGGGACTGTCTCTCCGCACATCTAGTATACAGGGGCTGTCTCTTTATACATCTAGTTTACAGGGGCTGTCTCTCCATACATCTAGTTTACAGGGGTCGTCTCATTATACATCTAGTTTACAGGGACTGTCTCTCCATACATCTGGTTTACAGGGACTGTCTCTCCATACAGTCATGGCCAAAAGTTTTGAGAATGACACAAATATTCTATTTTCACATGATCTGCTGCCCTCTGGTTTTTATGTGTGTTTGTCAGATGTTTTTATCACATACAGAAATAGAATTGCATTCATATTATGAGTAACAGAAGCTTATATTGACAGTTAGAATGAGTTAATGCAGCAAGTCAATATTTGCACTGTTGACCCTTCTTCTTCAGGACCTCTGCAATTCTCCCTGGCATGCTCTCAATCAACTTCTGGACCAAATCCTGACTGATAGCAGTCCATTCTTGCAGAATCAATGCTTTCATTTTGTCTGAATTTGTTGGTTTTTGTTTGTCCACCCGTCTCTTGATGATTGACCACAAGTTCTCAATGGGATTAAGATCTGGGGAGTTTCCAGGCCATGGACCCAAAATCTCTATGTTTTGTTCCCTGAGCCATTTAGTTATCACCTTTGCTTTATGGCAAGGTGCTCCATCATGCTGGAAAAGGCATTGTTGAGCGCCAAACTGCTCTTGGACGCTTGGGAGAAGTTGCTCTTGGAGGACATTCTGGTACCATTCTTTATTCATGGCTGTGTTTTTAGGCAAGACTGTGAGAGAGCCGATTCCCTTGGCTGAGAAGCAACCCCACACATGAATGGTTTCAGGATGCTTTACAGTTGGCATGAGACAAGACTGGTGGTAGCGCTCACCTCTTCTTCTCCGAATAAGCTGTTTTCCAGATGTTCCAAACAATGGAAAAGGGGATTCATCAGAGAAAATGACTTTACCCCAGTCCTCAGAAGTCCACTCCCTGTACCTTTTGCAGAATATCAGTCTGTCCCTGATGTTTTTTCTGGAGAGAAGTGGCTTCTTTGCTGCCCTCCTTGAGACCAGGCCTTGCTCCAAGAGTCTCCGCCTCACAGTGCGTACAGATGCACTCACACCTGCCTGCTGCCATTCCTCAGCAAGCTCTGCACTGCTGGTAGCCCGATCCCGCAGCTGAAACACTTTTAAGAGACGGTCCTGCCGCTTGCTGGTCTTTCTTGGGCGCCCTGGAGCCTTTTTGGCACCAATGGAACCTCTCTCCTTGAAGTTCTTGATGATGCGATAGATTGTTGACTGAGCTGCAATCTTTCTAGCTGCAATACTCTTCCCAGTTAGGCCATTTTTGTGCAGTGCAATGATGACTGCACGTGTTTCTTTAGAGATAACCATGGTAACAGAAGAGAAACAATGATGGCAAGCACCAGCCTCCTTTTAAAGTGTCCAGTGGTGTCATTCTTACTTAATCATGACAGATTGATCTCCAGCCCTGTCCTCATCAACACCCACACCTGTGTTAATGGAGCAATCACTGAAACGATGTTAGGTGGTCCTTTTAAGGCAGGGCTGCAATGATGTTGAAATGTGTTTTGGGGGATAAAGTTCATTTTCTAGGCAAATATTGACTTTGCAAGTAATTGCTGTTAAGCTGATCACTCTTTATAACATTCTGGAGTATATGCAAATTGCCATTAGAAAAACTGAAGCAGTAGACTTTGTAAAAATTAATATTTGTATCATTCTCAAAACTTTTGGCCATGACTGTACATCTAGTTTACAGGGGCTGTCTCTCCATACATCTAGTTTACAGGGGCTGTCTCTCCATACATCTAGTTCACAGGGGCTGTCTCTCCGCACATCTAGTTTACAGGGGCTGTCTCTCCGCACATCTAGTTTACAGGGGCTGTCTCTCCGCACATCTAGTTTACAGGGGCCGTCTCTCCATACATCTAGTTTACAGGGGCTGTCTCTCCATACATCTAGTTTACAGGGGCTGTCTCTCCATACATCTAGTTTACAGGGCTGTCTCTCCACTGATCTGTCACTCCTTGCACAGAGGATGTCTCTTCTTGCTTTCAGATGTGTCTTTTGCTGCTGCGTCTTAGTCGGTGGCAGCGGGCGGTCACTTTGTGCAGGTAGATGTCTCATCCCCTGTACTCGCCGCTCTCCACTTGTGTGTGATTTTCTTATTGTTTGTCGCTCTCGCTGCGCGCAGATAAAACTCGTCTCATCTCACTGCACATCTTCATGGAGACATTTCCACAATCCTCTCCTCTCTCTGCTCGAAATGAGTTCCCCGAATCCTAGTCGGAACATTAAAGAGTACCCCCTCCCCCTCCATATATCTGCCGCTAGGAAAGCTGAGTGGCAAAAATCACTTTTTTGTACATGTCAGCTCAATATATATTGAAAGGTTCTGTGCCAATTCTTTACTGTGGATTTTTGGTATGGAAATTACACTAAAAATTCACATTGTCTCAGGCTGACCTAATACTTCTCACAGCTGAGGGTTTGTTATAGTGTTTTTGGTTCAGACAGAGAAAGATCTCAGAAAGAGATTTGTCCTTCTAGGTCTCTTTTCACACTGTGTTAGCCGTGTCTGGCCATAGGTATCCGCTACCCGCAGGCGCCCATGCTAAAAAAAAAACTAATGTATACATATGCATTTACCTGATGTCGCATTGCGGTATAGAGCTGTGCATACACAGGAGAAGCAGTGTAGTACCCTAAGGCCTCATGTACACGGCCAGGGGTGCAGGTCTGGGGGGTGGGTCTGAGGTTTTAGCGGAATGCGCTCATTGACGTCCGAGTGTCATCCGAGTCCCTTCCACCTTTTTGTGGCAGTTTCTGCATCAAATGTTCTGCTGTGTGCACCTGCCCTTTAAGCTTGTAGTTAAAGGGATTGTCCAGGAATTGCAGATCTGGTAGAAGTCCTCGCCGCACGTGACCCCTAAGGACAATCACTGGCCTCAGGTGTCACAGGATGTCTGATTCTATTATATCTATCTGCTAGTGTAATCCATCTGGACCCATATACTGAATACATCTGCTATTCCATTCATAATATACCTCTGCTTGCTGATTCTATTATATGTATCTGCTGGTATGTGTAATCCATCTGTTACACATATGGTTATCTGTTATCCAATAGTTATGCACTCTGATTTAACTATTTGAGCTTTGTAGCCACTGTCTCCATTCCCTGCTGGTTCCTCCCCCTTTTTTCTCACCTGGGCCTTCCTTACAGTCTCTGATTCTATCTCAGTATTCCCACCTGATCATAATGAAACAAATGTATTGCTAGCTAGTATTAATGTAAGTGCATTAGTCATTTTGCTGCTTCTAAGTGTATAGACCAGAATTGGGCCAGAAGGGAACTGAAGGTAACAACCACCCACTAAATGAAAACCAAACAATTAGCCGCATAATGCTTCTCACTATAATCACTATTGTCCTTCCCATACTTGTGAAAACCACTCTACCACCCCAAACCAGTCATGTCACTAAGAATATCTTTATCTCTCCATCTATCCTACCCCACCATCTGACCTTCTCTGCGCAGCTACTCACACACCTACACCTTTCCGCCCGATACAAACACAACCTCCCCACACTCTGTCCTATCTATACCTGCTATCCCTCTCCCTGCTACTCCTCACTTCTGGCGACATCCCCTAATCCTGGACCGCCCCAGCACTCCCCTGCTGTAGGATCTTTCCGCACAACCGGCAACAGCGCACGAAACCCCCTAAATCTTACACCTACCTCACCCGCTCCTGCCCCTCCTCACGCCCTCCCCGGTGCACTATGGAACGCTCACTCTGTATGCAACAAACGTGACTACATCCACGACTTCTTCATTTCCCATAAATTATCATTTCTAGGTCTCACAGAAACATGGCTGACACCCTCAGACACCGCCTCCCCTGCTGCCCTCTCCTATGGAGGTCTGTAATTCTCGCACACTCCCCGCCCCAACAATAAACCCAGCGGAGGCGGAGGCGTACTCCTGTCTGACAATTGTTCCTTCACCCCAATCCAACCACTACCTGCTCTCACCCTCCCCTCCTTTGAAGTGCACTCTGTTCACATTTACTCACCCTCCAACTGGCCGTCATATATCGACCGCCAGGACCTACCGCTGCCTTTATCGACCACTTCACTACCTGGCTAATGCACTTCCTATCCACAGACACCCCCACCATCATCATGGGTTATTTCAACATCCCCATTAACAAAAACCACCCCTCCGCTCCCAGTCTCCTGTCACTCACTACCTCCTTTGGTCTCTCTCAATGGTCCTCCTCTGCCACCCACACAAAGGGGCACAGGCTGGACCTCATATTCACCCTCCTTTGCTCTCTAGTCAACCTCTCTAACTCTCCATCCACGCTCTCTGACCACAACCTGCTGACATTCTCAGCCCTCTCCTCTGTAATAGACCCTCCAACCCCTAAACCAACGCGTCCCCGCAGGAACCTTAATCGCCTTGACATCCGCACGCTCTCAGACTCTCTCCTACCGCTCGCTGACATAACCTCACTCCAGGACGCAGATACCGCCACTGACTTCTACAATACCACCATTACTTCAGCCCTTGACTCTGTGGCCCCTTCACTAACACCAGAGCCCGACCGATCAATAGGCAACCCTGGCACACCGACCTGACTAAAAAGCTGAGACGTGCCTCACGTTGCAGAACGCCTCTGGAAGAAAAGCCACTCCCAGGAGGACTTCCTTAGGTACAAAGAGGCAGTTCTCACATTCAAGAACGCACTCACCTCTGCAAAGCAGGTCTACTTCTCCGCACTAATATCTGCCCTATCCCGCAACCCCAAACAGCTATTCACTACCTTCACCTCCCTTCTCTGTCCTCCTGCGCCCCCTCCGACGTCACTTATCACAGCTGATGACTTTGCCTCTTATTTCAAAAGCAAAATCGACACCATCAGAGACAGTCTCACCCTACACCCCCCGACAACCACTCTATCCAACTGCTCGGTGCTCTTCATCTTTAACCTGCTTCTCCGCCGTCACTGATGAAAAGCTCTCCACCCTAATCTCTAAATCCCACCTCACCTCCTGTGCACTTGAACCCATCCAGTCACACCTCATCCCCAAACTCTCTGAAGTCATTACTCCTGCCCTAACCCATCTCTTCAACCTATCCCTAACCAATGGATCCTTCCCTTCCGCCTTCAAACATGCTACCGTCACATCTATACTTAAGAAACCCTCCCTGGACCCGTCCTCTCCAGCCAACTATCGCCCCATCTCACTGCTCCCGTACGCCTCTAAACTGCTGGAGCAACATGTCCACTCCGAACTATCCTCCTATCTCTCGTCCAATGTGCTCTCTGACAGACTACAGTCAGGCTTCAGACCCCATCACTCCACAGAAACTGCCCTAACCAAGGTCACTAACGACCTTCTAACTGCCAAAGCCAAACTTCACTACTCTGTCCTCCTCCTACTCTGTCCTCCTCGACCTCTCCTCTGCCTTTGACACAGTCAACCATTCCCTCCTGCTAGAAACTCTCTCATCCCTTGGCATCTCAGACCTGGCCCTTTCCTGGATCTCCTCATACCTCACCAACCGCACATTCAGCGTCTCCCACTCGCACACCACCTCCCCGCCACGCCCTCTTTCTGTAGGTGTCCCCCCAAGGCTCCGTCCTAGGACCCCTCCTGTTCTCCATCTACACCCTTGGCCTTGGCCAACTCATAGAATCCCATGGTTTCCATTACCATTGCTATGCTGACGACACCCAAATATATCTCTCTGGATCGGACATTACCTCCCTGTTGTCCAGAGTCCCAGAATGTCTAGCAGCCGTAGCCTCCTTTCTCTCCTCCCGCTTTCTTAAACTCAACATGGAGAAAACTGAGTTCATAATCTTCACCCCTCCTTGCACGATCCCCCCTACCTGACCCATCTATCAAAATTAATGGAACCACTCTCACCCCAGTCCCACAGGCCCGCTGCCTTGGGATAACCTTAGACTCTGACCTATCCTTCAAGCCGCATATTCAAACCCTCAACACCTCCTGCCGCCTCCAACTCAACAACATCCACCAAATCCGCTCCTTCCTCACCCCTGAAACTACAAAGATGCTAGTCCACGCCCTCATAATCTCCCACTTAGACTACTGTAACACCCTTGTCCATGGCCTCCCAGCTAACACTCTCGCCCCCTCCAGTCCACCTTATACTGTGCTGCTCGCCCCCCTCTGCCAATCCCTTCACTGGCTACCCATCGCCCAGCAAATAGAGTTCAAATTACTAACGCTGACATACAAAGCCATCCACAGCCTGTCCCCTCCATATATCTCCGACCTAATCTCCCGCTACCTGCCCAACGTAACCTCCGATCCTCCAAAGACCTCCTACTCCGCTCTGCTCTCATCCGCTCCTCACACAATCGTCTCCAAGACTTCTCCCGTGCATCCCCCATACTCTGGAACTCATTACTAAGGGTGGGTTCACACCTGCGCTTGCTGTCCGTCCGTTGCCAATCCAGTGAAAATCTCGGCGAACTGGATTGGCATCGGATACAGACCGGTCAGCGGCGCATTGGTTAAAAATCCATTCATTTGAATGGGTTTTTAAAGCAGTGCGCGGGTCAGGGCTGTGGAGTTGGTACGCCAAAGCCCCGACTCCGACTCCTCAATTTCCCCTGACTCCGACTCCGACTCCGACTCCACCAAAATAGGCACCGACTCCGACTCCGACTCCACGACTCCGACTCCACAGCCCTGGACTGCTAAACCTTATAGGTTCACTCAGAACTCAGTCCCATCATTATATGAGGAATAGAACAGACCTTTACAGGACATTTCATCATTTTCAACATTTCATCATTTTCCCAAATTCTTATGAAAATATATTCAGCACATACTGCATTGTACTACTAACTGTACCAATTTATTATATATTTTGGGAGTCAGAGTCGGTCCATTTTATACCGACTCCGACTCCGACTCCACCAAAATAGGCACCGACTCCGACTCCGACTCCACAGCCCTGGCGCGGGTGTGCGCTTACACCCTCTGCGCTGCGAATCCTTTTTTTTCGTCGGAAACAAAGTCAGACACGCAGGACTTCGTGTCCGACGAAAAAAAAAAAGGATTCGCAGCGCAGAGGGTGTAAGCGCACACCCGCAAGACTGCTTTAAAAACCCATTCAAATGAATGGGTTTTTAACCAATGCGCCGCTGACCGGTCTGTATCCGACGCCAATCCAGTTCGCCGTGATTTTCACTGGATTGGCAACGGACGGACAGCAAGCGCAGGTGTGAACGAAGCATTAGACACATAAGACTGTCTTCAAGAAGGCCCTGAAGACTCACCTATTCAGGAAGGCCTACAACCTCCAATAACACTACTGTCACCGCCATCTGTACAGCCTCTACCCCCACCTTCTGTCTCTATCCCTCTTCCCTCATAGATTGTAAGCCCTTGCGGGCAGGGCCCTCTATCCCTCTGTGCCAGGTGGTCAATGTTAGTATTATCTGTTTTGTACATTTTGTGTACTGTATGTAAATCTGCAAATGTAAAGCACCATGGAATTAATATAATAATGTACAGAGCACCATGGAATTAATATAATAATGTACAGAGCACCATGGAATTAATATAATAATGTACAGCACCATGGAATTAATATAATAATGTACAGCACCATGGAATTAATATAATAATGTACAGCACCATGGAATTAATATAATAATGTACAGAGCACCATGGAAAAAAGCAGAGCGGAATTAATATAATGTACAGAGCACCATGGGATTAATATAATAATGTACAGCAACATGGAATTAATATAATAATGTACAGCACCATGGGATTAATATAATAAGTCCATCACCATAGGATTAATATAATAATGTCCAGCACCATGGAATTAATATAATAATGTCCAGCACCATGGAATTAATATAATAATGTACAGCACCACGGGATTAATCTACTAATGTAAAGCACCATGGAATTAATTGTGCTATATAAATAAACAATAATGATAATAATAATGTAACTCGCGTACGTCATGGGGACAGGCAAGGTTTTTTTTTTTTTTTTTTTTTAAATTTTCCTGCAGCCTCCTGCCAGAGATCTGTAATTCCTGGACAACCCCTTTAAACAGAAGGTGGATTTAGTCTACCTCAGATTCCAATTGCTAATACAGCTAACCAATCACAGCTCTGTATTGCTGGAGCAAAGCTGCAGTGTAAAGCATGCGACAGTAGTCTAAGATTCCAATAGACTGCAGAGATGTGTACAGATGGGGGAGAGCCGCACGGTATACCATGGCACAACAGCCTGAGTCTCCAATGAGACAGGAGGTGTATTTTGGACTACTCTATACTCCAACAGACAATGCAGCAAAGTTGGAGTCACCTATTGTAGCTGTGTACTGATGGAGCAGAGCTGCAGTGTAAAGCACAGGATAGCAACCTTATCATCACTTAAGACATGAGGTGTATTTCAGACCACGTCAGACTCCAGTTGATGACTTGATCATAGATGGAGTCACAGATTATCACAGTATATATTGCTATAAAGTGCCCGCCTGCTGTCATGTTACTGCTGGCACTGTGTGTGTGAACCAGGGAGCTCAGGCTGAGCATTGCTGTAGCTTGTTACCATACAGGGGAGGGCTCCAGTCTCTGCACCCCCTGGATCTCCTCTTTAGGGGGCTGTGTGGATTTTCCGTCACCTTTCCATAGAACAATTGTACTTCTTTGAGAACACTTGACATTTGACAGCGCAGCCGCTCACACAGAGGGATTTTTTTTTTGTCTTTTGTTCGTATACACTTTTTTTTCTTTTGTTTTTAGCAGCTGGGTTGTATTGTGTGCCGGAGTGAGCTGCGCTCTTGTATTCTGCATAAAGAAAAATCCATAAGGGGTTTCGCCGGGCCGCCCATATCAGTAAGGTTCTGGTACCGTGTGATCTGCACCTTTATTCTGTCTTATTTTTGGTTGAAATAGGTTGAACCAGGGTAGGAAAGTTTACTTTCATCCAGAAATAGCACCAGATCCGTCCATGGGTTGTATCTTGTATTGTGTCCTGGTCCCATTGACTTCAATGAAACCAAACTGCAATTCCAGATGCAGCCCATGGATAGGTGTGGCACTGTTTTTGGGAGAAAGCAGACATGTTTATCTTATCTTGGTACATCCCCTTTAAAGGGGTTGTCCAAAACTAGTTATTGATGGCCTATAATTAGGATAGGTTATCAGTATTAGATCGGTGGGGGTATAACACTTGGCATCCCCACGATCATCAGCCACAGCCACCAAATCTGCGCACAGCTCTGTACACTTCACTGTTCAAGTGAATAGGAGCCGAGCTGCATAATGCTTCACTGCGCACTAGGTTTAGTCTCTGCTCCTGTCGGGTGTCTGTCCCAGTAACACATGCTGGATGGGAGGTCTGTGTGTCCAGAATGTTGCTGCCTTCCATATCATGTACACTGTGTTCCAAATTATTATGCAAATAATATTTTCTCATATTTTCCAAAATTACCTATATGAATTGCAGTCATTGTAATTTTCCAGTCATCAACTATTTGAGTATAACTGAAAGGTTTTTGAACAAACTGTCTGTGAAGAATATCGCCTCGCCCAGCCGCCTGGCACGCCTGCGATCAAACTTCTTTCTTAACCTCCCACTCACACACCGTGAGTAGACCGGGTCATAGGATAAAACGAAATGAGCGATATAAATTTTATATGTTTAATAACCCAAGTGGGTCGGTATGGATTAATAGCATATACAGAAATATACAATATTAATATGATCAAGCATAAACATACAAGCAAAGGAGCGATGATACAATACACAAAAATAAACAGGGGAATTAAAAGATAGAGAAAATACCGGCATAGGCTCGTAGTCCGTTTCTCTAGGCCACAGCAGAGTTTTGGGCCTAGGACGCAAGCTTAAGCAAGTTGCATAAAACAATCCTTCTACATGCTGTCCAGAACTAGGCCCTCAAAGCATTCCTCAGTAGGGCAGGCCCTCTCATCTTCTCCCAGATCAGAGCTCCTTACTGCCTCTATGCTGAATGACCCCAGAATCCAGGTCTGCCCACAGCATATGGCTAGTGCTCCACCCACCCCTTGCTCCCAGGCAGCCCCCCTTCTCCCACCTTTGCAGAACCCTCGGAGAGAAGGGTGAAGTTAAGGCTTGCTATCCCCCATCCCATCTGGCCAGGGATAATAAAAGTGCCTGGCTATAGCAAGCCATCTCCAATGAACACACATAAAACCAGTGAAGCGTATTGTCCAGCAATGTGGACTCAACTAAAGCACCACATTCCAAGTGGGGGAAGGACTGACCTAAGCAAGTAAAACACACTTCCAAGAAAGATATAAAACTGAGGGTCGGTTCATCACACTGCCTATGATAACAGTATATTTAAAAAAAAAATAAACACTCAAAATGCATGTTTTATATTATTATGCACAGCAGAATTTGCAACCTTTTAATTTTTATTAAGAACTAAAAAATGGTCATTGTGAAATTCTAAGCATTAGCAGGTTATTACAAACAAATCAAACGGTTTTCAAGCCAAAACTTTATTCGAGGTGATGTTACATTTGCACATAGGCCCCTTGTTCGAAAGAAGCTTCTGAACTCTCTCGTCCATTGAATTTGTCACTTTTTGGATGGTTTCTGCTTCAATTGTTTTGCATGAGGACAGAATACCCTCCCAGAGCTGTTGCTTAGATGTGAACTGCCTCCCGCCATCATAGACACTCGATGATGCTCCAGAGGTTCTCAATGGGGTTGAGGTCAGGGGAGCATGGGGGCCACACCATAAGTTTATCCCCTTTTATGCCCATAGCAGCCAGAGATGCAGATGTGTTATTTGCAGCATGAGACGGTGCATTATCATGCATGAAAATGATCTTTCTGCGGAATGCATGGTTCTTCTTCTTGAACCATGGCAGGAAGTGCTGTTTGAGAAACTCCACATACATTATGGAGTTCATCTTTACCCCTTCAGGGATCCTAAAGGGGCCGACAATCTCTCTCCCCATGATTCCAGCCCAAAACATTACTCCACCTCCTCCTTGTTGGCGCCGTAGCCGTGTTTGCATGGGGTGTCCATCAACAAGCCATCCTCCACTCCATCCATCTGGACTATCGAGCGTTGCACGGCACTCATCGGTCTTCATGTATTGTTTGGCCCACTGGAGCCGTTTCTGCTTGTGTGCAGTGGATAGAGGAGGTCGACAGGATGGCTTACGCACAGCTGCAAACCTCTGAAGGACCCTGCATCTTGTTGTTCAGGGGACGTTGGAGGCACCAGCAGCTTCAAAAACTTGTCTGCTGCTATGACAAGGCATTTTTGAAGCTGCTCTTTTAACCTGACATAATTTCCTGTTGGAAAGAGTCCTCAATTTTCCCTTATCAGCACGCACACGTGTGTGCTGTGAATCCGCTACATACTTCTTGATTGTGCGATGATCACGATGAAGTGTCTTGGCAATGTTGATTGTAGTCATGCCTTGACCTAAACACTCCACAATTTGTTGCTTCTCAGCAGCCGACACATCCTTTTTTCTTTCCCATTTTCGCTGAAAATGTAGGCTGCTTAATAATGTGGGACAGACTTCTTAAGTAGGCTTGCCTTTAATTGGACACACCTGCCAAACTAATTAGCACAGGTGTCTGCAATTGCTTTCAGTGATATAAAGAGCCCTGACACACATCACCATCAAGGAGTTTAACTGACAAACAAAAAAAATTCTTACCTTATCACTCCTAAACACTTTTTGCATAATAATTTGGAACACAGTGTATGTGAACTCTCTCTCTCCTGCAGATTCTGCTGTGTGCGTTTTCCTCTCTACGCTGATGCTGCCATTGATTTCCCCCTCCTCTGCAGACTCTGACATGGGTTCTCCTCTGTCTCTGTTCTGTATAACCTCTTCTCCATGCAGTTATTGCTAAGGGTATGTTCACACATGTTGGATTTGCATATTTAACTACAAGATAGGTGACAGTAATCCACTTCAATGAATCTGTAGTGCAGTACCACATACAACCTGTGGACCAGTGTGGCACTGTTTGTGGAGGAAAGCAGTTATACTTTTCTGATCCTGAACTGTTCCTTTAAGGTTTGATGGAAGTGTTCCTTGAAATGACTGATCTCTTCAACTGCGGATATGAGGCCGTTTTCCGTTACACTACCTGCCTCTGTAATTATTCGCTGTTATATCAGATCGCCGCCGCCAGGTCACATGACACTTTACTTCCTTGGCTCCTGTCGCCTAAATCAATTGTGCCCATTAGGTTTCCTCTGAGCGTCCTCCTGAGCCGTCCTCTGACTGTCGTCCAAGTGTGGTTCTTATTTTTAGGCGTTATTAATCCTCATCTGGGACACTTGATAAATTCTTCCGGGGGACGCGCTTTAGAAGACGTTCGCATTTTGCAAGAATCGCGTTTGGTCTCCGACCTTTCTGCACCGTGAAGATATGATGAGCGATCAAAAGTGATGTCATCGGAGAATGATCGATCACATTGTGCTACTGCAGGCACCTCAGACTGGGGTTAGTGTTAACTGCAGCACAGAGTATTTCAGGAGAGGAGTGTATTGCTCCTGATATGGGAAATTTATAGAATTTGTGTTTTCCGAAAACCCAATTAAAATTAATGCTGTGAATTATACTGAGCGCCCCCAGATAACCCTTTCCTCCTGCCCCACTCCAGTTCACCCAGGATCCATCTTGTCCCTGATATTCGCTCCGCCACCAGCGGGATATTTGCTTCAGTTATTACAGAATTTATCATTCGCTATCTGTCCGCAGCGTTCATGAAATTACTTCTCCGAGGTCGGCGCGCTTTACATCATGGGCACAGGCCTGTTATCACATCCCAAACCTTGTCCTCTCTGGTTCCCTATTGTCTTATTACAACCCCCGGTGTGGCCACACGATGGATGAGGTTATTAGGAGGCGGTCCGCTCCTCCCCGGGCGCGGTGTTAGGACACTGTAGATTAATGCTACTTCATTACCCTAATTAAACAGCTATATTTAATGTGATGGCGCCTGCCGGCCCGCCGGGCTGCGTCCGGCTCACTACCCCGGTGGTGTAACCTTATCTGCTGAGCTTGCAGACTCCACAACCTTTGTTCTTGAAGATACATAAAAGGCGTGCAATTAATTTTAGCCGAGCAAATCCATCACATACCGAGGCGTGGGCCCGGATGGAAGTAAATGGAGCAGGCGGCGGCGACTCTGGCGAGCATTTACAGCAGGGGGAGAGATCGATAAAATCCTCATCGTGAGGGGCAGGTGAGGAAGAGGATGAGGACCGCGCTAACATGGTGTATGCTGACTGCCCTGTGCACTACCCCTGGTCCCTAGCTATACATGGGGGGCGCTGCTAATAAGACCTTCAGTGGTCGGCAGCAAAGGTGCAACGTGAAGCTCCTGGGCCTTAGTACAAAGTCCGCAACAGGGCGCCGACCTACCATGTACCATTTATAATAGTGACCTTGTGGCAGAGGGGTGTAGGGGCTGGCACCATAGCCAAGGACAGCCTCGTATATCTGCACCCCCTGCACCTGCTTGTATCACAGACCCAATGAATCGGGAGGTCAAAGCTGCAAAATAATTCTTTTAGAAGGATCTCTTAAAGGGGTATTCCATTCTGTAACAAGTGATAACTTGCAGACCACTCAGACCCCCATGATGCGCGCGTCGGTCCATCCTACTCCATTCAGAACTCCCCCATTCTTCATATTATTGGAGGGCTGAGTGGTCCCCAATCTGCAAATTATCCCCTATCCTATGGTTAAGATGGGAATACCCCTTTAAAGAAGTTTTTAGGATTGTGAGATTGGTGACCTGTCATTAGGATCATTCATCAGTATTAGATTGGTGGGGGTCTGACACCCGGCACCCCCACCGATCAGCTGTTCGAAGAGGCCACAGTGCTCATATTACCAAGCACAGCGCCGTACATTGTATAGTGGCTGTGTTTGGTATTACAGCTCAGACCATTGCCTTGGATAGGACTGACCTGCAAGCAGGCCATTTGTCCTACAAATTTGACCTCATTGCCTCTGAAGTGGAAGCGATGCCCACCCGAGTGCCCCTGCTGCTTCAAACAGCTATTCGGTGGGGGTGCAAAGTGTCAGACCCCGGTCACTATCTAAGTCCCAATAAGCCACTTTAATAAGTTGACCACAGGTTGTGCCAATTCTGGGACCCCTATTGATAGTCTGTAATCTGTGGATAACACTAGCAGCAGTTGTGCCCATTACCCTGCAGCGCCACCACAGGCAGAACAAAACATTACAAAGTTCTCATTCAATTAGATGGGCTGTCCATGTAATGCAGAGATGTTCCGGCTCCTCCAGATGCTCCTTGTGGCTACTCTGTGCGATGGCTAATAGAGGACCACCCTGAATGAGGGACCCCCAGCTGGGAATGCCCTAATAAGATCATTGAAAAGCCTCAATACCCCTTTACAACTGCGCCTGCAGATACAAATTATGGCAAGCCCAGGTGTGGCCCTATACCTAGGCCCTATACCTATTTGTCATTATGACTTCCAGGTAAGAAAGAAACCTTGTAAGGGAAGGATAAGAGGTCTAAGGATTTGCAGATCATTTATTAGTGTGGTCTCCTGGTCTCCAGCTCAGCCTACAAGCCTGTGTGACTACATGAGCATGTTCTTTAGGTTTTCCTTCCTCCTTCCTTTAGCTCTCACATCCCTTTCCCATTATCACAACCCTTCTCCTCCCTCCTGGATATGTGCAGAGTCCATACTATGCAGGAATACTAATACTAAGGTGGAAGGTCCTGGCAGGGCTCTACCTAGACACCGCATGTTACAATGTTCTATTGTGGTGCTCTTTATAATACTCTTTGATAATTCACTTGTTTTATTTTCCCCCATCTACAGAGAAGAAAGACGTGGCGCAGAGTTTGGAGAGTTACACCTCAAAATGTGCAGGGACCATGGAACCCATTCACCTCCCTGAAGGTCTGACGCTGCCTCCTGTGCCCTTCACTAAGCTGCCCATTGTGAGGTAAGTACCGTGTGGTGCTTTTGGGTATGTGTTAACTATATTGAAGAGTTCTGGCCTAGTGGATGACTCTCCCAGGAATGGACAGGAGACCCTCAGATAAGGGGGAGAGCTCCCCGGACACCCCCAGAACAGTGGGCACCAGCACGTCTCCTGCTGTCCTCATCTATCACATTCTGACCACCAGTAGAGGGAGCTGTTCGAGTTCATTGTATGACAGTAAGCTCCCTCTAGTGGTGGCCATGGTTGTTATACAACTGCATGCCAAGAAGGCAGTGACTGTCACTATTGAGAACACATGAGCACTCGTCTGAGTGTGTGTGCATGCATATGGAGGGTCAGGGGGAATTGCTGTTGACCAAACAATATTTTAACAGGGTTTTCCTGGAGTTAAATTTTGCTGATCTTTCCTTATGATAGGTCATGGTCATCAATATCTGCCTGAAGCCGCAGTGATATCACATTCATTCATCCTATGGGCTAGGTACAGTTCAGTCTCATTCAAGTGAATGGGGCTGATCTGCAATACCAGGCAAGCCACTATACAATGGACAATGCCATGCTAAGTATTCAATGAGGCCAGAGTACTCACCTGAACAATGGGGTCTCTTTGAACAGCATTGGGAATCCCAGGTGTCTGACTCCCACCAATCAGATATTGATCATATGGATCATTCTCAAAAACCTGGAGGACCCCTTTAAGTGTATGACGTACTTAAAGGGGTTGTACTAAGTTGTGAAGAGGATAACTTCTTGATCGGTGGGGATCTGACTGCTGGGACTCCAGCCAATCTTGAGAACAGGGCTCCGGTTCTCCCATCCTGATGGAGTGACTGGTCAGACTTGCACCCTGACGCTCCATTCATTTTCTATGGGAGCGCCATAGATGGGCGAGTACAGCTTTCTACCATCCTTGGCACCTCCATAGAGAATAAATGGAGTTGTAAGGGCCATGATCGGCATGCTGCTTCATCAGGACCGGAGAACTGGACCCCTGTACTCAGAATGGGTGGGGGTCCCAGAGGTCGATCGATAGGAAACAACTTGTTTAAAGGAGAAGTCTCTTTAAACCTTACAGGATGCCAAAGTAGAACACAAGGTAAAGAAAACCATTTAAAAAGTTTTTGTAACTTTTTGAATAGAGTAATTCCATTTGTAAAGTTCAGTCACTCTGCTCTTCGAAGCCGCGCTCACTGAGCTCGGTCCTGCGAGGGGTTAACCGCTGCCAGCCCTTCTCCGGTTGGCTGCCGAGCGATATGATAAATGGACAGGCTGCTCTGCGTCCCATAAGGCAGATCTTTGATCTGCTCATACACAAAATGTCTGTAATGGGGTCACCTCCTGCAGCGTGATTGTCACCCCGACTCTGCCTCTCATCTCCGCAACAAAGTGGGAAAGTTCTGGAAAGGTGACAATTGCCTGTTCAGACGCTGCTCCAGTTTCCCAGTGTTCCCCATTATACTTCCATCAGCTCTTTCTTCTTACTAAATGAAGCCAAGTAGAAAGGCAGCGACACTTATATAAGAGATGGCAGTAAAGGTGGCCCATCCCCCGACATTGTGGGCGATCACTGCGCCGACAGTCATATGTTGTTGGGGGCTTTTTAACCTCTTAAAGTCAAGACCAGCTTTTACTGTATATGTAGATTTAAAACATAACATGCTAAGTACTTCCTGCCGCCACTAGGGGGAGCTCAGGACCTTTCATCACCTTCACCAACACCAATTGTCACTGTTAGTTTCGGTAACCAATATGCTAATTAGGCATTCTACTGTCAAGTGGGCGGTCCCTGGCTAGAGCACCCAGCCTGAGACTGCCCATCTGACAGTAAAGATCCTCATTAGCATATTGGATGTGGAAACTAATAGAAATGATTGCTCAGGAATGGCGGTGGCTAGAGAGAGAATTTCAACTGCATAGGAATCAGTAGAGCTAATTGTCGGGCCCCCTTCCAGTATCCTAAGGATAGGTCATCCGTATGTAAGCCCCGGAGATCTGCCACTGCGGGTCCCTGCATGCTGATAATACAATTGCTTCTCCTTTCGCCCAGGTCGGTGAAGCTTCTAAATCTTCCGGTTATTTTACGGCCGCAGAAGGTGAAGAATTTACTGGGTCAAAAACTTTCCACCAAAAGCCCCTTCATCTACTCCCCGATCATCGCCCACAATCGCAGCGAGGAGAAGAACAAGAAGATCGGTAAGTGTCGCCATTTTACCTTCCTTCCTGTGAGCCCTTGGGATGCAGCACTTATCAATGTGGAGCACCCCCTGCTGGTTGAGTTTCTGTACAGGCCTTGTTCTGCTGTGGTGCACTGTGAGACATGCAGGTAAAGGGGTTGTCCACAATGTTTTATTTTTTTTGGCCTATAAGCATTTGATCGGTGAGTGGCAGCCCCCACACAGATCAGCTGTTACTGTTACTGTACTATACAGTGCAAAGAGCCAGAAGCAGATAGTTCCATGCCCTGTATAGTATTAATGTCAGAGGGGGCTACTATGCAGGGCATTTGCTTCTGGCTCTGTGCACTGTGTAGTACAGGTACCAGACAGGACATACATACATACATAAATAAATAAAATCATGTATAACCCTTTTTAATTGCTTATTAACTGGTCTTACATACATGTGCCATACAGGGGTGTAATTTGAGAGGGTGCAGTTGGGCCCAGGAACCCATAAGGTGTCTCTTCCCAGTATGGAGAGACCAGTACTGTAAACAGTACATTATAGTTGGGGCTTTACACATTTTGCATTGTGACACCTCTGAGCATGGCCGCCATCTACTTGCATGGTTCCCTATACATTGTGTGGTGGTCCCAGGCCCCTATAGGTATAGGTACCTGGTTGCAGTTGGGACCCCCATGTCTATTTATAGCTACAGGAGAAGAGGAGACTCACTCATATCACCCCCTAGTGGTAGGACAGTGTTGTGTAGAAATACATGGCGGTATTATATATAAAATATGCTATGTAGGCTCTGTATAGTAGTATTATTTGGATACCGTATGGATTTTTACTTTGTTACTGTATAGCGGTATTATTTGAGCACTGAATAACAGAATTACATGAGCATAGTGTGTAAATATTATTTGGGGGTGCAACCAGTCTGCAGCTTGTTTTTTTTCCTGCTAGTTGGAAACGAAGTGTCCGCCCCCCATTGAAATAAAGGGGAGACGGAATTTGTGCAGCCGATTCTGCCAATATGAACTTGCCCTTGAAGTTTGAAACTTGGACACCAAAAAACTTGATATTCCAGCGGCCCGGCCAGCCTGCGGGCACTGATCACGGGCATTGCCGCCAGGCCTCTGCGGTATAGTATAGCAGAGACCCGGTGGTTATGGCGGCTGCTCACGGCAGATGTCGGGAAAGGGTTAAATAAACTTCTCCAAAGAAACTTCCTGTATTTATGTGACCACTACTTCCTGACAACTCTTCAGTACTTGCAGGAGCGGCGCAGTCCCCCCTCTAATTAGAGGCTCTTCCGCTTTGTATTTCTTTGTAATGACCCGGTGACACCAGAGCCGGCAGAGTTGTGGTTGTGTCAGGACTTTCATTAGGAGCCTGAAGAAGGGATCAATATGGCGGCTTGGGAGTATGCAGATTGATTGATCAGGCCTGATTTCCAAGAAACCTGTTCATAAATAGTACACGGGGCGCCAAAATCACCGCACGATGAGGATGTAGTCCCAGTGCCTGTCAGATAAAATAATTTCCATGAAGGTAAAGAGTTTTCCGCGGACGCTAAATAATTTACCGCCATGATGAGTCCTTGGCTTCTCCTGGGGAATCATTTACTCGTCTCCTCCAATTTTACAGCCGTGTTATTAAGGGCAGGTGACGTACGGGTCCATGGCGTATTATCTGTACAGACCTATTGCTTTTCACAGAGGAGCATTTGTTACACTTGTATCCTGACTAGACAGTCTTCTATGAATACATTGTAACAATCTATCAAGACAGGAGAGAGAGATATGCTAATGATCAGGGGCGTAACTAGGAAAGACTGGGTCCCATAGCAAGCCTCTCCTGGCCCCCATACGGGATAACGCTCCCTCTATTGCCTCTATTATTGGTCCCCGTTACAGACCCCCATATTGTAAGGGCCCCCGCATAGCATCAGGACGCTACTAATATTGTTCAGCGCCCTCTGGAGGTCTAAGTGGAGGTAGCCGTGGACAGGAGCGGGATGAGTAAGTGAAAATCAGCCTAAGAGAGCACTGGTGCAGGAGGACATGAGTAGGGTAAGAAGGGAGCTGAAGTGGCCGAAGGGGAACGCTGGGGTGCAACTCAAGACGAGAAGCTGGGCAAGGATTGAAGTAAGAGAGAGCAGGGGTGCAACTGGATACAAGAGGTTGGCAAGGAGTATTTGAGTTGGGCCTAAGAGCGGAGTCAGGGCAAGGAGGTGGGCTAAAAGAAAGCAGGGGATAAGAGGCAGGGCGAAGAGTGAGCTGAGGAGGACCTAAGAGAACAGGAGGAAGAAAAAGTCAGCTAAGAGGTACCCCAGAGAAAGCAGGAGAGAAGATACAGGGCGTCAGCTAAGGTGGGCCTAGGAGAAAGTGGTATCTTCTACGTTATTCCCTTGGTCAGAGATGGTGATTCTTTTTTTCTGTCCCCTTGGATATTAATATTGGGATTGGTCTATTTCGGGCTCTTCTCTTAGCTTCTTGTAATCTCTCTGCTCTTCTGTGTTCTCCACCTTAATCTCTGTTCCTTCATTTACATGTGAACGCTCTGACACGGATCAGACAACAAAAGGCCGAGGTGCTTTGAGGTCTTGAGTGTCAGAGCAGGACACATTGTGATCTCAGCTCTTACTGTCCCCAAATGTCTAAACCCTCCATCTGCTTCTCTAAAGACGTGCTTCTCCTTCTCTTCTCGGTGAAGAGCGCCCTTCACAGGAGATGATTCATCTGCGCTGCTTTTCATAGTTTCTCTCAAGGATTTTGCTGGGTCTGATCTATATTGGCCTCATTTGGCACTTTGCATGTTGGCTAGCCTATGCATATTCCATAAAACAGATGATCTCAGTCTTGGAAAGAGCCAAGATCCAAGAATATAAGGAGTCTTTGGACACTAAAGATTGAGATTGTGGTTGCTCCCATTTGGATACATAGGGGCTTGCAAAGTGTGCAATCAAATGAGGCCATGGTGCATCTGCCAGGAGAAGGTGCGTCAGACTGCCGCTGTGTCAAGTCCTAACCCCCGGCCACTACCCCAGAAGTGGTGTCCTGTAGGCTCAGCACAGAAGTAGGGCAGGAAGATTTTCTCATTTCGCAGTACCAAGGCAGGTGGTAGGGGAAGAAGATGGATGGATGGTCAAGGGTCCAGGCTGGTAGAGTTCAGACGTGAGAGGGGGCAAGGACAGTACAACAGGAAGTGTGCAGGAAGATGTTCCAAATTTGCAGTATTAATGCTGCGTACAGGAGATGTAGATGGACAGAGGGTTGAGGGGGTGCTCTGGACGGAAATATGGCAGGAAGATGTTTCCAATTTGCAGTATTAAGGCAGTTGGCAGAGATGGATGAGGTTGGGTCAAGGCTGGCAGAGTTCAGAAATGAGCAGGGATCAGGACAGAACAGTGTGTAGTCAGGAGAACAAGAAAAGAAATAACTGGAAGCAGCACCAACAAATGTACATTGTGTCAGGTGTGGCTAAGGACCTTTTTGCTCAGACACAGAGGAAGGATCTTTAATACTGAAGTCTGTCTGCCATCGGCTCACGCTAGGGGCATTTAGTGTGCTCTGGCCCTGGAGGAGAGCGCCACCTGCAGCAGTAAGTTGTCAGATTGTTACATCGCACAGTCCTAGAGGTAAATGATACAACTATAACTGCCTCAAGCATCCACTAGGCGGAGCAGTCTGCATAGGGATTTATATAGGGCTAAGCTCCGGAGCTCCCTCTATTGGCAGCTTCAGGCATCAGAATTATATCATTAATCTATATGCTTGGTAACAGAGTATTTAGGCTCTTCCTACTCTTCTGCATTTAGCTTTCACTGGCACTTTAAGGGGCCTCAAGCTGGTGCATGTATGCTGCCATGTCAGACGCAGTCCATGGACAGGAGGAGCAATAGTTCTGAAAATAAAAGTCAGGGTTCCAAGAATATATTTGGAAGTGTTGCATAGACACCCTGAAAACTGCATGCAAATTTTTTTTTGCAAGTTGATATGTAAAAAAAAATGCACTAAATTATGCAACATGCAAACACTGAAGAAGCCAGGATACACTGGCCAGGGAAGGTGCGGCGGACTACAACGTTGGCGTGCCAGTCCTGCGCCTTAGCAGTTGCACAGTCATTGTTATTACAGACCCATTAATTGATTATTGACACATTGCTGCTCTCTGGCCCCTGCACTGCTTTAGGGCCACTGCTGGTTCCCAGCCCCTTGCTGGCACTTTGCATGTAGATTGCGCCCTCCAGCGACTTTGCTCTTGTTTGTAATGCGCTCCCAGTAATGAGATGTAATCTACAATCCTAATGACATTGCTTCTTTATTGTTCTATGGTAATTACCCGCCATCATTTCACCTTTCATCCAGGGAGTAAATTACTCGTTAGCGATATTTTCAGAGTCGTTAATTATTTACGGTATCGCTCTCGTGGCTGCCCTTAGAATCGGAGAAATATGTTTCTACAAATAGGTTTTTTTTTATTTTGGTCGTAAAAGGCTATGGTGCTCTGCAGGCTGGATCCCTGCAGCCGGGGTCGCGGCTGGCCGTTCCGGGGTAATATCACTCCAGAGTTTTCCTTCGTGGAGGTGGCGAATTGTTCTACTTTTCTGTAAATAGATTCAGGGCTGGCACACGAGCGCCTCGCCGGCCTCTTGTCCACCTCTTGTTTTATTCCTTGTCTGAACAGTATGAGACATTGATGGCTAAGGAGACCTTGGAGAGTCGAGAACGATGAACGGCGCCCCCAGGAGCACAATGCTGTCTTGTACTTTGGCACCACGCTCGTATATTTCCTCGCCACGTTCTCGTAACGCAGGACCGGAAATCAATAACTGAATTTGTACCAGCGACCTTTAGTCGTCCCTCTATGATCCTCCTGTCATTGCCTCAATGTGTTAATTAATAATTACAGAGAGATTCCTCTAATCCAGTGTCTGATAATCCAGAAAGTCAGATTATTTAGGCCTTGAGTCGAGTGCAGACCTGTTGTAGAGTTTGGGATCTCACCTGAAGCAAAGGGATATCAATATTTTGGGGGCTTGACTTCCGACACCCCTGATCGAAGGGGTCTGCCTAGGGGTCATGTTCTGATCACTGTTTATCCAGGCTAAGTGCCATACATTTTGTAGTGCCTGTGTCTGGTGCAGGTAAATGAGAGCAAGCCGCAATATCAGGCACAACCTCTACTAAGTGTGTGGCGCTGTGTCCCTTGCACCACTGCTGCAGTGTTCAGCTCTGTATATTGTATGCAGCTTCTGGCTCCGTTCATTGTATACAGCTTCCAGCTCGACATATGGTATACAGATTCTGTACACTGTGGCAGGGGCGCTGGGAAACTGCAGATCTGCTTCCATTGACTTGTATCAGAGCAGAGCTCCTTCTAGTAGTAGTATACCTTATACAGCTTCTGGTTGTCAGATCAGCTGATTGGTACAGGGTCTGGGTGTCGGACCCCACCGATCCTTGAGAACCCCTTAAAAACACCTTTAAGTTAGTTGCCTAGAGTTAGACCTGCACCGATCTCATATTGATGGCCTGTCCCAAGCATAACCCACCAATACTGTATCCCCCTCCTCAATGTCTTCTATATACTGTACCCTATTGGAGGGTAGGAAGAGCCCATGTCAGAGATACATGTCATGTATATAGATACAGGGGATTGACAAGTCTTAATGGCACCCAAGACATGACCTTTAGATTGCCCCCTAGTTTCCTTACATTCAGCATGAAGGGGTCATTATAGATGTACTTACCTCTGT
This sequence comes from Leptodactylus fallax, assembly GCA_947044405.1. Lineage (NCBI taxonomy): Eukaryota > Metazoa > Chordata > Amphibia > Anura > Leptodactylidae > Leptodactylus > Leptodactylus fallax. The sequence continues at coordinate 498,405 of CAMRHE010000613.1, read as the reverse complement.
TACCCCACCACCAAATCCTACCACATTCTCCTGTGTGATACTGTTGGCTGAGCTGTGTATCTAATCCTATATTGTGTGATACCTACTTCTGAGCTGTGTATCTAATTCTGTGATGTGTGAGACCCACACTATATATATATGTCCGGCTAATATTCTGTTTTTCTCATGTCCAGATTTCCAGTGGGTACAAGGAGACGTCTGTGAGGTCCAGCTGATGGTGTACAATCCCATGCCCTTTGAACTTAGAGTGGAGACCATGGTAAGTCACGAGCACCCGTGCTGTCGACCCCATATCTGTCACAGAGCAGTAAGGGGTTAAATGGATAAAGATGTGCGTCATGTCATGGTGGCCTGGACATCCACACTGGACTGAAGAAATTCCTTAATCATTTTCCTAGCCATAAGGCTTGGGCAGAGGTGTGCGCTAAAAAAGAGAAAGCAAAGTGTGTGCCAATATGTCATCAGCCATCTTTGGTCTCAGGGGCATCGGAGCCTCTTTTTTTGGCTTTTTCCAGACAGAGAGGAGCTTTGCTTTCCTATTTCACCATGGCTGTAGTCGTAGTCAGGCTGTGGAGAAATAGGAGTCAGAGTTAGTGGTTTCCTCTACCGACTCCATAGCCCAGCCCAGGTAAGAAGAGATCCTAGATTTGTTATCCCTATGATAACACTGAGCAGCCACAGCATAGGCCCAGGAAGTGTTATCTGAGGGACACAAAGCTATTCTCGCCTTCAATGGATATTCTTTTTTTTTTCCCCAGTGTCATATTCTTTCTCCTCTTGACTTCCATATATTCCGGCACGCTGATGCTATACAATTAGAAGATAATAGATTTCGCACTTAACCAAAACCCCTTAGTAAGTAGAACGGCGAGCGAAACCGCTTAATAGGTTGACGAAAAAAACCACAACGGCGACTTAAATCCCAATCATAAATAATGGTCTGGGCGAAGCTTCTATATCAGGAAGGTTAATTTCAAGCTCGGAGGCCTCCTGATAAAGCTGCCTGTCAGGTTTTTATGGTTTTAATGATAAGTGCAGAACAAGCAGCCACCAGAGACGTCCCAGCTCGCCCGGCCATGTGCGTGTATATATATATATATATATTTCCTGTATGTGTATATGTAGGGCAGGGGAGCTGTTAATATGATACTGATCATTGCCGCTTTTATTGGCCTCCTCTAATCCCTCCGTGACCTCCTCTATTCCTAGAACTCTTGACAAATTTAAAGTAACGCTCCGCAAAACGGATTAGTTGCAGCAAGGCCGCTTTATAGCTGATGGTCACAGGTCCCCGGGCGCCCTGCGCTGGGCTTCAGAACACGGACGTCACCGGCGTTAATAGGCCTGTAATAGATGTAATCCACCCCCTCCCCCTTCCTCTTATAACATACATAGAAGGACTTTACTTCCAGGAGATAGAAATAACTGAGAGGGTCACCAGGGAGCCGCTGCCGCTCGTTGGTTGTCGTGACAATGTCACCGGAGTCCTTTGCAGCTATTTCTGTTATTTTGTGTCATCTCTGCTATTAATTGCCTGGGGGAGGAGAAGAGGGTGTTTTTTTTAATTTTTTTTTATTATCGTTATCTGGTTAACTATATCATGTCCAACCTAGCAAAGGGTCCTGCGGACGTCCAGCAACAAGTGGGAAACAAATTAAAAATATAAAAAATGACCTAAAATAATTAATGGCTTAGGCTGGGCTCACACCTGCGCTTAAACTCCATTCGGGGGATTCCGTCCCGAACCCGTTTAAAAAAATGTGGAGAGAAAAGCATGCAACGCTTTTCTCCCCGCATTTTTAGTCTCTTTGGGGCGGAAACCCAACGGACCTCATTATAGTCTATGGGGTCCGCGGGTTTCCACAGGTAACCGCTTTTTTAGGCGGATTAGGTTTCCGTTCTGTGGGGTCCTCAAGCAGACCCTCCCGAACGGAAAACTGAACGCAGGTGTGAACCTAGTGTAAAATATCTAAAACTGGTTCCTTTTGGAAAGTCCCTCCTTATAAGTATGTCTTGTGTTATGATCCAAATCAATAATTCTCCAAAAGGAAAAGAAACCCATTTGTAGCTGTTTAGAGGTTCTTGTCTCTTATCAGAGCAGGGCAGTGTAGGGTGTAGAGTAGTGTACTGGTTAGGTAGGTGAGAGTGCAGAGCAGGGTACTGGTTAGCCATGTGAAGGGTGCAAAGTAAGGTACTGGTTTGCTACTTGAGAGAGTACAGTGCAGCGTACTGGTTGGCTAGGAGAGAGCAGAGCAAGGTACTGGTTATCTAGGTGAAGAGTGCACAGTAGGGTACTGGTTGGCTAGGAGAGAGTACAGTGCAGTGTACTGGTTGGTTAGGAGAGAGTGCAGAGCAGGGTACTGGTTGGCTAGGAGAGAGTACAGTGCAGTGTACTGATTGGCTAGGAGAGAGTGCAGAGCAGTGTACTGGTTGGTTAGGAGAGCGTGCAGAGCAGGGTAGTGGTTGGCTAGGAGAGAGTGCAGAGCAGTGTACTGGTTGGCTAGGAGAGAGTGCAGAGCAGTGTACTGGTTGGTTAGGAGAGAGTGCAGAGCAGGGTACTGGTTGGTTAGGAGAGAGTGCAGAGCAGTGTACTGGTTGGCTAGGAGAGAGTGTAGAGCAGTGTACTGGTTGGCTAGGAGAGAGTGCAGAGCAGGGTACTGGTTGGCTAGGAGAGAGTGCAGAGCAGTGTACTGGTTGGCTAGGAGAGAGTGTAGAGCAGTGTACTGGTTGGCTAGGAGAGAGTACAGTGCAGTGTACTGATTGGCTAGGAGAGAGTGCAGAGCAGTGTACTGGTTGGTTAGGAGAGCGTGCAGAGCAGGGTAGTGGTTGGCTAGGAGAGAGTGAGGCAGTGTACTGGTTGGTTAGGAGAGAGTGCAGAGCAGGGTACTGGTTGGCTAGGAGAGGTGTAGAGCAGTGTACTGGTTGGCTAGGAGAGAGTGTAGGCAGTGTACTGGTTGGTTAGGAGAGAGTGCAGAGCAGTGTACTGGTTGGTTAGGAGAAGTGCAGAGCAGGGTACTGGTTGGTTAGGAGAGAGTGCAGAGCAGTGTACTGGTTGGTTAGGAGAGAGTGCAGAGCAGGGTACTGGTTGGCTAGGAGAGAGTGTAGAGCAGTGTACTGGTTGGCTAGGAGAGAGTGCAGAGCAGTGTACTGGTTGGCTAGGAGAGAGTACAGTGCAGCGTACTGGTTGGCTAGGAGAGGCAGAGCAGTGTACTGGTTGGCTAGGAGAGAGTGCAGAGCAGTGTACTGTTTGGTTAGGAGAGGTGCAGAGCAGGGGCTGGTTGGCTAGGAGAGGTGTAGAGCAGTGTACTGGTTGGCTGGGGGCAGAGCAGTGTACTGGTTGGCTAGGAGAGAGTGCAGAGCAGTGTACTGGTTGGCTAGGAGAGAGTACAGTGCAGCGTACTGGTTGGCTAGCAGAGAGTGTAGAGCAGTGTACTGGTTGGCTAGGAGAGAGTGCAGAGCAGTGTACTGGTTGGCTAGGAGAGAGTACAGTGCAGCGTACTGGTTGGCTAGGAGAGAGTGTAGAGCAGCGTACTGGTTGGCTAGGAGAGAGTGTAGAGCAGTGTACTGGTTGGCTAGGAGAGAGTGCAGAGCAGTGTACTGGTTGGCCAGCTGAGAGTGTAGAGCAGGGTACCAGTTGGCTAGGAGAGAAGGCAGAGCAGGGTACTGGATGGCTAGGAGAGAGGCCAATGATGTAAGTCTGGAGGATGCAATGTCTCTGTGACCAACCATCTTTTCAGGTGTCGGGAGACTTAAAGTCCCTGCATGCTCCCCCAGAGATGCTGGAGGAGGACTTATTTGAGTTTCTTTTTCTGGAAATCCCTAGGGAAGCATTTACTGACACCTGAAAAGGTGGTCTGCACAAAAAGACATAGTACCCTTCTGACCTAAAACTGATTCCAAAAAATCTTAACTATTAAATGGCAAAGTCCACATGAAAAAAAAAACAAACAAAAAAACGCTACAGCTGATGCAGGGAGGCAAAAACTCCCACATTCCTCTTTTCACTAGGGTGAATTCGGCCTTAGAACTTCATCCCCTTCCAGGTTTTTCCTGCACACTTGCACCACTCACACAGCACATTTACGCAGAATATTTTCCGCAAAACTACTGTTACTGAATAACTTACTGACAGCTTTATTGGGAAGTTATGTGCTCTCATCTGGAGCACTAACTTCCTCTCTGCTCCTCTGCACACAGAGTTCCCTGTATGAACAGGAGGTCAAACTCACAATCCAAATATATAAGAGCCTGGGGTCCCACAGACCTACATTGGGAGGCTGACCTCCTGATCATATAAGGAACAACGCAGGGAATTTATTATCCCACGCTATGCTAATTTCCTGGTGTAGATGAGTGTTAATGTAGTGGATCTTTCTTGTATGAAAGATATCACATTATTAGCTACTTTTCGAGAAGGTGAATGGAGTGGGTGGAAAGATAGGCAGGCTGTGGTGTGAAGGCCTCTTAGTAATTCAGATGCGCTTCACACCATTTGGGCACTTTATTAGGACTGCCATAGGAAACTGTGTGCATCAGAGGAGCAGAGAAAAGGTCAGTGCTCCAGAGGGGAGCATATAACTTTACAATACACTGTCATTAAGTTATTCAGTAATGTTACTCTACATATAGCCTCATTTTCACTGGTGGAAGGAACAAGAATTTGATACTGGAGTGCCTCTTTAAGAATTAAATACAGTTCTAGCGTCCTGTTCTAACCAAATTTTCTTTTTACATTCCTGACTGTTCTCTGTTAAAAAAAAAAAAAAAAAAAATAAAAATAAAACTTCAAAGTGATGGCAGATTTATTTATTTCTGTAATTCTCATTAGCGAGACAATGTAGATATTAAATATACAAACACAGAGAGAAGGAGCTGCTGATTATACCCAAGACCGAAATCTGCGTAATTAGTAATTGTGACAATCGCCATGAATAAAACATGGCAGACGCATCTGCACCAATGTCATATCATAGAAATCAATTACAGTCTGTAGCATGAAGATAATGAGAGGTCCGTGTAGTGTGTGCAATAAACAGGGCCACTCGTGGAGAGGACCGCCACACATTGGGAGCTCGTAGAGCGGGGGGGGGGGGGTCTCACCTTACTAGTACTACACCTCAGATCAGTATAGATTTAGGTGTATTCCTCTTTAAATGTACTCATTTCTGTTATATAGATAGAAAGTAATGCGATTGGGGGTCCTTAATCTGGGAACCCCATGATTTGTGAGTTTGGGTACCTGAACCAATTTGGGTAATGGGCTGAGATATTGCATTGAGTGCTGTAAAGACTACTTACTTCCCTTCATCTTGGGCCCAACTTGTCAATGGGACAACCCATAGGCATAGCTACCAGGATAACATACAGAGCATAATACACACAGTGATGTCACAGTACAGAGATACTACACGCAGTGATGTCACAGTACAGGGATAATACACACAGTGATGTCACAGTACAGAGATAATACACACAGTGATGTCACAGTACAGAGATAATACACACAGTGATGTCACAGTACAGAGATAATACACACAGTGATGTCACAGTACAGGGATAATACACACAGTGATGTCACAGTACAGGGATAATACACACAGTGATGTTATAGTACAGGGATAATACACACAGTGATGTTATAGTACAGGGATAATACACACAGTGATGTCACAGTACAGGGATAATACACACAGTGATGTTATAGTACAGGGATAATACACACAGTGATGTTATAGTACAGGGATAATACACACAGTGATGTCACAGTGCAGGGATAATACACACAGTGATGTCACAGTGCAGGGATAATACACACAGTGATGTCACAGTACAGGGATAATACACACAGTGATGTTATAGTACAGGGATAATACACACAGTGATGTCACAGTGCAGGGATAATACACACAGTGATGTCACAGTACAGGGATAATAAACACAGTGATGTCACTGTACAGGGATAATACAAACAGTGATGTCACATAGCAAAGGGATAATACGCACAGTGATGTCACAGTACAGGGATAATACACACAGTGATGTCACAGTACATCACTGTGTGTATTATCTCTGTACTGTGACATCACTGTGTGTATTATCTCTGTACTGTGACATCACTGTGTTTATTATCCCTGTACTGTGACATCACTGTGCGTATTATCCCTTTGCTATGTGACATCACTGTTTGTATTATCCCTGTACTGTGACATCACTGTATGTATTATCCCTGTACTGTGACATCACTGTGTATATTATCTCTTTACTGTGACATCACTGTGTGTATTATCCCTGTACTGTGACATCACTGTGTGTATTATCCCTGTACTGTGACATCACTGTGTGTATTATCTTTGTACTGTGACATCACTGTGTTTATTATCCCTGTACTGTGACATCACTGTGTATATTATCCCTGTACTGTGACATCACTGTGCGTATTATCCCTTTGCTATGTGACATCACTGTTTGTATTATCCCTGTACTGTGACATCACTGTGTATATTATCTCTTTACTGTGACATCACTGTGTGTATTATCCCTGTACTGTGACATCACTGTGTATATTATCTCTGTTCTGTGACATCACTGTGCGTATTATCCCTTTGCTATGTGACATCACTGTGTGTATTATCCCTGTACAGTGACATCACTGTGTATATTATCTCTGTACTGTGACATTACTGTGTATATTATCTCTTTACTGTGACATCACTGTGTTCTTCATCCCTGTGCACAATGTATCAGTAAAGGTAAAATGTATTAGTGCAACAGACCCGACCCAGAATCTAATGAGACTGTATACAACTGTGACAAATTCTGACTTGGCCCTTTAACAGTTTCCCTGTCCTCAGTTGACACCTGAAATGCTTAAAATAAAATTTGTATCCTTTCCAGTATTTCATCACATAGTAACAGAAGGCAGAACATTGGATCTTGATTTCACTTCTATGTATCCCCATTGCATCTTTTCGCCTCTCATATTCACGTTCACATCCCGTATTTTTCTGTACATCGCTTGCTCTACAGTGACAAGTTCCTGAGCGATTGCCAGATCTCACTGAATCCTTATCTCACCCGTGTCCTGATTGTCAGCACAAGTGGAGCTTTATCTGTTTTTTATGTTTAATTAGAAGGAATAATCTGTCTTGTTCTCTACCAGGAGGAGTTGTATTAATAACCATCTCTACTGGGACAGGTACAGAGACAGAGGATTGATCTGTGCAAAATAGGTGGAATTTTATAGAAGGGGGGTTTGTTGTGAGAGGGTAGAAGAATTCAGATGAAGAGTCAAAAGTTTAAGAGATCAAAATAAGGGGGAGATACATATTGTACATAGTAGTATTATAGTAGTTATATTCTTGTACATAGGAGTAGTATTATAGTAGTTATATGCTTGTACATAGGAGCAGTATTATAGTAGTTATATTCTCTAAAAAAGAATAATATTTTAATAATTTTATTTTTTTAAAAACAAGGCCAAAAGTTTTAAGAAAAACACAAATATTATATTTTCACCCCACCCCCCCCCTTCGGTTTTTATGTGTGTTTGTAGATGTTTTTATCACATACAGAAATATAATCATATATTATGAGTAACAGAGCTTATATACAGTTAGAATAGTTAATCAGCAAGTCAATATTTGCGTGTTGACCCTTCTCTTCAGGACTTCTGCAATTCTCCCTGGCATCCCCTCACACTTCTGGACCAAATCCTGACTGATAGCAGTCCATTCTTGCAGAATCAATGCTTTAATTTTGTCTGAATTTGTTGGTTTTTGTTTGTCCACCCGTCTCTTGATGATTGACCACAAGTTCTCAATGGGATTAAGATCTGGGGAGTTTCCAGGCCATGGACCCAAAATCTCTATGTTTTGTTCCCTGAGCCATTTAGTTATCACCTTTGCTTTATGGCAAGGTGCTCCATCATGCTGGAAAAGGCATTGTTGAGCGCCAAACTGCTCTTGGACGCTTGGGAGAAGTTGCTCTTGGAGGACATTCTGGTACCATTCTTTATTCATGGCTGTGTTTTTAGGCAAGACTGTGAGAGAGCCGATTCCCTTGGCTGAGAAGCAACCCCACACATGAGTTTCAGGATGCTTTACAGTTGGCATGAGACAAGACTGGTGGTAGCGCTCACCTCTTCTCCGAATAAGCTGTTTTCCAGATGTTCCAAACAATCGAAAAGGGGATTCATCAGAGAAAATGACTTTACCCCAGTCCTCAGCAGTCCACTCCCTGTACCTTTTGCAGAATATCAGTCTGTTCCTGATGTTTTTTCTGGAGAGAAGTGGCTTCTTTGCTGCCCTCCTTGAGCATTAGCAGTGCAGTCATGACCCTCTGGCTAGCCCGATCCCGCAGACACTTTTAAGAGACGGTCCTGCCGCTTGCTGGTCTTTCTTGGGCGCCCTGGAGCCTTTTTGGCACCAATGGAACCTCTCTCCTTGAAGTTCTTGATGATGCGATAGATTGTTAACTGAGGTGCATTCTTTCTAGCGCATACTCTTCCCAGTTAGGCCATTTTTGTGCAGTCATTTATAGTGTAGTTATCATTCTTGTCACTTAATCATGACAGATTGCCCCCTCACCAGTGTTATAGTAGTTATATTCTTGTACATAGGTAATTTGATGCAGTATTATAGTAGTTCATATTCTTGTACATAGGAGCAGTATTATAGTAGTTATATTCTTGTACACTCTTTAGTAACATTCTGGAGTATATGCAAATTGCCATTAGTAAAACTGAAGTAAAAATTAGTAGTTCTCACTTTTGGCCATAGTACGTAGTATTATAGTAGTTATATTCTTGTACATAGGAGCAGTATTATAGTAGTTATATTCTTGTACATAGGAGCAGTATTATAGTAGTTATATTCTTGTACATAGGAGCAGTATTATAGTAGTTATATTCTTGTACATAGGAGCAGTATTATAGTAGTTATATTCTTGTACATAGGAGCAGTATTATAGTAGTTATATTCTTGTACATAGGAGCAGTATTATAGTAGTTATATTCTTGTACATAGGAGCAGTATTATAGTAGTTATATTCTTGTACATAGGAGCAGTATTATAGTAGTTATATTCTTGTACATAGGAGCAGTATTATAGTAGTTATATTCTTGTACATAGGAGCAGTATTATAGTAGTTATATTCTTGTACATAGGGGCAGTATTATAGTAGTTATATTCTTGTACATAGGGGCAGTATTATAGTAGTTATATTCTTGTACATAGGAGCAGTATTATAGTAGTTATATTCTTGTACATAGGAGCAGTATTATAGTAGTTATATTCTTGTACATAGGGGCAGTATTATAGTAGTTATATTCTTGTACATAGGAGCAGTATTATAGTAGTTATATTCTTGTACATAGGAGCAGTATTATAGTAGTTATATTCTTGTACATAGGAGCAGTATTATAGTAGTTATATTCTTGTACATAGGGGCAGTATTATAGTAGTTATATTCTTGTACATAGGAGTAGTATTATAGTAGTTATATTCTTGTACATAGGAGCAGTATTATAGTAGTTATATTCTTGTACATAGGAGCAGTATTATAGTAGTTATATTCTTGTACATAGGGGGCAGTATTATAGTAGTTATATTCTTGTACATAGGAGCAGTATTATAGTAGTTATATTCTTGTACATAGGAGTATATGTAGTTATATTCTTGTACATAGGGCAGTATTATATGTTATATTCTTGTACATAGGAGCAGTATTATAGTAGTTATATTCTTGTACATAGGAGCAGTATTATAGTAGTTATATTCTTGTACATAGGAGCAGTATTATAGTAGTTATATTCTTGTACATAGGGGCAGTATTATAGTAGTTATATTCTTGTACATAGGAGCAGTATTATAGTAGTTATATTCTTGTACATAGGAGCAGTATTATAGTAGTTATATTCTTGTACATAGGAGCAGTATTATAGTAGTTATATTCTTGTACATAGGAGCAGTATTATAGTAGTTATATTCTTGTACATAGGAGCAGTATTATAGCAGTTATATTCTTGTACATAGGAGTATTATAGTAGTTATATTCTTGTACATAGGAGCAGTATTATAGCAGTTATATTCTTGTACATAGGAGCAGTATTATAGCAGTTATATTCTTGTACATAGGAGCAGTATTATAGTAGTTATATTCTTGTACATAGGAGCAGTATTATAGTAGTTATATTCTTGTACATAGGGGCAGTATTATAGTAGTTATATTCTTGTACATAGGGGCAGTATTATAGTAGTTATATTCTTGTATATAGGAGCAGTATTATAGTAGTTATATTCTTGTACATAGGAGCTAGTATTATAGTAGTTATATTCTTGTACATAGGGGCAGTATTATAGTAGTTATATTCTTGTACATAGGGGCAGTATTATAGCAGTTATATTCTTGTACATAGGGGCAGTATTATAGCAGTTATATTCTTGTACATAGGAGCAGTATTATAGTAGTTATATTCTTGTACATAGGAGGTAGAGTGCATTATAGTAGTTATATTCTTGTACATAGGGGCAGTATTATAGTAGTTATATTCTTGTACATAGGGGCAGTATTATAGTAGTTATATTCTTGTACATAGGAGGTAGTATTATAGTAGTTATATTCTTGTACATAGGAGGTAGTATTATAGTAGTTATATTCTTGTACATAGGGAGCAGTATTATAGTAGTTATATTCTTGTACATAGGAGCAGTATTATAGTAGTTAGATTCTTGTACATAGGAGCAGTATTATAGTAGTTATATTCTTGTACATAGGGGGCAGTATTATAGTAGTTATATTCTTGTACATAGGAGCAGTATTATAGTAGTTATATTCTTGTACATAAGAGCAGTATTATAGTAGTTATATTCTTGTACATAGGGAGCAGTATTATAGCAGTTATATTCTTGTACATAGGGGCAGTATTATAGCAGTTATATTCTTGTATATAAGAGCAGTATTATAGTAGTTTCACATTTCCTCTGCAGTAATGGAAAATGTCACCTTCTGAGACAGACTCTACATGAGGAGAGGATAATTCCTTGGGCCTATTGATACTGTTTTTCCTTACTAGTTTTTCATCACTACAAATCTTCATTTTTAGTACCAGCCTTACATCCTTCACTTAACATTAGAAGTATTTACCGGTTTCCATTGTGTCCTTCCAGGGACTACTGACCAGTGGGGTGGAGTTTGAGTCCCTCCCAGCAGCGCTCTCACTTCCTGCAGAATCGGGCCTATACCCTGTGACCTTAGTTGGAGTACCCAGAACCACCGGACAGATTACAGTTAATGGTAAGCACCAAGATAGTGATCGCCTGTCCATGTCAAAATTGACCAATCGGTCGGGTTTTAGAAGAATTTTTTCACCATTTTCTTATTTTATGTATTTATTAAAACAAGATAGTAAAATCTATTACTTTTTCCTAATCTCTTTTTATTTTCTGTACATGATTATAGGGACGGCCATCTTGCCTGAGCTTCTTTTCTGGTCTGTTAACAACATTTAGTGATCTGCTTTACAGCAGTCTTGTGTCCCTAGATAGCAGTAGTCTGGTACCATCTCATTTTAGGTCTATGGGAGAGTTTTCTAGACAATCTAGATCAGCTGTGACATCATCTGTTATTAGTGGTGATGTAATGATAAGTCAGTGGTGTTAATTTATACTGTAATCCTGTCTGTGATGTATATGAGGTGACTGCTGCAAAGAAAACCCCTACAGAATTCTCCCAGAAAGTCTGTAATCCCAATTTAAAACCCCTCTGCCCGTCTCCTCTAAGCCTATCGTGAAGAGAACACAAGAATAGGTGGCGTAGTTATAAAATTTGTAAAGCTTCCAAAAAGTTTTTGTTGACAGTGTTATTAATATATCTGCTCAGACATCTGGCTCTGGTAAGAACATTTCCCGGCCCCACAAAATGCTGATTACATCGACCTTTCTTGTTTTCCGAGATGCAAGACAAATGTGAACACGCCTCTCCGGGGCTGCTGAATGTTTTTTACCTTCATTTGCTGTTTATTGCAAAACAAGAGATCGATCAAGATGAGAACTTGTTTAATTAATACAGAAATCTACCGCTCAATGAGAGTGGGTCATCCAAGGAGAGTCTATCAGGAGCGCTACATTGTATTTCCTTCAATTTAATGGACATTAAAGGAAGAAAGAGGGATGAAGACAGCATTAGTAGGAGGTCTCCTGGGGTGTCTTCTGATTTGGATAATTTCTACTTTTTCCAAGAATCTCTAACATGGTAGATGAATATGGGTCTTCTAACTTAGACAGCTGCCTTAAAAGGGTTGTCCAGAATTTCAGATAGGAAAGGCCGAGGTCAGTAGGTGGCCCCTACACCAATGCACAACAGGGGCCCGGCCTCAGTTAGCCCTGTATTCTGTATTGCCTTCAGGTGCGGGTACTGCCGCTCTGCCCCCTCCAATCAGATATTTATGGCCTCCTCCAAGAAGATGCCATAAAGACCAAAATCTTGGACAACCACTTTAATTACTTATATTTGGATAGAATGTTCTAGGTTTGTATTCCAAATTTGAGGGGGTTTGGAGGAACTTGGTCAGGCCATTCTTTTGTGTTAAGTAAGATGAGTAGCTCGGTATTTTTCTCCAACATCCGACTTGGTTCACTTCCGCTTCCGCCTGTGGATGCATCTACAAGTACCTACCATTTTTTGTCTACAGCTGTTATACACTTTGTGTCTCCATGGTAACAGACAACAACCAATCTCTGTGTAGTCTGATCCTGTAGTCCTACTCTTATTTTATCTGTCCATTACTTTTTGCTATTCTAGCATCTGTTCATTACCACATAGTGGGGAGAAATTGATGTGATGTTACAGAATTATACTGCACAGAAAATGTTGTCTGTTACCATGGAGACGCACAGTTCTTCATAGGAGCTGTAGGGACATACTAGGAAATTTATAATTAAGACCTAGTACAATGGTGCTTTGTTTTTGACAATTAAAAATTTGGTTGCAATGGTGGATACAGCAGAGCAATGTGAGGTCTGACCATCAGGAGAGGAGATGATCGGACCTCACATTCTTCGGTAATGTGGTCTTTTGTTTATCTCTTCTACTGTTGACTTTGAGACGTTGGAAGATCCAGATAGAAGGCAGTACAATCTGGGGTAGCATTGGTCATATGTCCCGGAGGGGTCTCAAAGGTCTGGTCAGTGCAGAATAGTACAATTATGGGAAACCAATAGGGTCCTGCCTGTACATGGTGTCCAGGTGATAAGTATCTTCTGATCTATCCCATTGTTGTAAAAAATTAGCAAAACTTTTTTTTTTTCTCTAGTTTCGAGAAGATTTTTCTTTTAAGATTTATATATATATATATATATATATATATATATATACACTGTATGTGTATATATATATATATATATATATATATATATATATAATCTTTAGATTCAGCTAGGTCTAAACCAAAACTTAGGTCGAGTGTCATCAATTCACTTACAAGCTACACAAGTGTTTGTGAGTTAATGCAGCCGTTTTAGGCAGAGATTTTGTTTTTTTCTGTTCTCAATTAATTGAATTTTTTTTTAAATATTCAAACCTTATGCAAACCACATTCTGATAAGACTGCGGACGCTAGGTCTCACAGCATTAGAGGCATATTTAAAGATTCAGTGAAGGAGTGTATATTGATGCTTGTCAGATGTGGAAAAAGGAACATTAACCCCTTCCCTCATTTTTGCATTTTAGTTTTTACTCCCTGCGTTCCAAGAGACTTTTAATTTTTTATTTATTGTTTTTTTTTTTTAACCTGAGCTATATTAGGACTTTTTTTTTGCAGAACAAATTGTACTTCCTCATGGCACCATTTAATATTCTGTGCAATGTACTGGAAATCTGGAAAAAATGCACAATAGCGTGGAATTGGAAAAAAACACAATTGTGCCATCTTACAGGTTTTATTTTTTCAGCTTTCAACGTGTGGTAAAAACAAAATGTTACCTATATTCTACGCGTTAGTACAATCACAGACATACTAAATATGTATATTTTTTTATGTACATTTTAATACATTTAAAAACAAAACAAAAAAAACAACTTTGAAATAAACAATGATTTGCTTGCATTGCGGCATTGCCACACCTTAATTATAATAATAATAATAATAATAATAATAATACATTTTATTTATATAGCGCCAACATATTCCGCAGCACTGTACAATTTGTAGGGTTCAAGTTCTGACAAAAAAGATACATTACAAAGAAATAGTCAATTCACACAGTGGGACTGAGGGCCCTGCTCGCAAGAGCTTACAATCTATGAGGTAGAGGGGGTGACACAAGAGCTTACAATCTATGGCGTAGAGGGAGGTGACACAAGAGCTTACAATCTATGAGGTAGAGGGGGTGACACAAGAGCTTCTCTATGAGGTAGAGGGGGTGACACAAGAGCTTACACTCTATGAGGTAGAGGTGACACAAGAGCTTACAATCTATGAGGTAGAGGGGTGACACAAGAGCTTACAATCTATGAGGTAGAGGTGACACAAGAGCTTACAATCTATGAGGTAGAGGAGGTGACACAAGAGCTTACAATCTATGAGGTAGAGGTGACACAAGAGCTTACACTCTATGAGGTAGAGGAGGTGACACAAGAGCTTACAATCTATGAGGTAGAGGGTGACACAAGAGCTTACAATCTATGAGGTAGAGGTGAACAGGGGGGGGAAAACATACAATTTGTGGGGTGAGGTGACACAAGAGCTTACAATCTATGAGGTAGAGGGGGTGACACAAGAGCTTACACTCTATGAGGTAGAGGTGACACAAGAGCTTACAATCTATGAGGTAGAGGTGACACAAGAGCTTACAATCTATGAGGTAGAGGGGGTGACACAAGAGCTTACAATCTATGAGGTAGAGGAGGTGACACAAGAGCTTACAATCTATGAGGTAGAGGGGTGACACAAGAGCTTACAATCTATGAGGTAGAGGAGGTGACACAAGAGCTTACAATCTATGAGGTAGAGGAGGTGACACAAGAGCTTACAATCTATGAGGTAGAGGGGGTGACACAAGAGCTTACAATCTATGAGGTAGAGGTGACACAAGAGCTTACAATCTATGAGGTAGAGGAGGGTGACACAAGAGCTTACAATCTAGGGTGGCGTAGAGGAGGTGAGGTAGAGGTGACACAAGAGCTTACAATCTATGAGGTAGAGGAGGTGACACAAGAGCTTACAATCTATGAGGTAGAGGGGGTGACACAAGAGCTTACAATCTATGAGGTAGAGGTGACACAAGAGCTTACAATCTATGAGGTAGAGGGGTGACACAAGAGCTTACAATCTATGAGGTAGAGGGGGTGACACAAGAGCTTACAATCTATGAGGGGGGGGGACACAAGAGCTTACTATGAGGTAGAGGTGACACAAGAGCTTACAATCTATGAGGTAGAGGGACACAAGGCTTATAAAAATTAGGTGGAGGGGGTGACACAAGAGCTTACAATCTATGGCGTAGAGGAGGTGACACAAGAGCTTACAATCTATGAGGTAGAGGGGGTGACACAAGAGCTTACAGGGGGGGACCTCTATGAGGTAGAGGTGACACAAGAGCTTACAATCTATGAGGTAGAGGTGACACAAGAGCTTACAATCTATGAGGTAGAGGAGGTGACACAGGAGGTAGCAGGGGCGGCATCGGAGGTCGCATTGCTTGTACAATGGTCAGACAATTGTGTAATAGAGGTTACTGTCATTACACATATATAAAGCTGGGAGCCTTCACTAGTCGTGTCCTGTAACGTGCAGACGGTGCCTGGACATATAAAGTTAGTCTGATACGGCCTCATATCCTGTGAGGTAATGCGGGAGCATCAACAGAGCAGGGTATGTTTTAGGGATTCTAACTACGGAAGGGGTTACATTAGGAGTTGTGATAGGCCTGTCTGATAAGTCTTTAGTTTACGCTTGAAGCCGTGGAAGTTGGGGGTTAATCTAATAGTCCGGGATAGAGTATTCCAGAGAAGTGGTGCAGCTCGGGAGAAGTCTTGTATACGAGCGTGGGAGGTTCTGATAATAGAGGATGTTAGTCTTAGGTCATTGAGTGAACGGAGAGTAAGGGTTGGGTGATAGACAGAGATGAGGGAGGAAATGTAGGGAGGTGCAGCATTATGGAGAGCCTTGTGGATGAGGGGGATAAGTTTATATTGTATTCTGTATTGAATAGGCAGCCAATGTAGTGATCGGCACAGACCGGAGGCCTCGCTGTAGCGTCTAGACTGATAGATGAGCCTGGCCGCCGCATTCAGAATAGATTGTAGAGGGGAGAGTTTAGTAAGGGGAAGACCAATTAGTAAGGAGTTACAGTAGTCAAGGCGAGAGTGAATCAGGGCAACAATAAGTGTCTTTAGTGTATCTGTGGTAAGGAAAGGGCGGATTCTGGAGATGTTTTTGAGATGGAGATGACATGAGCAGGCGAGTGATTGGATATGGGGGGTGAAGGAAAGGTCTGAGTCAAACATAACCCCGAGTCAGCGGGCATAGTGCCTAGGAGTTATGGCAAGGCCGGAGACTGCAATGGAGATATCAGGGACAGATCTATTAGATGGTGGAAACAGCAGTAGTTCAGTCTTTGAGAGATTCAGTTTCAGATAGAGCGAAGACATGATATTTGAGACAGCAGAGAGACAGTCACTGGTGTTCTGTATTAGTGCAGGGGTGATGTCACGGGATGACGTATATAATTGGGTGTCATCATCATAAAGATGGTACCGGAAGCCAAATCTAGTGATGGTTTGTCCAATGGGTGCTGTGTAGAGGGAGAAGAGCAGGGGACCTAGGACCGAGCCCTGAGGAACCCCAACGGCAAGGGGAAGAGGGGAAGAGACAGAGCCCGCAAATGTTACACAGAAAGTGCAGTCAGAGAGATAAGAGGAGAACCAGGAGAGCGCGGTGTCTGTGAGGCCGACAGAATGGAGCATAGTGAGGAGGAGTTGATGGTCAACAGTGTCAAATGCTGCTGAGAGATCTAGAAGAATAAGAAGAGAGAAGTCACCTTCGGATTTAGCTGTCAGGAGATTGTTGGAGACTTTTGTGAGGGCCGTTTCAGTAGAGTGCAGAGTGCGGAAGCCAGATTGTAAGGGGTCAAGAAGGGAGTTAGCAGAAAGATAGCGGATTAGACCAAGCGTTCCAAGATTTTGGAGATGAAGGGGAGGTTAGAGACAGGTCGATAGTTAGCAGCACAGAACGGGTCAAGGGAGGATTTCTTCAGTAGTGGGGTTATCACAGCATGTTTGAAAGAGGATGGGAAAATTCCAGAAGAGAGAGAGAGAGGTTAAATATTTTAGTAAGGTAAGTCGTGACGGCAGGCGACAGAGACTGGAGAAGGTCTGAGGGGAAAGGGTCACTACTACAGGTTGTAGGGCGAGAAGAAGAAAGTAGCTGAGATACTTCCTCCTCTGTAACAGGTTCAAAAGATGAGAATGAACAGTCTGAAGTGAGGCTGGTGAGGGGGTCAGTGCCACCTGGGGATTGGGCAGTTATTTCCTGACAGATCTTATCAATTTTATCATGGAAATAAGAGGCCAGGTCATCTGCGCTAAGGTCTGTGAATGGCATCTGCACCTTGGGAATGAGTAAGGAGTGAAAAGTTTCAAATAGCCTTTTAGGGTTAGTGGAGAGAGAAGAGATGAGAGTGGTGAAATAGGCTTGTTTGGAGAGGTGAAGGGCAGAATTATAGGTTTTAAGCATAAATTTAAAGTGGAGGAAGTCTGCAGGTGTACGTGATTTTCCCCACAGACGTTCAGCACACCTAGAGCACCGCTGAAGAAAATGTGTCTGTGGTGTGTGCCAGGGTTGCTGCCTCCTGCGTCTAACCTTTCGAGTGGAGGGGGGAGCTGCCTCATCCAACGCACTCTTAAGGTTTTTATTATAGTGACTGGTGGCCAGATTGGGGCAGGAGAGTGAAGAGATGGGGGACAGAGAGGACTGTAGAGTATCTGAGAGGTGCTGGGTGTTAATAGCGCGTAAATTCCTATATGTATGATGAGTAGGTGTGTCCTGTGAAGGAGAGAAAGCACTGATGGTGAGAGACAGAAGGTTATGGTCAGAGAGTGGCAGAGAAGAGTTAGTAAATTTAGAAACTGTGAGGAATCGATGGAAGACAAGATCAATGGTGTTGCCATCTACATGTGTGGAGGAAGAGGAAAGTTGTGAAAAATCAAAAGACGTGGTTATTGAGAGAAACTGTGAGGCAGCTGGGGAGACAGGGGTGTCAGTGGGGATGTTAAAGTCACCCATGATGAGGGCAGGAATTTCACTGGATAAAAAGAGGGGAAGCCAAGAAGCAAAGTGATCCAGAAATTGGTAAGGTGAGCCGGGTGGACGGAAGATCACAGCTACAGGTAAGGAGAGTGGGCGGAAAAGTCTGATAGCATGGACTACAAATGAGGGGAATGTGAGTGAGGGGACCGGTGGGATGGCCTGAAAATTGCACTGTGGTGACAGAAGTAACCCTACCCCTCCACCCTTCCTGTTGTCAGGCCTAGAGGTGTGTGAGAATTGTAGGCCACCATGAGACAGAGCAGCAGGGGAGGCCGTATCAGACTGCTGGATCCAGGTTTCAGTAAGGGCAAGCATGTTGAGAGATTTACTGAGGAATACGTGAGTGAAGAAATCAGGCGATACCTTTTAGAGGCTGAGTATATTTGATAAGTAAGCTTTCAGGAGTACTCGCTTCCTTCATCAGACATGGTGTTATACAAGAACTGAAAATTCGCAGATTTTTTTATACCCTATAGGCATGGGCCTTCAAAGGATTTTAGAGTCCTTAAAAAAACAAAATGCAATCTAAGTAGAGAAGTTATTTACAACCGGTCAAAAAGTAAACAATCTGGAAAGTTGTGGTGCGTGACGGAGGGATCTGTTATATATCTGTAATGAGGTGGTGATTTGTGACCCTCACAGTTCATACATAGTGTGACATGAAGCTGGCATGAATATTAAGTCCAAATTGCAGAGTTTGAAATTTTTGCATAAATTTGTACTCCCATTCTTTCCTTTCCTCCTGCGTCTTAAAATGTCCCATTAAAACCACAACCCGCAAATCTTCAATAGAGTGGTTTTCTCCGGAGAAATGTGCGGCCACTGGGAGATCTGTTCTGCTGTTATTAATGGTGGATCTGTGTGAGTTCATGCGCTGACTGAGTCTCTGCCCTGTTTCCCCCACATAGAGGCCTGCGGTGGGACATTGCACACACATTATGAGATACACCACATTGGAAGACCTGCAGGAAAATGTCCCCCTAATTCTGTTCACTGAGTACGGAGATCATTAAGGTGTCTTTTTCACAGGGCAACATGTAGTTTATGTTTGTACCATTTTATGGAATTTTTCATGTCTAGATTCAATTTTTATTTGATTTTTGGAGATTTCAAAAAACAAAAACAAAAAAAACGTAATTGGCATTTTTTTCCCTGCTGTTTGAGATAAGTAATTATTTATACATACATAGATATATATTTTATATATATTTTTTATAATTTGGACATTTATGTGATGCAGGGATACCAAATTGTTTATTTTTGTTTATTTTAACACATATCTTAGGAAAAGGGGAGTTGTCTGAATTTTTATATTTGATTTCATTTTTAAATATTTTCAATTTACTTAAACTATTTTTGGTAACTAATTTCATTACCTGGTTCCTGGGATCGCTGATGATGGACCCGGGGGTTCCAGCAACGTCACGAACCCCGGGTCATGTTACATAAAGCAGCATTCTGCGCCATTGGCATCGGATTAGGACAACAGACTGTCGCCACTAACCTGGTTAGAGAAAATATTAGTTATGTTCATGGGAAAACCCCTTTAATGGGGACAAAAGCCACTTATCCCTGTTCACAGAATAGGTGATAAGTGTCAGATGTGTGTGAACCTGACTTATAAGAAATATCCAGAGAAATAGGGTCCTGAATCAGTCATCTTAAATGGAGAGACAGACACACATGATCCTTCTCCAACACGCCATTGCACTGTACTTGTCTTCACCTGGCTTGTAGACTTGGCGTTTGTCCATCATTCCATCGAGATAAGTGATTTGGAGCCCACATTCTTGGGCTAGGGGACACATCTATTTTGTGGTACAACTCCTTTAAATTAAAGTCTTTGCTAGCAAAGTTGCAGGAAACTTCAGAAAATCCAGCAGGTTTGGACCAGTTGCAACATGTGACACCACAAGGTCCACCTCTGCGATGTTGCAACATCGGGAACTTCATGTAGCTCAACCAAAGTCACCCTGTAGCCTTGGCCAAGAGTTGGAGATTCCAGTTTATGGACATGTCCATTCAGTGTCAAACAATCCTAGGTGTGTGATGGGGTGCGATGATGGCTCTCTCACCAGTGCCATCTTCTTACGAGTCTCTGGATGGCTGGTGGTTGACACTTCCACCCAGCAATGAAAGAGTTGCATATCATTCATATTCTCTGCCCATGTTGGGTTTGTAGCATCTACGGAGCAGAACTTTCTCAATTCACACATGTCCTGGCATCTCAATAAATAAATTACAGAGAATCAGATGCAAATTTATGGCAGAAAGAACGGCGCACAGCTTGAAGACCCAACTATCGGGGAGATGTAATGAGCTGCGCCTCAGGTGGGATCTTCATGTCCCTTCTATTTAAAGCCGCATTCACATCGCTGAGCAAGACTGGTATTAAAGTATTAAGTCAGCGAAGGATCTCAAGGAGCAGATTTGACTCTTCCACCTTGATATACATATATTCACAACAAGGATTTTACTAGACTCGACCTCACCACTTTACAATACTGAGCAATTAATATCTAGTTGGCAAGTCCAGGCGGAGGTTTTGTGATATTTTTGTGGTTGTTGTTTCATAAAGTAAAATTTATATACTGTATATACCGGAATATGAGTTTTGGATTCATTTATTTCCATTAACAGCACCACACTTGTCCACAGGTTGCGTGTGGTCTTGCAGTTTAGCTCCCTTCACAATGTAACCTTCGATAAGATATTTACCTTAAGTTTTCGTGCTTTTCTCCTTTTATGATCTAGATTCAATATATGGGGTCGTCCACTTTGGATACCCCATATATGAGCCAGTACTTATTAGCTTATTTGGGGCAGGGTCCAGCTGATGCCCAAACAAGTAATTGCTTAACTTTCTTTTCTGTTGCTGTTTCTTGGATTTGCCCTTTTCGAATTTCTTGTTAGGGAAATGGTATGTATGGTCTTGGTGTAGTCTTGTACCAGCTGCCTAATCTTCTCCCCTCTGGGGTTACAGGTTACCACACATCTGTATTTGGGGTGTACAGTGACTGTCTTCTCGACAACCTCCCCGGTCTCAAGAACAATGGCTGTACGGTAGACGTGATTCCGGCTTTGCCAAGATTACAGATCAGCACCTCTCTGCCCAGGCAAGTATTTATACCAGCAAGACACTCGGACACCTGTATATATCCATATATACCAATTTGTCATCATAAGGGCTTGTCCTGTACTGTTCCTGAATTACATCCTGTATTATATTCCAGAGCAGCACTCACTATTCTGCTGGTGCAGTCACTGTGTACATACATTACATTACTTATCCTATACTGATCCTGAGTTACATCCTGTATTATACTCCAGAGCTGCACTCACTATTCTGCTGGTACAGTCACTGTGTACATACATTACATTACTTATCCTGTACTGATCCTGAGTTACATCCTGTATTATACTCCAGAGCTGCGCTCACTATTCTGCTGGTGCAGTCACTATGTACATACATTACATTACTTATCCTGTACTGATCCTGAGTTACATACTGTATTATACTCCAGAGCTGCACTCACTATTCTGCTGGTGCAGTCACTGTGTACATACATTACATTACTTATCCTGTACTGATCCTGAGTTACATCCTGTATTATACTCCAGAGCTGCACTCACTATTCTGCTGGTGCAGTCACTGTGTACATACATTACATTACTTATCCTGTACTGATCCTGAGTTACATCCTGTATTATACTCCAGAGCTGCGCTCACTATTCTGCTGGTGCAGTCACTGTGTACATACATTACATTACTTATCCTGTACTGATCCTGAGTTACATCCTGTATTATACTCCAGAGCTGCGCTCACTATTCTGCTGGTGCAGTCACTATGTACATACATTACATTACTTATCCTGTACTGATCCTGAGTTACATTCTGTATTATACGCCAGAGTTTCACGTTAGTAGTGGTCACCCATACTAGGAAGACTAGCTGACCATGAAGCATCTCAGACTACAGAGAACATGTAGTGTCGGACGAGGGGCAGTAGGAAGCACAGTGAGAGCAGTAATGTGACTGTGTTGTCATATTACAGATCGGCTCACTCTTTGCAGCCGTCCAGTGACGACGTTTCCACCCATGTGTCTGTTCAGCTTTTCAATGGAGAAACCCAAAAGCTTCTGATTAAGTTGGAGAACATCGGAACCGAGCCCCTCGAGACATTAGAGGTGTCCTCCAAGACAGTCAATAACAAAGGTTGGTGGATATGAAATGCAGAGTATAGTCTACCACTGTTTCCACTTTATGTCAATTGTACATTGTGGTTGTGATAACTTTCTTAGTTTATCTGTTATTTTTTAGAATTTTTCCATAAAATGAATTTCTAAGTATTTATTCTTTTAACACCACAATGGCCAATGAGTGTTTTGGGGCCAAATGGTCAGATACTTTTTTATTAATTTTACACTTGGGGTGGTTTAAAAGTCCTAACTTTTTAATAATATTTTTTACATAGTTTTTTGTTATATTGTAGTGATTTTTTTTTTTTTTTTTTTTAGAAACTTAAAATAATAAAAAATTGCCAATTTATCGTTCTTTATTGTTTTAATTTGCAAATTGGCACTCAATTATTAGAATGGGTTTGTTATGATGTTTTGGTTTTCTTAATACCCGGGTGATTACGGTGATGCTTTGAGGTGTTTTTTTTTGTTTCCTGTTTTTGTATTATATTTTCTTCTTCGTATGTGATCGGAGATTTTTGTCATGTAATACGTCCCTTATTAGCCTAATAACAATCTCTAGGGGTCATTCACAAGTTTATAATTTTTTTTTTTATTTAGTACTTTTGACTGTAATTGGGATATCAAAGGTGTCACCAGGGAAATCGAGTCCCTCGTTGTGACATTGGTCACTATCAGAGCTGATCTGGGTCTGCTAAGTCGTACCTTTAGACTGGCAGTGATCAAGTGATTGCTAGAGCCTGCTGAGGCAGCGCCAATATAGCTAACGCTTCTCGTGCACATTATGACCCTTCTTCACCCTTTAGCTGGAGCAGAGAGCACCTGCAAAGAGCGTCTCTTACTCCGGAGGACCTGACCTGTCCGTACATTGCAGAGACATCCTATTAATTTCAATGGACGCCATGTAATACTTCATTTCACCTGTGGTGGAGCTGCAGGAAAAGTGAACACTTACTGGTCAAATTTTTTTTAACGTTTAACCCTAGATTTATCAGAATTTATTATATTTTCAGCATTATCCAACAGTGATAGTAAACAATATTTATTTTAAAATCCCAAGAAAGCAATGTTATCCTAAAACCGCAGATGCTGGATTAAAGGAATTTTACTTCAGTTGTTTTAATATTAATAAAACACTAAAATTTTTTATTCTTTAGTATTATTTTTCAATTGTTTTTCTTTTTTTGAATTGGCCTAAATTAGAATTTTATTCCATTTGTTCTGATATTAATAAAACACTTAACCTGTCTCATTTTTTAGTTACTTTATTTTTTTTTCCCAAACAAAGACTTTTTTTTTTATACATAGGCCTGAATTAAAGGTATTTAATCTAAATTATTCTAATATTAATAAAGCTAACATTTTCTTATTTTTTTTAATTTTTTTGCATTGGCCTGGATTAAAGGAATTTTATCCCAATTCTATTATTAATAAAACATTTTTTTCTTTTATATTTTTATTTTTTTTAAAAATGTATTTATTTATCTATTTGTTTATTTTCATCGACCTGGATTAAAGGAATTTTATCTCTGTTATTCTACTATTAATAAAACGCTAATTATTTTCAAAAATGTATTTATTTATGTTTTTTTTGCTTAGGTTTGTATTTAAGGAATTTTACTTTAGTTGTTTTAATATTAATAAAACTATAACATACGTTATAGTTGTGTTATTAATAAATCTATGGCATTTCTTCATTTTTTGGGTGTTTTTTGAAAAATTTCTCCTTATTTTTTGCATGGGCTCGATGTAAATTAATTTATGTAAATTGATATGTAGCCTGGACTTCACTTACATTTGCATTCCCGTTATTGAGCTGAATTTTAATACTCCTGCAGCATCTAATTGCGCCGTGTAGTCCGTCTTGGGCCGAGGGAGTCTCTCTCCAGATTTCTTAGTCGATGGCTGTTTTAATTTTAGAAATCTGTATAAAGCTCCCAGCTTGGTGCGCTCGTGTATCTTGTAGCTAATACCCGGCATATTATATAACTCGAAGCTTTTTGGGGGGAGCGGAGGTTTATAAGTGAAATTAATCCCCGGTGGCTTCTCCACTTACCTGATCCGAGAGCTTTGGAAGGCAGGATCCCTAAAGACATGCGCCAGGATTGATGGAATGCAACTTTTTTTTTTCTGATCTAATGGCTCGTTCACGTTGGTTAGGCAAAAAATTAGATAAACGATGTAAATTCTGTTCCTGGAGAAATTACTTTAACAACCTACCTGGTAATAAGTCTCCAGGCCTGCATTATTAGCGAGCTGGAATCAAAGGTTATGTTTCCTGGCTACATTACCAATAGCAGAACACTATATAATCACATGAGTTACTTCACATGTTCTTTGCTCCACTTTTTCTTGAATTTTAACAATATCATGACTTCTGCTCTAGTCCCCTCCAGATCTGCTTTCGTAAGTCTGCTACTTGGCCATGGAAACACATTATAGATTAGCCACACTTCACTCTATTTCCTTATAGCTTTGTTGTCACTTTTTTTTTTACTAGAATGTGAGTTCCCACAATGCTCTGTTTTAGGAATTGTAAATGCAGCTTTGGGTGTAAATAGAGAACATTTCTTTCAGCATAGGCAAAGCATTTAAAAAGTTCCATCTAGATGTTAAGGGGTTATCTAGTTTTGAGAAACTACAATTGACAGCCTTCCTTGTGTGACTGTGCACACCGGGTAGGACCGCCCACTGGACTCCTAACCTAGAACGAGCAGAGATATATTAAATAAATAACCCCTTAAACTAAATTTACACTCCGAAACACTGAAATTGTAACACCAAGGACGTCTCAGAAGGTTCTGAGAATGGAGGAAGTAGTTGCTGTCGCTAAGATAAGCAGATGATGACATTCCTCAGACCACCATTAATAACCTCAATGAGAACATGCCAAGGTGTGTAAGTGCGGGGATTCCTGTAGGGGGCGCTCATACTCCATACTGAATACATTTTTTTTTATATCATTTCCATCCTGGGATCTCCAGAATTCCAAGACTTCTCCTTGGTGTTGCGGAGTGTAGATGTCTGCAGATTGGACTGCATGTTGGGGGTGGCAGGTTGCCTTTAAGGACTGAAGCACTCTGGTCATTGAGGGGTTAAAATTATAATAAAAGGCAAACTAACGAAATAATAACATTGTGTTGTAAATCTGCTCCCTCCCCGCTCTGGGGTCTCCCTGGGGCCCACCTGTAGGTCTCCCTTCTCTCCCAGGTAGGTGACTTTCCCCCGGTTAGCTGACTACAGGGCGGCCAGGCGCGGTGTAATGTGCTGATAACAATGGTGCGCTGTTATACGCTGCCACTTCAACCTGCCAAATCTCCCCCAGCTGCAAACAAATTTCCAGGAGTAGGTGACATCCTGCCGGGCGCTGATAACACTGTTATTAGCCGCACGCTGTCTGCGCGTTGCGGACAGAATTGCAATGTTTTGTTGGCTTTTTGTTTATTTTTAGATTTTTTTTTTGGATCATTTTGGTCCCTGATGCCTCTCTTATGTATTATACGCCCGTCACCTGGTGTATACTGTCAGCAGATGTTCCCTATTAACTTGTGCAGGCAACGATGTGACAATTTTTACCTCCCTAAATTTTTTGTGATGTTTTTGCTGCAGAAAATGAACCTGTATGGAGTCAGGATTGTCTCATTTTTGGACTGTAGGTTGTTGAAAAGGATTTTCCTTGATTTATATATATTAGTGACCTATCCTAATACTAAGTCAGAGGGAATCTGACACCCTGGAACCTTAAAGATCAGCTGTATGAAGGGGCTGCAGTTTCGTTGTTGTGGCATCTTCATGGATACCAAGCACAGCGCCATACATTGCATAGTGGCTGTGCTTGGTATTGCAGCTCGACTTCTTTCGCTTGAATGGTACTGAGCTTCTGCTGTACCATGTGACCGACTAACGTAACATCATTGGGACACAGAGAAGAGGCCGCAGCACTCTTGACCACCACATCTTTTTCCAACTTAGGATCTGTGGGGGTTTCAGATGTCGGACCCCACCGATCACAGATTGATGGTCATCAATATGCAAGTCCCGGACTCCACAGGTTGTGTCTGGTATTGCAGGTTAGCGCAGGTATCAGCACTCCATTCGCAGGGATCACATGCAGACCCCTGTTCTTTGCCTGACCCCCAACAATCAGACAGCCTGCGGATACGGGATCAGTGTGTATATCTGGAAACTCCTTCAGGCTAACATCCCATTTTTACATATTTGCAGCAGGTTCGTCTCTGCAAATTTGCTGGCTAACCTGCTGAGACGTAGAATATCCTTATAGTGGAGTAGATTTAAGGAAATCCCATCCATACACTGCAGAACCAAGACCCTGCACTGCGGGTTTAGGACATGCTGCGGCGGACCTGATACATGGAGTCCTAGGCTGAGGCCAGGCATTGCAGAAACAAACTGCAGAAGTTTTGGGCTGTTGCAAAAATGCTGCAAAAAACTCAAAATACTGCACTTTACTGTCCCAGGTAAGTGAAAGATATTATATTTAATCTCCTCCCCACATGTTAATTCCTCCTGAGTTGTCCCCATAGACTTGTACTTAGGGGGCAAAATTGCAAAACGCTGCCGAAAAATATTGAAAAACACAATTGTTTTTGCTGTGTTTATTTCTTGCCCTATTTTTTTTTTTTTTTTTTTACCTGCATTGTACTACGTGTGGCCTTAGTGGTTTATCACCTTCATAAGTTATCCCCTATTGATAGGGTAGGGGATAACTGCAAGAGATTGCTCAGACTCCTAGCGATCCAGAGAATGGGGTCCGCTTCCCGCGTCCTAATGGAGTGTCAGGCTAAGCATGCACCCTGCTACTCCCTTCATTCTCTATAGGAGCATCAAAGTTATCCGAGTATAGCGTTCATCTCTGGCGCTCCCATAGAGAATGAATGTGCCCGGCTGCTGCAGAAGTATGGGGGACCCAAACCCCTGTCCTCAGGATCGGAGTGATCAGACCCCTGGCGATCATAACGTCATCTCCTGCCTTATCAAGAGGAGAAATCTTCCGAATTTGGTAAAACTCCTTTAGGCTTACCTCTATGGGGGATCAGAAGCCCCCATAGAGGGAAGTGTATAATGGAATGCATTCGGATGTCACGTCAAGTGTCCTGCATTCTGCTGCAAAATTGGCCCCAACTCAGGTGCACACTCGGTCGTGTGTATCAGGTCTTAATCTGTTTCCATACAAATCTATATTGATCCCCTTGAAGGGCTGCTCTGTCAGGTTGCCTAGACACCACTTCCTGTCTGGGTGACTACCCTTTACTTGCATGCATTGCAGTGGTCACATGACACGCTATCTGCTCTGCATTACCCTGCCTTGCCATATGGCACAGACTTGTTGTAGGCAGCTATATTAAGGTTTGGGTAGTGAGTGATATATTACACACCTCCCCTGGTTCAGCTTTTCCCGTCTCTTTCTCCCGTGCGGTGACGTGTGATTTTCCGCCGCGGCTTCCTTGCAGGGACGGTGACATTGCTGTAGAGATGCCCTGCAGCGTATGAATATGACATGAGCTCTCCAGCTGAGCTCCTCGCAGGTTGTGTATGATAGAGATTTATAAGAAGGGACATTTATCAGACAGCCGCCATTACCCTGCGCTCTACAAGCCGCTGCACCTGAGTCGGAGGAGGCAGATAAAGTAAATCTACTGAACGGATGGATTTCCATAGAGAACGCCGCTTTCTTCTCTAATAGGTGCATTACCCAACGGCTGCCCTCTGAATCGGTGCACTCAATTTACATGATACGCCTGGACAATGTGTCACTCTAGGCGATGTCATACAGACATTTTTACAAAATCACAAGCTCAAAAAAACTAAATCTCTTCATTGTATATACCCATTGTCATGTATAGACATAGATAACAGACCCGGGGCTGTCAGCACATTGGCATATTTCAGGCCATTTTTCTAGGTTGTTTGCGATAAGCTGTGCCTCTTACAGATTTACTGCTGAAATACATGTTGATTCTGTAATAATGTGCTCCGCTCACCTCCAGAGCTGCATTAAAATTCCTGCTCATTTCAGATCTGCAGATACTAGAATCTCACTGCTGCCACCTGCTGGTTTAAGTCCTTTGCTGCATCTTGTTATCAGGGTTTGAGACATTGCTATTTGGGTAGTTGCTGCTGCCGAGCGTAGGGGGCCCAATGACCCCTGCCATATAAAAGATATATTAAAGACACCAGTACTAGGCCAGGACTGCACAGCAGCTTTGGCCGTGACTCCCATGATCGCTGCCGCCCTGTCACTCCTCTACTAATGTTACAATAATATTGATGACTTTTCCAAAGCCATTAATATGAAGTTTTGGACCTGTCACATCCTACTAGGCGTTCTCTACTGCTAAGGGGAGCTACATATTAAACCAGAAAAATGTGCTCATTTTCACCCAAGTCACTTTTTTATGGCAAAACGTTAAGAAAGCTGTAAACTGCGAGTCCCAGAAGTGTCCTTAAATTCTAATGGTGGACTGTACAAATATATACTGTATATGTGTGTGCGTGTTTGGTCCAGTATCATTCTTCACCTATTTCCATTTTGCAAACTGCAGAAAAACTCTACGGTGACTTCCTGATTTGGGACCTAGAGGAGGCGCTCTCCCAGCTACCGCTGAAACCGGGGAAAACGGCAACTTTCACTGTCTACATCAAAGTGAAGCTGGACTTCTCCTGCCAAGAGAATCTCCTGCAAGATTTGAATGACGGTAAGACACAGAGATGGATCCTATTAGTATGTTACCCTGGTTTAGAGTATTACACTTTGTACTTGTATTACTTGTTTACAAGTGTACAAGAATATAACTATTATAATACTGCCCCTTATATACAAAAATAACTACTATAATACTACCGCCTATGTACAAGAATATAACTACTATAATACTGCTCCTATGTACAAGAATATAACTACTATAATACTGCCCCTATGTACAAGAATATAATTACTATAATACTGCTCCTATGTACAAGACTATAACTACTATAATACTACCTCCTATGTACAAGAATATAACTACTATAATACTGCTCCTATGTACAAGAATATAGCTACTATAATAATGCTCCTATGTACAAGAATATAACTACTATAATACTATTCCTATGTACAAGAATATAACTACTATAATACTACTCCTATGTACAAGAATATAACTACTATAATACTGCCCCTATGTACAAGAGTATAACTACTATAATACTGCTCCTATGTACAAGAATATAACTACTATAATACTACCTCCTATGTACAAGAATATAACTACTATAATACTGCTCCTATGTACAAGACTATAACTACTATAATACTGCCCCCTATGTACAAGAATATAATTACTATAATACTGCTCCTATGTACAAGAATATAACTACTATAATACTGCTCCTATGTACAAGTATATAACTACTATAATACTGCTCCTATGTACAAGAATATAATTACTATAATACTGCTCCTATGTACAAGAATATAACTACTATAATACTGCTCCTATGTACAAGAATATAACTACTATAATACTGCTCCTATGTACAAGAATATAACTACTATAATACTGCCTCCTATGTACAAGAATATAACTACTATAATACTGCTCCTATGTACAAGAATATAACTACTATAATACTGCTCCTATGTACAAGAATATAACTACTATAATACTGCCTCCTATGTACAAGAATATAACTACTATAATACTGCTCCTATGTACAAGAATATAACTACTATAATACTGCTCCTATGTACAAGAATATAACTACTATAATACTGCTCCTATGTACAGGAATATAACTACTATAATACTGCTCCTATGTATAAGAATATAACTACTATAATACTGCTCCTATGTACAAGAATATAACTACTATAATACTACCTCCTATGTACAAGAATATAACTACTATAATACTGCTCCTATGTACAAGAATATAACTACTATAATACTACTCCTATGTACAAGAATATAACTACTATAATACTGCCCCCTATGTACAAGAATATAACTACTATAATACTGCTCCTATGTACAAGAATATAACTACTATAATACTGCTCCTATGTACAAGAATATAACTACTATAATACTACCTCCTATGTACAAGAATATAACTACTATAATACTACCTCCTATGTACAAGAATATAACTACTATAATACTGCCCCCTATGTACAAGAATATAACTACTATAATATTGCTCTTATGTGCAAGAATATAACTACTATAATACTGCTCCTATGTACAAGAATATAACTACTATAATACTGCTCCTATGTACAAGAATATAACTACTATAATACTGCCTCCTATATACAAGAATATAACTACTATAATACTACTCCTATGTACAAGAATATAACTACTATAATACCGCTCCTATGTACAAGAATATAACTACTATAATACTACTCCTATGTACAAGAATATAACTACTATAATACTACCTCCTATGTACAAGAATATAACTACTATAATACCGCTCCTATGTACAAGAATATAACTACTATAATACTACCTCCTATGTACAAGAATATAACTGTTATAATACTGCTCTTTGTAGACAAGAGTACATGTATATTTAGTGGCTTCCTCGGTACGTCTGCTGCTGTATGCGGCGAGTTCTGATAAGAGTCAGATTATGCTGAGCTTTCTAGTGTAGCCCTATTTGGGGGGGGGTATGAGTATTATCCCTCCCGCAACAGACTCTGGCGCTGACCTGTGTGTATAATGGGACCTGAAGCCTTCGCTGAAGGGAAGAGAGGGAACATATATGAAATATATCAGTGCCTCCACCCAGGATAGAGCCTCTGTATTACAGGGAGGATCTCTTCCTGGGACTTACCCATGAAATACAGTTAGTAGCCTTAACAAGGATCACTGTACTAATCTCACAGTCTGAAGAATACATACAGATACCACATAAGGTTATAACAGTAGCTTTATAAGAATCAACAGGGTAATAATACATACATACAATATACTCAGAACACAGCAGTACTACAACAACCAGCAAGTCCTCAACCGTCTCAGGTTATATACCCGGGTATATATATAAATATATAGCAAGAGTCCAGTGCACAATACCTCCAGGCAACAGAAGAGATGCGGGGGCCCCTGTGGATGACTGTGGATCCTCGGATTCTTCCAGGAGATGACAGACAGCCGATCAGGAGATGATGATGATGGTGAGATTCTTCACAGGCAGCAAACAGGGCGACGGTGACGGCAGTAGATGCAGGCCTGACTACCCTAACACTGAGTCCTTAACCTGCCAGCTAAACTACTAGTGCCACCGGGCCTCTAACTAGCTAGTTGGCCTTCGGAAGCCTAACCTATCACTGCCCTGAACTATATATATATATGGATCCCTAACTACGGTTACTAGCTAGGTCCTGTGAGTATATAGGGGGTAACACATACCTAACTATATACTGTGAAGTAAAGAGGAACAAGTGGCTCTTAGACTCCCCCAGACATAACATGTCTGTCTCAGCAGCTCTGCTCACATCTCTCCCCCCAGCCGCTCTGCCTCACATGTGTCTGACTCACTGTATTTACAAAACAAAACTTGCACTAAATGCCTGGGGTCTCTGAAGCCAAACTGCAGGGGCAAAGAAGCCAGATACATTATATACTAGTAGAAATGGCAGTTCCCTACACTCTCCCTCTGGTGAAATCTTTACGTCACGTCAAAGACATACAAAGTCATAGTATACAGTCAACATTACCAATGACAATATCAATATGGTTGCTTTTGCATTTACAGAGTCACAACAGGTTAATAGGTATACATGCCAGCAGGAGCGAAAATTGGTAACATATTGACCAAAGT
This sequence comes from Leptodactylus fallax, assembly GCA_947044405.1. Taxonomy (NCBI): domain Eukaryota; kingdom Metazoa; phylum Chordata; class Amphibia; order Anura; family Leptodactylidae; genus Leptodactylus; species Leptodactylus fallax. The sequence continues at coordinate 466,063 of CAMRHE010000613.1, read as the reverse complement.
GGACACTGCACCCACCCAAGCATGGTATAAATGAGGCTGAGTAGTAAATCTGGGGTCCCCCAAACTATCATATGTCAGCATAGGTGGAGGGTGTCTAATTCTCTCTCCTCTCCGTACCTCTCTCTGAGGTAAACTAGCATGTCCAGGCCCTAAACTAGGGTTGTCTGCCATGGGAGGGGATGGTGCTGGTGGCGTAGGAGAGCTAGATCCCTGCTCATCTGTAGACACAGATCTAGGTACGAATTCTGGAGTTTGAGGGTTCATAGGTCTCCCTGAAGGAGAAGATACTGGTGATCTAGGAACTTCAGGAGCCACAGTCCAATCACTCTCAGGAGTTTCAGGAAGGTCAGGTGGAATATCGGCTAAGGACTGTGGAGAATCGCAGGCCGAGCCATCATTGGAGATATCCATACCATCAATCTGAGGTACAGGCAACAAATGATTTCTATGCCAAGTCCTGATCCTCCCGTCCCGTCCTTTTATCTTGTAGACTGGTATTCCAGGCAACCGATCTACCACTGTAAAGAGTTCACTCCGCCATCGATCAGCCAGCTTATGTTTTGCAGATGCTCCCAAATTCCGTAGCAGAACATGGTCCCCAGGGTTCAATTCTCGGTATCTTACTCGAAGATCAAATCTCCTTTTATTTCCTTCATTCACTTTGGCCGCATTTTCCTCAGCCAGCTGATAAGCACTCTTAAGCGTTTCTTTCAAACGTGCCACGTATCGGTAATGATCTCGATGACTGATACCATCGGTAGAGACTCCCAACAAGATGTCAATAGGTAGCCTAGGCTCTCTTCCAAACATCAGAAAGTATGGTGAATATCCTGTGCTCTCGTGCCTTGTACTATTATAGGCATGCACCATAGCCTCCACTTTTCTACTCCAGGATCGCTTATCCTCAATTCGTAAGGTACCAAGCATATCAAGTAAAGTCCTGTTAAATCTTTCAGGAAGGGCATCTCCCTCTGGATGGTAAGGCGTCGTCCGACTTTTGCGGATGTTCAACAACTGAAGTAACTCTTTGATCAGGTTACTCTCAAAATCCCGGCCTTGATCAGAATGCAACCGGTGTGGTAAGCCATAATGGATAAAATACTTTTCCCAAAGCACTCTTGCAACAGTGACTGCTTTTTGATCCTTAGTCGGAAAGGCTTGAGCATATCGTGTGAAGTGATCAGTCACCACCAATACATTTCCAAATCCTCTGGAGTCGTTGTCAATACAAAGGAAGTCTATGCAGACAAGATCCATGGGGCCCGAACTCTTCAAGTGTCCCATGAAGGCCGCTCGAACCGGGACAGTCTTCCTCTGCAAACATCTGCGACAGAACCTACACAGACGAGTCACGGTATCTCTCATTTTGGGCCAGTAGAATCGGTCTTGTATTAGGCCATAAGTCTTCTCAGGTCCCAAATGACCATGATAATCATGCAGACTTCGGAAAATCATCTTCTGAAAGCAGCTTGGAATAACTAGTTGGCGCCTTCCAGGGTGATCATGATACAGCACCACACGATAAAGTAGGCCATTGTCTATTTCAAACTTCTCCCAATCTCGTAGAAGTTGACTGCATTCAGAGGGTAGGGATGTCTTTAACATTTCTCTGTCTTGAGAACTCACTGCTTGATAAAGAGGTCCAATTAAAGGATCAGTCTTTTGACTCCAGATCATTCGCTTTGAAGATATAGAACAACTCTCAAAGGATCCTAAAGCGGCAGGGTAGGCAAACATGTCTGGTACAGCTTCGGGACCTCCCCCAATAGAGTCAATAAGCCGAGTTTCAGAAAAGGCTACTCGGTCTTCAACTACAGCAGCCATGGCACACAAAGCTCCTACTCCAGGACTTGGCACTTCTTCCCATTCATCCACTACTTCCGGACTAGGTAATCCAGGCCGTCTTGATAGAGCATCTGCCCCAATGTTCTTAGGCCCCGATTTATACTTGAGTGTGAATTGGTAGTTGGATAAAGCTGCCAACCAGCGATGTCCTGTAGCATCGAGTTTAGCGGTTGACAAAACGTATGTCAGTGGATTGTTGTCTGTTCTTACTTCAAACGTGGCTCCGTATAAATAGTCATGTAATTTATCAACAATGGCCCACTTGAGCGCCAAAAACTCCAATTTATGTACTGGATAATTTTTCTCGCTGGGAGAAAGACTTCGACTTATGAAAGCTATGGGCCGTAACCCGGCCGGGTATTCTTGGTGCAGCACGCCACCTAATCCTTCAAAGCTGGCATCTACATGTAGCACATATGGCTTATGTGCATCAGCATAAGCCAGAACGGGAGCTTCTGTCAATTTCTTCTTCAACAACTTAAATGCTTCTTCACAATCCGCAGTCCACCTATCGCCAAAAAGGCTTTTGGAAGACCCTTTCTTCTTTCCCGGATCTCCTGCATCACTCTTCAACAGGTCGAGGAGGGCTCGAGCAATTTTTGAATATCCTTCCACAAATCGTCGATAGAATCCACAAAACCCCAAGAAAGATTGCAACTCCGTAATATTTTGCGGTCGGGGCCAATTCACCACAGCTTCAATCTTACCAGGATCGGTAGCAACTCCTTCAGCAGAAACAATATGACCTACATAAGTGACCGAAGATCTACAAAATTTGCATTTGTCAGCCGACAACTTCAGCCCCTCTTCTTTTAAGCGATGGAGTACTCTCATGAGTCGTTCTTCATGTTCTTCCAGCGTCTTTCCAAACACAATAATGTCATCAAGATATACAAGGCATTCCCGGGGCACTAAATCACCTAACACTCTTTCCATCAACCTTTGGAACGTTGCTGGCGCACCTTTTGTACCTTGCGGCATACGAGTGAACTGAAAGAAACCCAAGGGGCATATGAAGGCTGTCTTTTCCTGATCCTCAGGTGCCATTGGGACTTGATAGTATCCCGATCTTAGGTCCAGCACTGTGAACCAACAGTTTCCATTCAGAGCTTCCAGAGCTTCTTCAATTCTCGGCAGTGTATACTGATCAGGTAAGGTTCTCCGGTTCAGAGTTCTGTAATCCACACATAGGCGAATTGCTCCAGATTTTTTTCTTACCACCACAATAGGTGAGGCATAGGGGCTCTTACTGTCCACAATGATCCCCTGACCTTTCATTTGCTGTAGAGTCTGTCTTAACTCATCAACATCCTTTGGAGCAACTCTCCGTGGTCGCTCCCGGAAGGGAGTAGAATCGGTCAATCGGAAAGTGTGTTGAGCACTTTTAGCACAACCTACATCCATATCATCCATGGAGAACACTTCCGATAATTCAGACAACTTCTGTGTCAGTCGCTGATTCCAGGCCTCTGGTAAATGTGGATCACTCAAGTCAAGATTGAGATTAGGGATTGCATCTCGGATTTGAATCCTGCACACTTCAGCGTATGGATTTACTCCAAGCACAGGGTAGCAGTGGGCCACATTCTGGTATGGTCCAATTACAATCGGATGCGGTGAACAGTTCCTCACTGTCACACAGGTAGATAACTCCACTTTATTTCTCCAGTCCTTTCTCTCTGGGATCACCATCCAGCCATTCTGGTTAATCATTTCTTCAGGGGTTTCCATAAGGACATAACTCCCCCCTTCAAGCAAATCGGGAGCAATGCTGGAGGCTACTCTCAGAATTCTCTCCCCGCCGGCAGGAACTTCCACGGTTCTCTCACCGATATGATATACCATTCCATGTCGATAGCCAGTAGACAGGGCATCACAGAGTTCTCTAAGATCAGAAGATATATTCACCGGCTGAGCTGCAGGGTTCCAATCTCTTCCAAGAAACTTCTGAAAAGCATAATGCACTGCGGGACAATTAGTGCCAAGTATCACAGGAGCTGCACAAGAATCCCCTGTATCAGGACAGACAAGAGCCGTAATCTTCATGGGAGCGACACTCTGATCTTCTAATTCAGGGACAGCTATAACTACTTGTAGGCTGCCATCTACAGGATATGATCCTGAATTAAGCCCCCACAATTTCATTTGTCCTGTAGACTGAAGAGGTATATCCCTCAGATACTTTTGGTAGAACGAGCGATAAATCAGGGTCACTTGAGATCCTGTATCAAACAGGGCAGGAGCGGCATGACCATTGACAGTGACTTTGACAACGGACCTGGAGCCCGCGATAGCGCCTCTGGTATTTACTCGGCCCGCCTTCCTTCGGTGTCTTTGATTCTGAATAGAGAAGACAGCACTGTGTCTCAATCCCTCACTGTCCTCCGTACACTGTCTGGCACTATGGCCCGTCTGACCACATTTATAACAGGTTCTAGCATCCTTCCTCCATTGAGTGGCAGTGGGTGGAGTGGCGGACTGTCTAAGTTCTGACCGCTCCGCTGGTTTGTCCTTGTTTGAATTAGGAACAACATCTTCTTTAGAGATGCTTTTCGCTTTCTTAGGGGTACTAAAACTAATGTCAGCTTCTTGTTTCTTCACTAACTTCATTAAGTCAGGAAATGGAAGGACTCTATCAGATAGTAAGACCTTGAGTACTTGAGCAAGAGGATGATGAGGTTGTAACCCTCTCACCAACTGACTGGTTCTCATAGCGTCTACCTCTGAAGTAGATATAGCTGCGTGGTACACCAGACGTGAAAGAAGTAGCTGTAAACGGTTAATAAAAGTAGAGACATTTTCCCCTTCTTTTTGACGAACCATTCGGTAATCAGCAACCATCTGGGCAAGGTCATAGTATGGCTCAAAGTGATCAGACAGTACTTGTATATAGTCCAATGCACTCACTCCTTCATGAGAGTCTCTGTACAAGCGGATCAATTCTGCAGCAGGAGACCGCAAACTTTCACTGATACGCTGCCGCTTGCCTTCTTCAGAGCAAGACCATTCCTTCAGGCATTGGAGAGTATGTTCTTTCCATATCTCAAAGTTTTCCTCCCCTTGTGGTACTGGGACATTACCAGAGAATACTTTTAGTTTCTTGTAGTGAGTGGCCTGCAGGCCCTGAGCTAACATTTCAGTCAGCCTGGCTAAAGTGCTAATAGCACTGTCACTAGAGGAACTGCTAGCGACGGCCATACTGGGGGGGTAACTGGCTGAGCGGGGTTCTTCCTTTACCTGAACCAGGGGAGGAACAGGAGGTCGGTAATCCCATGTAGTAGCTAGTGGGAGGTTCCCCTCTGAGCTATATCGCTTCTCCATATCAATGACTATTCCCACTTCTAAATCTCAGCAGTGCCTCCAAATGTAGCCCTATTTGGGGGGGGGGTATGAGTATTATCCCTCCCGCAACAGACTCTGGCGCTGACCTGTGTGTATAATGGGACCTGAAGCCTTCGCTGAAGGGAAGAGAGGGAACATATATGAAATATATCAGTGCCTCCACCCAGGATAGAGCCTCTGTATTACAGGGAGGATCTCTTCCTGGGACTTACCCATGAAATACAGTTAGTAGCCTTAACAAGGATCACTGTACTAATCTCACAGTCTGAAGAATACATACAGATACCACATAAGGTTATAACAGTAGCTTTATAAGAATCAACAGGGTAATAATACATACATACAATATACTCAGAACACAGCAGTACTACAACAACCAGCAAGTCCTCAACCGTCTCAGGTTATATACCCGGGTATATATATAAATATATAGCAAGAGTCCAGTGCACAATACCTCCAGGCAACAGAAGAGATGCAGGGGCCCCTGTGGATGACTGTGGATCCTCGGATTCTTCCAGGAGATGACAGACAGCCGATCAGGAGATGATGATGATGGTGTGATTCTTCACAGGCAGCAAACAGGGCGACGGTGACGGCAGTAGATGCAGGCCTGACTACCCTAACACTGAGTCCTTAACCTGCCAGCTAAACTACTAGTGCCACCGGGCCTCTAACTAGCTAGTTGGCCTTCGGAAGCCTAACCTATCACTGCCCTGAACTATATATATATATGGATCCCTAACTACGGTTACTAGCTAGGTCCTGTGAGTATATAGGGGGTAACACATACCTAACTATATACTGTGAAGTAAAGAGGAACAAGTGGCTCTTAGACTCCCCCAGACATAACATGTCTGTCTCAGCAGCTCTGCTCACATCTCTCCCCCCAGCCGCTCTGCCTCACATGTGTCTGACTCACTGTATTTACAAAACAAAACTTGCACTAAATGCCTGGGGTCTCTGAAGCCAAACTGCAGGGGCAAAGAAGCCAGATACATTATATACTAGTAGAAATGGCAGTTCCCTACACTAGCTCAGCGGTAAATTGATTCCTCCTTTCCTGTGTATATATGGTGTCTTATTTATGGGGCACAGTGTACGCTGCCTTCCTTTGGGTGCGCAGTAATGTATTATCTCGATTTCGTCCGGCCTGCCCGCATTCATACATCATTACAGACATCATTATAAACTCCGCTTATTACAGCTGCTTACTGGTCCTATTGTATTGTCTGACATTATGATGATAAAACAGGGTGAGATTGCGGCCTCCATTGTGGCTCCTCTGTAATAAATCGAGTGCAGCACAAGAACCAGGGAGCCTCATTCTGACTCTGCCTGAACTATAGTTTCTAGAGTTAGTGGAGTTGTTAGATCTTGTTACTTGCTTCTTACAGTTAACTTAATATTGTTGGTTCTTTCCTTAGTTACTGAGCTTTGACACTGCAATGGTAACAGCCAGCCGCCTCTGTGTGTAATAAGTGCAATGTATGTACACAGTGACTGCACCAGCAGAATAATGAGTGCCGCTCTGGAGTATAATACAGGATGTAACTCAGGATCAGTACAGGATAAGTAATGTAATGTATGTACACAGTGACTGCACCAGCAGAATAGTGAGTGCCGCTCTGGAGTATAATACAGGATGTAACTCAGGATCAGTACAGGATAAGTAATGTAATGTATGTACACAGTGACTGTACCAGCAGAGTAGTGAGCGCAGCTCTGGAGTATAATACAGGATGTAACTCAGGATCAGTACAGGATAAGTAATGTAATGTATGTACACAGTGACTGCACCAGCAGAATAGTGAGCGCAGCTCTGGAGTATAATACAGGATGTAACTCAGGATCAGTACAGGATAAGTAATGTAATGTATGTACACAGTGACTGTACCAGCAGAATAGTGAGCCCCGCCCTGGGGTATAATACAGGATGTAACTCAGGATCAGTACAGGATAAATAATGTAATGTATGTACACAGTGACTGCACGCAGCAGAATAGTGAGTGCCGCTCTGGAGTATAATACAGGATGTAACTCAGGATCAGTACAGGATAAGTAATGTAATGTATGTACACAGTGACTGCACCAGCAGAATAGTGAGTGCCAGCTCTGGAGTATAATACAGGATGTAACTCAGGATCAGTACAGGATAAGTAATGTAATGTATGTACACAGTGACTGCACCAGGGGGCCCGCGGAGTAGGGGGCCCCGCTCTGGAGTATAATACAGGATGTAACTCAGGATCAGTACAGGATAAGTAATGTAATGTATGTACACAGTGACTGCACCAGCAGAATAGTGAGCGCAGCTCTGGAGTATAATACAGGATGTAACTCAGGATCAGTACAGGATAAGTAATGTAATGTATGTACACAGTGACTGTACCAGCAGAATAGTGAGCGCAGCTCTGGAGTATAATACAGGATGTAACTCAGGATCAGTACAGGATAAGTAATGTAATGTATGTACACAGTGACTGCACCAGCAGAATAGTGAGTGCAGCTCTGGAGTATAATACAGGATGTAACTCAGGATCAGTACAGGATAAGTAATGTAATGTATGTACACAGTGACTGCACCAGCAGAATAGTGAGGCGCTCTGGAGTATAATACAGGATGTAACTCAGGATCAGTACAGGATAAGTAATGTAATGTATGTACACAGTGACTGCCCCCCGGAGGATGGTGGGTGCCGCTCTGGGGTGTAGGGGGGGACTCAGGATGTAACTCAGGATCAGTACAGGATAAGTAATGTAATGTATGTACACAGTGACTGCACCAGCAGAATAGTGAGCGCAGCTCTGGAGTATAATACAGGATGTAACTCAGGATCGGTACAGGATAAGTAATGTAATGTATGTACACAGTGACTGTACCAGCAGAATAGTGAGTGCAGCTCTGGAGTATAATACAGGATGTAACTCAGGATCAGTACAGGATAAGTAATGTAATGTATGTACACAGTGACGGCACCAGCAGAATAGTGAGCGCAGCTCTGGAGTATAATACAGGATGTAACTCAGGATCAGTACAGGATAAGTAATGTATGTATGTACACAGTGACTGCACCAGCAGAATAGTGAGCGCAGCTCTGGAGTATAATACAGGATGTAACTCAGGATCGGTACAGGATAAGTAATGTAATGTATGTACACAGTGACTGTACCAGCAGAATAGTGAGCGCAGCTCTGGAGTATAATACAGGATGTAACTCAGGATCAGTACAGGATAAGTAATGTAATGTATGTACACAGTGACTGCACCAGCAGAATAGTGATTGCAGCTCTGGAGTATAATACAGGATGTAACTCAGGATCAGTACAGGATAAGTAATGTAATGTATGTACACAGTGACTGTACCAGCAGAATAGCGAGTGCAGCTCTGGAGTATAATACAGGATGTAACTCAGGATCAGTACAGGATAAGTAATGTAATGTATGTACACAGTGACTGTACCAGCAGAATAGTGAGTGCAGCTCTGGAGTATAATACAGGATGTAACTCAGGATCAGTACAGGATAAGTAATGAATATACTCAGTGACTGCACTTGTAATGGTCCGTTAGATTATATACTCTCTATATCCTGTATACTGGTGGTCCTGTATATATTGGACTATTCGCTCTAGTTCCTCTCTCTTGATGTGGTGCCGGGGTTCGGTGCACTTACTCGTAGTCTGCTGGTGATAAGTGAGGGGACGGTTCGGGCACGTTGACGCTCACAGAACAGGCCGCCAGTGACAGACACGGTAATTAGATCCGATTGTTGTTCCTCCGCTTCCCCTCCTATTCACACTGCGTACAACAAAGGATTATCGCGGCTATGAAATTCCTTTTCTAGTGTAAATGTTGTCGCAGTGTAATTTGTATAGCAGACAACAGGTGGGACGCCGGCTTTGATCTCCCAAACTTGCAAGCCTGCGTTTGATCATCTTGTAAGGTCCAATTTGTGCCCGCTGCACTGGGCTTAATGGAGAAGCGGGATCATTAAGTCTGCCGTGATCGGTGTCCGGACCACAAGCGAAGGGCGTCAGGTCTGTAAGTGTCAGGGAGGGGAGGGATGGGGTTAAATGACGGATTAAAGGGCCGGTGTGCACTCTTAGGTCATTGCACTGTTTTTCTGCAGTATCTGAATGGTTTTATCTCACCTGTGAGTCTGCTCCATCTGTACAGGGTGCTGCGCTGCCGCCCGCGATTAAATATGGCGCCTTGTGCGGATGTTATATGCACATAGATCTCCCAGTTGTCTCTGCATCTGGTATCGTATATGGTTTATATCTACATATTATATTCAGGATATTTAAACTGATTTGTGGCACTTCATGCTCCATTCACATCCAGAGCTGCATTCAATTATCTTGCTGGATGCCCCTGGCCTGGCATTCCTCACAGACCTGATTGTCACCCGAGTTCACACAATGGTCTTCTCTATGATTCCAAGGAGCTGTATCTATTCTGAATGTAGCGGGTATGCTCCAGTCACACCCAGAGCTGCGTTTACCATCCTGCTGATAGGACTTGAAAACACTGATTTATCTGCACTGCAAAGTGAAGAACACGTTTCAATGTCACCTGAGCGCCAATCTCAGCTTTCTCTTCATCGGTAGCCATTAGAATTTTGGTTGCAGCTCTGGGAGTGATTAGAGATTAGGAACAATCAAGTTAAGGTTAAACAAATTTTATAAAATAAATCAAGTAATAATATTAATTGAGAAACTTTGCAAATTTTTCAGTATTTGTTTTGTTCTGCATTTTATTGAGTGTTATGCTCCAGTTACATCCAAATCTGCATTTACTATTTCGGTCAGTGGTCTTGGCTACTGGATTATTTCTTCTCTATCGTAAAACATAGGACAGCATCATTGTCACTGAACTTCACATAATATAATTCACATATTAATATACCATTAGAATATTATATGCAGCAGCTTTGTTTGTGACTGGAGAATTCAGCAAGCCACAGAAGTCATCCAATTTATTTTTTATTTTTTGCAACATAATTGATTTAAAGGGATATTTTGGGACTGTGATATTGAGACTTCCTCTTCACAGGCTATTCACATCCTGTCCATTAGTCACATGGGCCTTGCTGCAGCTCAGTCCTAATCAAATGAATGGGGCTGAGCTGTAATACCAAGGGCGGCCACTATACCGTGTGTGGTGCTGTGCTTAGTGTAGAGGCCGCTGCAATCAATATCATGGCCCTTTAACTAATGTTATGTAACTTTAGTCAGTGTATTAGCATTATGGCACATCTTATGCTCCAGTCACATCCAGAGCTGTATTCGAAAATTCTGCTTAAACTTTGTATCAGCTCAGGTGTTGATTTTCGAAGCTAACCAGCAACCTTTTTAACTATATCTGTTTTTGGGAAAGCTGAGTGATAACCAACATGGCCACTCTCAGATTTATTTTTTTTTCCCATCCCAGATCCTAAATGCCAAACCTGCCTAGCTATGAGCAGTCAGTGGCCGCCATGATGGGAGTTGTAATGCCAGTCTCATTGGTAGTCACCCAGCTTTCCCATATTCTGATATTTGATTTGTGTGCAGAGGACGATCATGCCTGTCGTCCTCTTCTCTCGGGCCCTGATTTTCGGGGTCCACCGGCGCCCTGGCGCTCCTCCTTCCGTCCCCACTCCTGTGTATCGGCGTCTTCGTATTTCAGCGTGTTGGGTTCTCATTTCATACAGGTTTTTCATTATGATAATTTTCCTTTATTGCTTCCCCCACTTAACCGCGCTGCGTTCTGCGCCTGTAATTAAAGCGCCCAGACACAATGGGTTATATTTAGCACCCGCTATACGCGCGGCCGCTCCGCTCCTTCTCTTCCATTTATTGTAGTCGTCTCATGTTAACACTTTTATCAGATCTGTCCGGTGTCGCTCTGGCGGAGTGGCCGCCATCATCTTGTTTGTGTCTGGATCACACTTGGACATGATTCAGATTAGAAGGACCATAACCCACGAGGTGTGCTCTGTCCTCCAGCGGTGTCCTGAACTCCTTTGTGCACATGGCCGAGTGTGCAGGACGAGTGGATTCCGATTTTTCCTCTGTAGTCATTCGGATGACACGTGGATGTCTTCTGAGTGACTTCTGTGCTCCATTCATTTCATTGTGGGGTTCTGCTCCATCCCGATCCGTTTTTACAGAGCAGGATAGGACTTGGGCCTGATGCCCACGCGTGAGACTATTCCAATGGGGGTCCGGTGTTTTGTTCTGTTCTAGTATAGTCCTAAGGCTATGTTCACATCTGTGTCGGAGTCTCTGTAGGACACTCTCTCGTAGTGTCCACCTGAAATCGGCGGACATAAGTCGGGCACACACAACTGTTTCATCCGCCACTTTCATTTGACAGACCGCATTATAGTCAATGAGCTCCGTATGTCACCGCTATGCTTGTTCAGTGCAGATGTGAACTTAGCCTTCCATGTATACACTAGGCTCACAGCCCATATGTGGAGCGTATTCATAGGGTCGCATTAACCCCATGTATAACTAAGGTTTTATTACTGTGTGGAATTGCCTAGTACTATACTAGTACAATATATGTCACCTATAGACCTTTACAGTGTCATATGCTGGAGCTTTACATCATAGCTATATGTCCAAAAATACACCCGAGGGTTTACATGAGATTCTGAAAGAAAGAAATAACTTGATGTGAACCCGGCTTAAGATGTCGATGCAGAATAATATTCTATATGAATTGGGTCCTAAATCTTAGTCTAGGGCAGTGAATGGGTTAATGTAAATCTAGCTAGTGCTCTGTGGCCATGAAGGGGTGTTGAAGTCAGATTCTCTATTGATCTTGTTCTGTCATGCGGAATCTTTTAGGATTCTTGGTGTTCTAAGGGTAAATCCCTGCTGGTCTAATGCTGTGAAATGGTTAATGTCAACATCCCTGGTCATAGTGGTCTAGGGCGTTGAAGGGGTTAGTTTTAGGATTTCTGGTGGTCTTAGGCAGTGAAAGGGTTACTTTTAGGATTTCTAATGTTCTTAGGCGGCGAAACACTTATTTTTAGGATTTCCCTGTTGTCTAGGGCAGTGAAGGGGTTAGTTTTAGGATTTCTGGTGGTCTTAGGCAGTGAAAGGGTTACTTTTAGGATTTCTGGTGGTTTTAGGCAGTGAAAGGGTTACTTTTAGGATTTCTGGTGGTCTTAGGCAGTGAAAGGGTTACTTTTAGGATTTCTGGTGGTCTTAGGCAGTGGAAGGGTTTCTTTTAGGATTTCTGGTGGTCTTAGGCAGTGAAAGGGTTACTTTTAGGATTTTTGGTGCAGTGAGGGAATAATATAACTATAACTGATGCTGCGCCCTCTTTGTGATGGGACAGAATGTTTAAAGAGCGCTCTACCCAATCATTACAGGGGATCATCCATTTCTTGAGCAGATCAAGTTTAATAATCCATTGTACATATATATATATATATATATATATATATATATATATATATATATTGATATTGATGACATCATGAGACCACTGCCAGCACTAGACATTCCTTTGTCGTTCATATAGTCACCCAGCTTTCTATGTACAGATTTACTGTTTGTGTGTCAGTCCTCACTGCAGGTTTAGATGTTCTGTACATAAACTAGCAGCCTTAAAATAATTGTCTTTTTTTTTCGGTGAGACAGGGCTTTATTTTTGCATATTTTTTTTTCCTTTTTTTTTTTTTTTTATGTTCGAGAAAACGTAAACTAAAGAAGAATGGGAAATATGTCTGTGCTTCACCTTTCACCCGATTTGAAGGGGTTTTCTAGCGCCTAATTAAGTTTTCCTACTGATGACCTATCCACGGTATGTGATCTGTGCAGGGTCTTGGCGTTGGACCCCAGACTCAATTTGTGGCCGGAAAACCCCTTTAAGGATGTGAGTGGGGTTCTCCTTTAATAAAGTGATAGATTTCGCTCTCTGGTTCTAATTAATGAAAACATGGCTTGACATGACTTTGTATACTCTTGATAAGTTTAATAACTTGTTGTTACTCTTGGATTTTTCCAGACGGGATCAGTGTCAGCGGTCTGCCCGTATCCAGCCCCTTCCGACACATCATCAAACCCAGAGTGGAGACCAAACCCCTCAACCCTCCCGAGAGCAGCAGAAGCAGCGACTTCACTCACGTCAAGGTGAGTGATCCTAAGTAATTCAGACTGCTCTCAGCTCCGTCAGCGGGTGGCGTTGGAGTCCAGAGTGCGAATCCAGCTGAGAAAAGATGTGTATGGTCAAATGGAGGGGATTGCCGAGAGTTACATAGTCGAAAAAGCAGAATCTCCAGCCACACAGAGTATTTCAGGAGAGGATTGTAATGATCTTATAGGGGAGGTCACAGACTGAGAGTTACATACAGTGGCTTGCAAAAGTATTCATACCCCTTGAACTTTGTCACATTTTGTCACCTTACAACCTCAAACTTAAATGTATTGTATTGAGATTTTAAGTGATAGAACAACACAAAGTAGCCGATAAATGTGAAGTGGGAGGAAAATGATACAAGGTTTTCACAATATTAATCAAATAAAAATCTGAAGAGTGTGTTGTGCAAAAGTCTTCAGCACACTGTACTCCGATACCCCTAAATAAAATCCAGTGCACACAATCGCCTTCAGAAGTCACTTAATGAGTTAATAGAGTCCGGCTGTGTGTAATGTAGTCTCAGTATAAATATCCCTGTTCTGTGAAGGCCTCAGTGGTTTGTTAGAGAACACTAGTGAACAAACAGCATCATGAAAACCAAGGAACTCACCAGACAAGGCAGAGATAAAGTTGTGGAGAAGTTTAAAGCAGGGTTAGGTTATAAAAATATATCCCAAGCTTTGAGCATCCCAAGGAGCGCTGTTCAATCCATCATCTGAAAATGGAAAAAGTATTCTACAACTGCAAACCTACCAAGACATGGCCGTCCATCTATACTGACAGATCAGTGAGCAAGGAGAGCGCTGGTCAGAGAAGCAGCCAAGAGGCCGATGGTCACTGTGGAGGAGCTGCAGAAATCCACAGCTCAGGTACAGGGAGAATCTGTGCACAGGACAACTAGAAGTCACTGCGCACCCCACAAATCTGGCCTTTATGGAAGAGCGGCAAGAAGAAAACCATTGTTGTAAGAAAGACATAAGATAATAGTGGCGTCTGCAGTTTATGGCCACAAGCCATATAGGGGACACAGCAGACATGTGGGAGAAGGTGCTCTGCTCAGAGGAGACCAAAGGGGAACTTTTTGGCCTAAATGCAAAGCGCTATGTGTGGCGGAAAAGTAACCCTGCTCATCCCGCTGAACACCCCGTCATCCCCACTGTGACACATAGGGGGCAGCATCATGCTGGGAGGACAGGGAAGCTGCTCAGAGGTGATGGGAAGATGGATGGAGCTAAATACAGGGCAATCCTGGAAGAAAACCTGAGATTGGAGGCTGCAAAAGACTTGAGACTGGGAAGGAGATTCCAGCAAGACAATGACCCTAAACCTCCAGCCCGAGCTCCAGGGGATGGTTTAGATGACAGAATATTCTGGTGTTAGAATGGCCCAGTCACAGTCCAGACCCAAATCCCATTGAGCATCTGTGGCAAGACATGAGAATTACTGATCACAGACGCTCCATCCAATCTGGCTGCAAAGAAGAAGAAGAAGAGGCAGAAATCTCATCTCTAGATGTGCAAAGCTGGTAGAGACCGAGCCCAAAAGACTCGCAGCTGTAACTGCAGGGAAAGGCGGCTCTACAAAGTATTGCTATAGGGGGCTGAAGACTTTTGCACGTCATTATTTTCAGATTTTTATTTGATTAAACCTTGTATCATTTTCCATACACTTCACAATTATCGGTGACTTTGTGTTGATTATCACTGAAAATCTCAATAAAATACATTTAAGTTTGTGGTTGTGGTGACAAAATGTGACAAAGTTGAAGGGGTGTGAAGACTTGTGCAGGGCACTGTAGTGTAAGGAGCAGGGTCCCCAGCAGCACAGAGTATTTCAGGAGAGGAATGAGCTGATCTTGTGGGAGGAGACAGACTGAGAGTTACTTAGTGTATGGAGCGTTTTTCCCAGCAGCACAGAGTATTACAGGTGAAAGGTGATACAGGGTCTCCAGCAGCACAGAGTATTTTAGGAGGCAAGTGCTCTGATCTTCTAGGTGACAGTAACATGATGTGAGGAGTAGTCCGCCCTCCTCCTTTCTCACCGGCGGCCATTGAGCGCTGCTCTGTGTGATCCATCCAGTTAAGGGCAGAGTAATGTGAGCTGTTAGCGCAGTGTGATTATCCCTGTACGGATCAGGGTGATGAATGTGTAATACACAGCAGGCAGAGCCGCGCTAATGACACCACCGCTCCATTCTATCAGGCTTGGCGGCGATGCCAGGAACAAGGTTATCTGGGCCCCGCTCGCTCGCAGACTGATCAGTGTCTGAATAGGAAGTGTCCGCTCTCCTCCGATCCATCCATTCACATAAGAGCCATGAAGAGCAATGATCCTGCCTGATCCCCCGGGGGAAGCTGCTGTGTGTGCAGGACGAGGCTGACCATCACTGTCTGCCAGTGCCAGGCTGCACAACTGTGTGTGAACACGTATCTATAATGTGTACCAGGGACGGAGGAGACGTCCTGGGCCAACCTGTGCTTGACACTTGGTAGCGTTCCTGTACATGAAGGAATATGGTAGCACAATGTGGGACAGCTGCACCTGCTGAAAATAATAATACCGCACCAAAAATTCATTGTTGTCCTGGCCTGAAGTTTTCTCATTGATGATCTGTGGAAGTGATCGCAATGTTACAGCCAAAGGAGAAGGTTATTGGGGAACAGTGTACAATTGGGTGTAGGCTGTAGGATCCTGTTGGGCGCCTGGATACAAGATGAGATTCAGTTGGACATCGAGGCACATAGGTTCTGTATGGGATCCTGTGGCATGTTTGCCCACTGGACCTATAGATCTTGTTGCCAAAGCTGGCGTCCCAACTGGTCCCAAGGAAGTGTTGTAATCTGGTGGAGACGTTCCTGGTGAGCCCTAATGTGTGTGGGCGAGCATTATCCTGCTGAAAAATGCCAGTTGTCCGCCCTGCCATGAGAAGCAGCAGGTGGCAATGTCAGGATGCCATGTACTGAGCTTGGCGTGGATAGTGGCACAACTAGATGATATGTAGCCTGTACTGCGAGAACAACGCCGCGCTGTCACAATTTCTGGAACTAGTACAAGAAGCAACTCCTGACATGGCTGCTGACTGAGGGAGCCTGCGGATGCGTCCATACCGCCCCAATGATCCTGGAAGTTTCTGATAGCAGCAGTTAGACATCTTTGCTCCTCATACCCAAGGTGTTTGCTCTGGTACAGTTTTCCGCACGATCGCCTTTCACTTCAGCTTTGGATTTACCTTTGCAATGAATGTCAGCCATTAATTATGTGAGCGCGTATTCAGGCGGAAGGCAGACAGTGATGGATGTCCGGCCCAGGGTTATCAGTAATTGTGAGATCCCGTGTTACCAATAAGATGAGACTCGGCAGGATGAATACACAGGAGCATGTACTTCACTGTCCCGAATAATAGCCAGTCACTAAAAGGGCAACTCCAGTCACATGTGAGACCACAATAAATTATTCTAGATCATGTGCTATACATTTTTGTAAATTAGGTTATAGAAAATTATTCCTTTCTAATTTTCATCTAAATAAAATATTATGTAATTTTCTTATTGTGGGAAGAGCTTATTCCTCCACTCATTGTCACCCTCTGCGGAGGTTTAGATAGTACTATAATGTAATTACAGTAATACTGCCCCCTGTGTACAAGAATATAACTACTATAATACTACTCCTATGTACAAGAATATAACTACTATAATACTACTCCTATGTACAAGAATATAACTACTATAATACTACTCCTATGTACAAGAATATAACTACTATAATACTGCCCCTATGTACAAGAATATAACTACTATAATACTACCCCCTATGTACAAGAATATAACTACTATAATACTACTCCTATGTACAAGAATATAACTAGTATAATACTACTCCTATGTACAAGAATATAACTACTATAATACTACTCCTATGTACAAGAATATAACTACTATAATACTGCTCCTATGTACAAGAATATAACTACTATAATACTGCTCCTATGTATAAGAATATAACTACTATAATACTGCCCCCTGTGTACAAGAATATAACTACTATAATACTACTCCTATGTACAAGAATATAACTACTATAATACTACTCCTATGTACAAGAATATAACTACTATAATACTACTCCTATGTACAAGAATATAACTACTATAATACTGCTGCTATGTACAAGAATATAACTACTATAATACTGCTCCTATGTACAAGAATATAACTACTATAATACTGCTCCTATGTACAAGAATATAATTACTATAATACTGCTCCTATGTACAAGAATATAACTACTATAATACTGCTCCTATGTACAAGAATATAACTACTATAATACTGCCCCTATGTACAAGAATATAACTACTATAATACTGCTCCTATGTACAAGAATATAACTACTATAATACTGCTCCTATGTACAAGAATATAACTACTATAATACTACTCCTATGTACAAGAATATAACTACTATAATACTGCTCCTATGTACAAGAATATAACTACTATAATACTGCCTCCTACGTACAAGAATATAACTACTATAATACTACTCCTATGTACAAGAATATAACTACTATAATACTGCTCCTATGTACAAGAATATAACTACTATAATACTGCCCCTATGTACAAGAATATAACTACTATAATACTGCTCCTATGTATAAGAATATAACTACTATAATACTGCTCCTATGTACAAGAATATAACTACTATAATACTACTCCTATGTACAAGAATATAACTACTATAATACTGCTCCTATGTACAAGAATATAACTACTATAATACTGCCTCCTACGTACAAGAATATAACTACTATAATACTACTCCTATGTACAAGAATATAACTACTATAATACTGCTCCTATGTACAAGAATATAACTACTATAATACTACTCCTATGTACAAGAATATAACTACTATAATACTGTTCATATGTACAAGAATATAACTACTATAATACTGCTCCTATGTACAAGAATATAACTACTATAATACTACTCCTATGTACAAGAATATAACTTCTATAATACTGCTCCTATGTACAAGAATATTACTACTATAATACTGACCCTATGTACAAGAATATAACTACTATAATACTACTCCTATGTACAAGAATATAACTACTATAATACTGCTCCTATGTACAAGAATATAACTACTATAATACTGCCTCCTACGTACAAGAATATAACTACTATAATACTACTCCTATGTACAAGACTATAAATACTTTAATACTGCTCCTATTTACAAGTATATAACTACTATAATACTGCCTCCTACGTACAAGAATATAACTACTATAATACTACTCCTATGTACAAGAATATAACTACTATAATACTGCCTCCTACGTACAAGAATATAACTACTATAATACTACCCCCTATGTACAAGAATATAACTACTATAATACTGCCCCCTATGTACAAGAATATAACTACTATAATACTACTCCTATGTACAAGAATATAACTACTATAATACTGCTCCTATGTACAAGAATATAACTACTATAATACTGCTCCTATGTACAAGAATATAACTACTATAATACTACTCCTATGTACAAGAATATAACTACTATAATACTGCTCCTATGTACAAGAATATAACTACTATGATACTGCCCCTATGTACAAGAATATAACTACTATAATACTGCTCCTATGTACAAGAATATAACTACTATAATACTGCCCCCTATGTACAAGAATATAACTACTATAATACTACTCCTATGTACAAGAATATAACTACTATAATACTACTCCTATGTACAAGAATATAACTACTATAATACTACCCCCTATGTACAAGAATATAACTACTATAATACTACTCCTATGTACAAGAATATAACTACTATAATACTGCCTCCTATGTACAAGAATATTACTATAATACTGCTCCTATGTACAAGAATATAACTACTATAATATTGTTCATATGTACAAGAATATAACTACTATAATACTACTCCTATGTACAAGAATACAGCTACTATAATACTGCTCCTATGTACAAGAATATAACTACTATAATACTGCCTCCTATGTACAAGAATATAACTACTATAATACTACCTCCTATGTACAAGAATATAACTACTATAATACTGCTCCTATGTACAAGAATATAACTACTATAATACTACCTCCTATGTACAAGAATATAACTACTATAATACTGTTCATATGTACAAGAATATAACTACTATAATACTGCTCCTATGTACAAGAATATAACTGCTATAATACTGCTTATGTAAAGAATATAACTGCTATAATACTGCCCCTATGTACAAGAATATACAGTGCCTTGCGAAAGTATTCGGCCCCCTTGAACTTTTCAACCTTTTGCCACATTTCAGGCTTCAAACATAAGGATATAAAATTTAAATTTTTTGGTGAAGAATCAACAAGTGGGACACAATCGTGAAGTGGAACGAAATTTATTGGATATTTTAAACTTTTGTAAAAAATAAAAAACTGAAAAGTGGGGCGTGCCGAATTATTCGGCCCCCTTAAGTTAATACTTTGTAGCGCCACCTTTGCTGCGATTACAGCTGCAGTCGCTTGGGGTATGTCTCTATCAGTTTTGCACATGGAGAGACTGAAATTCTTGCCCATTCTTCCTTGGAAAACAGCTGGAGCTCAGTGAGGTTGGATGGAGAGCGTTTGTGAACAGCAGTTTTCAGCTCTTTCCACAGATTCTCGATTGGATTCAGATCTGGACTTTGACTTGGCCATTCTAACACCTGGATACGTTTATTTGTGAACCATTCCATTGTAGATTTTGCTTTATGTTTGGGATCATTGTCTTGTTAGAAGATAAATCTCCGTCCCAGTCTCAGGTCTTTTGCAGACTCCAACAGGTTTTCTTCCAGAATGGTCCTGTATTTGGCTCCATCCATCTTCCCATCAATTTTAACCATCTTCCCTGTCCCTGCTGAAGAAAATCAGGCCCAAACCATGATGCTGCCACCACCATGTGTGACAGTGGGGATGGTGTGTTCAGGGGGATGAGCTGTGTTGCTTTTACGCCAAACATATCGTTTTGCATTATGGCCAAAAAGTTCGATTTTGGTTTCATCTGACCAGAGCACCTTCTTCCACATGTTTGGTGTCTCCCAGGTGGCTTGTGGCAAACTTTAAACAAGACTTTTTATGGATATCTTTGAGAAATGGCTTTCTTCTTGCCACTCTTCCATAAAGGCCAGATTTGTGCAGTGCACGACTGATTGTTGTCCTATGGACAGACTCTCCCACCTCAGCTGTAGATCTCTGCAGTTCATCCAGAGTGATCATGGGCCTCTTGGCTGCATCTCTGATCAGTCTTCTCCTTGTTTGAGATGAAAGTTTAGAGGGACGGCCGGGTCTTGGTAGATTTGCAGTGGTCTGATACTCCTTCCATTTCAATATGATCGCTTGCACAGTGCACCTTGGGATGTTTAAAGTTTGGGAAATCTTTTTGTATCCAAATCCGGCTTTAAACTTCTCCACAACAGTATCACGGACCTGCCTGGTGTGTTCCTTGGTCTTCATGATGCTCTCTGCGCTTTAAACAGAACCCTGAGACTATCACAGAGCAGGTGCATTTATACGGAGACTTGATTACACACAGGTGGATTATATTTATCATCATCAGTCATTTAGGACAACATTGGATCATTCAGAGATCCTCACTGAACTTCTGGACTGAGTTTGCTGCACTGAAAGTAAAGGGGCCGAATAATATTGCACGCCCCACTTTTCAGTTTTTTATTTTTTACAAAAGTTTAAAATATCCAATAAATTACGTTCCACTTCACAATTGTGTCCCACTTGTTGTTGATTCTTCACCAAAAAATTAAAATTTTATATCTTTATGTTTGAAGCCTGAAATGTGGCAAAAGGTTGAAAAGTTCAAGGGGGCCGAATACTTTCGCAAGGCACTGTAACTACTATAATACTGCTCCTATGTACAAGAATATAACTACTATAATACTGCTCCTATATACAAGAATATAACTACTATAATACTACCTCCTATGTACAAGAATATAACTACTATAATACTGCTCCTATGTACAAGAATATAACTACTATAATACTGCTCCTATGTACAAGAATATAACTACTATAATACTACTCCTATGTACAAGAATATAACTACTATAATACTACTCCTATGTACAAGAATATAACTACTATAATACTGCTCCTATGTACAAGAATATAACTACTATAATACTGCTCCTATGTACAAGAATTTAACTACTATAATACTGCTCCTATGTACAAGAATATAACTACTATAATACTGCTCCTATGTACAAGAATATAACTACCATAATACTGCTTCTATGTACAAGAATATAACTACTATAATACTGCTCCTATGTACAAGAATATAACTACTATAATACTGCTCCTATGTACAAGAATATAACTACTATAATACTGCTCCTATATACAAGAATATAACTACTATAATACTACCTCCTATGTACAAGAATATAACTACTATAATACTACTCCTATGTACAAGAATATAACTACTATAATACTGCTCCTATGTACAAGAATATAACTACTATAATACTGCCTCCTATGTACAAGAATATAACTACTATAATACTGCTCCTATGTACAAGAATATAACTACTATAATACTGCTCCTATGTACAAGAATATAACTACTATAATACTGCTCTTCTGTACAAGAATATAACTACTATAATACTGCTCCTATGTACAAGAATATAACTACTATAATACTGCTCCTATATACAAGAATATAACTACTATAATACTACCTCCTATGTACAAGAATATAACTACTATAATACTGCTCCTATGTACAAGAATATAACTACTATAATACTGTTTCTATGTACAAGAATATAACAACTATAATACTGCCTCCTATGTACAAGAATATAACTACTATAATACTGCTCCTATGTACAAGAATATAACTACTATAATACTGCTATGTACAAGACTATAACTACTATAATACTGTTCCTATGTACAAGAATATAACTACTATAATACTGCTCCTATATACAAGAATATAACTACTATAATACTACCTCCTATGTACAAGAATATAACTACTATAATACTGCTCCTATGTACAAGAATACAACTACTATAATACTACTCCTATATACAAGAATATAACTACTATAATACTGCTCCTATGTACAAGAATATAACTACTATAATACTGCTCCTATGTACAAGAATATAACTACTATAATACTACTCCTATGTACAAGAATATAACTACTATAATACTGCTCCTATGTACAAGAATATAACTACTATAATACTGCTCCTATGTACAAGAATATAACTACTATAATACTACTCCTATGTACAAGAATATAACTACTATAATACTGCCTCCTATGTACAAGAATATAACTACTATAATACTGCTCCTATGTACAAGAATACAACTACTATAATACTACTCCTATATACAAGAATATAACTACTATAATACTGCTCCTATGTACAAGAATATAACTACTATAATACTGCTCCTATGTACAAGAATATAACTACTATAATACTGCTCCTATGTACAAGAATATAACTACTATAATACTACTCCTATGTACAAGAATATAACTACTATAATACTGCCTCCTATGTACAAGAATATAACTACTATAATACTGCCTCCTATGTACAAGAATATAACTACTATAATACTACTCCTATGTACAAGAATATAACTACTATAATACTGCCCCTATGTACAAGAATATAACTACTATAATACTGCCCCCTATGTACAAGAATATAACTACTATAATACTGCCTCCTATGTACAAGAATATAACTACTATAATACTACTCCTATGTAAAAGAATATAACTACTATAATACTGCTCCTATGTACAAGAATATAACTACTATAATACTACTCCTATGTACAAGAATATAACTACTATAATACTGCTCCCTATGTACAAGAATATAACTACTATAGTACTGTTGCTCCTAGGTGTAAAAGAGTATAACTAGTATTGTTTTCTTTTTTTTTTTTGCTTGTTGTGGGGGGGGGTGTGGGGTGGGGGAGGCCGTGTGGCGGTAGGGTGTGGTGCCGCGTGGTGGCGCGGCTGCTGGGGGTGTTGGGGTGGTGGTGGGGAGAGGAGGTCCCCCCCCTCTGTTTGTTTGGGGACCCGGGTTTTTGTTTTTTATATTGGTAAAAGAAGACGGGGGCCTCCGCCGCTCAACACCCCAGGCTGCAGTTCTCGGCCCTTTTTCCTGTCACCATTGCCTTATTCTTGTGAAGTGTTTACATGCCCTGTGAACCTGTAGGCAGTAATAAATCACCAATGTAATAATGCACAGGGCTGAAAGAGTTAAAGATGACAAACATAGCGATATACACTGGTTCTGTCCAGAACAGTAAGAATCTTGCATCAGTGAATGATATATAGAGGAAGTAATAGAATACCGTAATCCTGACTGCAGTAACCAGTGTCAGGCAGCTGCTGCCAAACCAAGGGAGATCATGGGGGCCGTATACTGTAAGAGCGGTCACACTATATACTGTATACTGTAATAGCGGTCACACTATATACTGTATACTGTAAGAGCGGTCACACTATATACTGTATACTGTAAGAGCGGTCACACTATATACTGTATACTGTAAGAGCGGTCACACTATATACTGTATACTGTAAGAGCGGTCACACTATATACTGTATACTGTAAGAGCGGTCACACTATATACTGTATACTGTAAGAGCGGTCACACTATATACTGTATACTGTAAGAGCGGTCACACTATATAGCTGTATACTGTAAGAGCGGTCACACTATATACTGTATACTGTAAGAGCGGTCACACTATAGAGCTGTATACTGTAAGAGCGGTCACACTATATACTGTATACTGTAAGAGCGGTCACACTATATACTGTATACTGTAACTGTAGAGCGGTCACACTATATACTGTATACTGTAAGAGCGGTCACACTATATACTGTATACTGTAAGAGCGGTCACACTATATACTGTATACTGTAAGAGCGGTCACACTATATACTGTATACTGTAAGAGCGGTCACACTATATACTGTATACTGTAAGAGCGGTCACACTATATACTGTATACTGTAAGAGCGGTCACACTATATACTGTATACTGTAAGAGCGGTCACACTATATACTGTACTGAGAGCGGTCACACTATATACTGTATACTGTAAGAGCGGTCACACTATATACTGTATACTGTAAGAGCGGTCACACTATATACTGTATACTGTAAGAGCGGTCACACTAACAGAGCTGTATACTGTAAGAGCGGTCACACTATATACTGTATACTGTAAGAGCGGTCACACTATATACTGTATACTGTAAGAGCGGTCACACTATATACTGTATACTGTAAGAGCGGTCACACTATATACTGTATACTGTAAGAGCGGTCACACTATATACTGTATACTGTAAGAGCGGTCACACTATATACTGTATACTGTAAGAGCGGTCACACTATATACTGTATACTGTAAGAGCGGTCACACTATATACTGTATACTGTAAGAGCGGTCACACTATATACTGTATACTGTAAGAGCGGTCACACTATAGAGCTGTATACTGTAAGAGCGGTCACACTATATACTGTATACTGTAAGAGCGGTCACACTATATACTGTATACTGTAAGAGCGGTCACACTATATACTGTATACTGTAAGAGCGGTCACACTATATACTGTATACTGTAAGAGCGGTCACACTATAGAGCTGTATACTGTAAGAGCGGTCACACTATATACTGTATACTGTAAGAGCGGTCACACTATATACTGTATACTGTAAGAGCGGTCACACTATATACTGTATACTGTAAGAGCGGTCACACTATATACTGTATACTGTAAGAGCGGTCACACTATATACTGTATACTGTAAGAGCGGTCACACTATATACTGTATACTGTAAGAGCGGTCACACTATATACTGTATACTGTAAGAGCGGTCACACTATATACT
This sequence comes from Leptodactylus fallax, assembly GCA_947044405.1. Taxonomy (NCBI): domain Eukaryota; kingdom Metazoa; phylum Chordata; class Amphibia; order Anura; family Leptodactylidae; genus Leptodactylus; species Leptodactylus fallax. Next base: position 440,708 of record CAMRHE010000613.1, on the reverse strand, counting down.
GTATACTGTAAGAGCGGTCACACTATATACTGTATACTGTAAGAGCGGTCACACTATATACTGTATACTGTAAGAGCGGTCACACTATATACTGTATACTGTAAGAGCGGTCACACTATATACTGTATACTGTAAGAGCGGTCACACTATAGAGCTGTATACTGTAAGAGCGGTCACACTATATACTGTATACTGTAAGAGCGGTCACACTATATACTGTATACTGTAAGAGCGGTCACACTATATACTGTATACTGTAAGAGCGGTCACACTATATACTGTATACTGTAAGAGCGGTCACACTATATACTGTATACTGTAAGAGCGGTCACACTATATACTGTATACTGTAAGAGCGGTCACACTATATACTGTATACTGTAAGAGCGGTCACACTATATACTGTATACTGTAAGAGCGGTCACACTATATACTGTATCTGTAAGAGCGGTCACACTATACTGTATACTGTAAGAGCGGTCACACTATATACTGTATACTGTAAGAGCGGTCACACTATATACTGTATACTGTAAGAGCGGTCACACTATATACTGTATACTGTAAGAGCGGTCACACTATATACTGTATACTGTAAGAGCGGTCACACTATATACTGTATACTGTAAGAGCGGTCACACTATATACTGTATACTGTAAGAGCGGTCACACTATAGAGCTGTATACTGTAAGAGCGGTCACACTATACACTGTATACTGTAAGAGCGGTCACACTATATCACTGTATACTGTAAGAGCGGTCACACTATATACTGTATACTGTAAGAGCGGTCACACTATAGAGCTGTATACTGTAAGAGCGGTCACACTATACACTGTATACTGTAAGAGCGGTCACACTATAGAGCTGTATACTGTAAGAGCGGTCACACTATATACTGTATACTGTAAGAGCGGTCACACTATATACTGTATACTGTAAGAGCGGTCACACTATATACTGTATACTGTAAGAGCGGTCACACTATATACTGTATACTGTAAGAGCGGTCACACTATATACTGTATACTGTAAGAGCGGTCACACTATATACTGTATACTGTATGAGAGCGGTCACACTATATACTGTATACTGTAAGAGCGGTCACACTATATACTGTATACTGTAAGAGCGGTCACACTATAGAGCTGTATACTGTAAGAGCGGTCACACTATATACTGTATACTGTAAGAGCGGTCACACTATATACTGTATACTGTAAGAGCGGTCACACTATAGAGCTGTATACTGTAAGAGCGGTCACATTATATACTGTAATAGCGTATGTACTGTAGTATATTCTATAGTGTGTCCTCACCCTGCGGCGTGGCGTGTTCCTCGTGTACATGTAGTAGGGGTATACGCGCTCATCTACATTAGGGCAGATTTTTGGAGTACCGGGGGAAAGGTTTTTCTGAGGACAGCGTTTCCTGCGCTATTTTTAGGTTTGTCCCCCATTGTGCTGTTTAAAGATTCATTGCGGGCTGTTAATAGGTATATTTATAACTGGTCTGTCAACCAGCGGAGTCAGCGCGCCGTGATAAATGATGATTCTGTTCTAGGGAGCGGCTGCCATGGTAGCCATTAACCCTTTAGGACGAAGCTGGCACGTCCGCTCTCATCCAATAGAAGTTAAAATCTGTCTGTTCTCCCTGCCCCAGTCTGGGCCAATCCTTCACCTACCCTGAGCTGTCTATATAGGCCACCTTATATAAGCCACCTTATATAGGCTAGACAGATCTTTAGGCTCTGAGACCACCATCTATACAACCTAATTCACATTAAACACAAGAATAAAGATGTCAGATATTTTGTCCTGACCAGCCGCTCCCTCACCAGGTCCCATCCTAGGTCTGGTTACGGTCCCCTCTGGGGCAGGACTGAGGTCTTGACATCCTCCCAGTGCCGGGCTCAGTCCGGCGGCAGAGGGTGAGGTTACTATGAGGACAGACGGTCTATCATGTAGGAGAATCAGATCAGGGCTTGGGCTGATTCTCGAGTAATAGATGGACGAGCGCAACGAGGATGATTGAATTATGGCTTCAGGTTCGGGAGAATAATGATGACATTAACCACTAGCAGACGGCGCTGATGGACGCAGAGACTCCATATACTGACAGCACCGCAGAGCCACCAACTACAGGGGGATACGGTGTAATATTGTGTGTATGGGGATATGATAGATAGATAGATAGATAGATATGGGATAGATAGATATGAGAGATAGATATGAGATAGATAGATAGATAGATAGATAGATATGAGATAGATAGATAGATATGAGTTAGATAGATAGATAGATATGAAATAGATAGATATGAGAGATAGATATAAGATAGATAGATAGATAGATAGATATGAGATAGATATATAGATATGAGATAGATAGATAGATAGATATGAGATAGATAGATATGAGATATAGATAGATATGAGATAGATAGATAGATAGATATGAGATAGATATGAGATAGATAGATAGATAGATAGATATGAGATAGATAGATAGATATGAGATAGATAGATATGAAATAGATAGATAGATAGATAGATAGATATGAGATAGATAGATAGATAGATAGATATGAGATAGATAGATATGAGATAGATAGATAGATAGATAGATAGATATGAGATAGATAGATATGAGATAGATAGATATGAGAGATAGATAGATAGATATGAGATAGATAGATAGATATGAGATAGATAGATAGATAGATAGATATGAGATAGATAGATAGGAGATAGATATGAGATAGATAGATAGATATGAGATAGATAGATAGATATGAGATAGATAGATAGATAGATAGATAGATAGATAGATATGAGATAGATAGATAGATATGAGATAGATAGATAGATATGAGATAGATAGATAGATAGATAGATAGATAGATATGAGATAGATAGATAGATATGAGATAGATAGATAGATAGATATGAGATAGATAGATAGATAGATATGAGATAGATAGATAGATAGATATGAGATAGATAGATAGATAGATATGAGATAGATAGATAGATATGAGATAGATAGATAGATATGAGATAGATAGATAGATATGAGATAGATAGATAGATAGATATGAGATAGATAGATATGAGATAGATAGATATGAGATAGATAGATATGAGATAGATAGATATGAGATAGATAGATATGAGATAGATAGATAGATATGAGATAGATAGATAGATATGAGATAGATAGATAGATATGAGATAGATAGATATGAGATAGATAGATATGAGATAGATAGATAGATATGAGATAGATAGATAGATAGATAGATATGAGATAGATAGATAGATAGATAGATAGATAGATAGATATGAGATAGTTTGATAGAGATAGATAGATATGAGATAGATAGATAGATGTTCCAGCTGAGTAGATACATCTGTATGATTAGATAGATAACCTGTAGACTGATATGTGATGAAAATAAAACAACTTCTTGTAAAATAAAAACTTCTTGACATTCTGATAGACTTTCCATACCTGTGATAATTTCCATATTACTGCCTAAGAATCTGCAGCAGTGTGAACTTTCCCTAAAGGTGACTGAATGTCATTTAGTGACTGTCTGATTCGTTCACAAAGTCTCCTTATACTTCCAGCCTCTCTGATACTCGGCATACTCGGGGTTAACCCTCGGTGCTCTTCTCGCTGTGATGTTTTCGCCGCCTTCGGCCAGGACACAACACTCAGCACATTGGTGTTTAATGCAATCTATTGCTCAGGAAAATAGATTTGGTTATTTCATTGTATCCCCCCCACCTTATTTCTCAGAAACAGCAGGCGGTAAATATTTCATGAGACATAACCCGAGCCAATTCACCTGGAGCCTCAGCCCTCCTCACTGTCCACCCTACCCCCCACTTTACTGAGGACTGATATCAGACTTGTCATCCTTGATATAAGAGTTAGGAAAGATTCAGAGAGCGCTATCCGTAATCTGCGGCCATATTTCATGGCGTAAATATTTTATAGATACTTGTGAGCGTCATTGTAGCGACATTATTCCATTATTCACTGCACAAGTGGTTTTTTCATGTGCCGCCATCTGTAAAAATGAATTTGCAAGATTAAATCTGCATCGAAAAATCCACACATTAGCCCAAATGACTGACACAACATGTCCGCAGAAGAAATCCAAGTGTCAGACTCTTCATATCTGCAGCATAGTGTGTGGCCCGTACGATAGTACTGCAGTATCATAGTAGTTATATTCTTGTACATAGGAGCAGTATTATAGTAGTTATATTCTTGTACATAGGAGTAGTATTATAGTAGTTATATTCTTGTACATAGGAGCAGTATTATAGTAGTTATATTCTTGTACATAGGGACAGTATTATAGTAGTTATATTCTTGTACATAGGGGATAGTATTATAGTAGTTATATTCTTGTACATAGGAGCAGTATTATAGTAGTTATATTCTTGTACATAGGAGCAGTATTATAGTAGTTATATTCTTGCACATAGGGGCAGTATTATAGTAGTTATATTCTTGTACATAGGAGCAGTATTATAGTAGTTATATTCTTGTACATAGGAGCAGTATTATAGTAGTTATATTCTTGTACATAGGAGCAGTATTATAGTAGTTATATTCTTGTACATAGGAGGTAGTATTATAGTAGTTATATTCTTGTACATAGGAGCAGTATTATAGTAGTTATATTCTTGTACATAGGAGCAGTATTATAGTAGTTATATTCTTGTACATAGGAGCAGTATTATAGTAGTTATATTCTTGTACATAGGAGGTAGTATTATAGTAGTTATATTCTTGTACATAGGAGGTAGTATTATAATAGTTATATTCTTGTACATAGGAGCTAGTATTATAGTAGTTATATTCTTGTACATAGGAGGTAGTATTATAGTAGTTATATTCTTGTACATAGGAGGAGTATTATAGTAGTTATATTCTTGTACATAGGGGCAGTATTATAGTAGTTATATTCTTGTACATAGTAGGCAGTATTATAGTAGTTATATTCTTGTACATAGGAGTAGTATTATAGTAGTTATATTCTTGTACATAGGAGCAGTATTATAGTAGTTATATTCTTGTACATAGGAGCAGTATTATAGTAGTTATATTCTTGTACATAGGAGCAGTATTAGAGTAGTTATATTCTTGTACATAGGAGTAGTATTATAGTAGTTATATTCTTGTACATAGGAGCAGTATTATAGTAGTTATATTCTTGTACATAGGAGGTAGTATTATAGTAGTTATATTCTTGTACATAGGAGGTAGTATTATAATAGTTATATTCTTGTACATAGGAGCAGTATTATAATAGTTATATTCTTGTACATAGGAGTAGTATTATAGTAGTTATATTCTTGTACATAGGAGGTAGTATTATAGTAGTTATATACTTGTACATAGGAGGTAGTATTATAGTAGTTATATTCTTGTACATAGGAGGCAGTATTATAGTAGTTATATTCTTGTACATAGGGAGCAGTATTATAGTAGTTATATTCTTGTACATAGTAGGCAGTATTATAGTAGTTATATTCTTGTACATAGGAGTAGTATTATAGTAGTTATATTCTTGTACATAGGAGGCAGTATTATAGTAGTTATATTCTTGTACATAGGAAGTAGTTATAGTCTTGTACATAGTAGCAGTATTATAGTAGTTATAGTCTTGTACATAGGAGTAGTATTATAGTAGTTATATTCTTGTACATAGGAGGCAGTATTATAGTAGTTATATTCTTGTACATAGGAGTAGTATTATAGTAGTTATATTCTTGTACATAGGAGCAGTATTATAGTAGTTATATTCTTGTACATAGGAGGCAGTATTATAGTAGTTATATTCTTGTACATAGGAGCAGTATTATAGTAGTTATATTCTTGTACATAGGAGCAGTATTATAGTAGTTATATTCTTGTACATAGGAGCAGTATTATAGTAGTTATATTCTTGTACATAGGAGCAGTATTATAGTAGTTATATTCTTGTACATAGGAGTAGTATTATAGTAGTTATATTCTTGTACATAGGAGTAGTATTATAGTAGTTATATTCTTGTACATAGGAAGTAGTATTATAGTAGTTATATTCTTGTACATAGGAGTAGTATTATAGTAGTTATATTCTTGTACATAGGAGTAGTATTATAGTAGTTATATTCTTGTACATAGGAGCAGTATTATAGTAGATATATTCTTGTACATAGGGGGCAGTATTATAGTAGTTATATTCTTGTACATAGGAGCAGTATTATAGTAGTTATATTCTTGTACATAGGAGCAGTATTATAGTAGTTATATTCTTGTACATAGGAGCAGTATTATAGTAGTTATATTCTTGTACATAGGAGCAGTATTATAGTAGTTATATCCTTGTACATAGGAGCAGTATTATAGTAGTTATATTCTTGTACATAGGAGCAGTATTATAGTAGTTATATTCTTGTACATAGGAGCAGTATTATAGTAGTTATATTCTTGTACATAGGGGCAGTATTATAGTAGTTATATTCTTGTACATAGGAGCAGTATTATAGTAGTTATATTCTTGTACATAGGGGGCAATATTATAGTAGTTATATTCTTGTACATAGGAGCAGTATTATAGTAGTTATATTCTTGTACATAGGAGCAGTATTATAGTAGTTATATTCTTGTACATAGGGGCAGTATTATAGTAGTTATATTCTTGTACATAGGAGTAGTATTATAGTAGTTATATTCTTGTACATAGGAGCAGTATTATAGTAGTTATATTCTTGTACATAGGAGCAGTATTATAGTAGTTATATTCTTGTACATAGAAGCAGTATTATAGTAGTTATATTCTTGTACATAAGGGCAGTATTATAGTAGTTATACTCTTGTACATAGGGGCAGTATTATAGTAGTTATATTCTTGTACATAGGAAGTAGTATTATAGTAGTTATATTCTTGTATAATTAATCTCTTTAGTTTAGCTTTATATAAATGCATATTCTTGCCACTTCTTAGTGTCCGTGCTCCTCTCCCAACTGTTTAGCAGGGTCCGGCATTGTCTTCAGATCCTGATTTATCGGTAATATAGATGTGTTTTGTTGTTGTTGCGCTTCAGTCTCGCCCCGTCCTTCATTAATCTTTGCATTTTAAGCCTTCTCTTAAAGGGCAGTGAAATAAAGAGTTTCCCAGAGAGAAATATTGTAAAATGTCATGAATTTTAAAAATGTTTCAAATGTTCTTTGACTAGTATAAATATTTCATTACGGAGCAGTCGCCCTGGGACTCGGCTCGCTGCCATTCTTGCTCTATCCCCCGGATCAAAGTCACCCGAACAAAAGTTTAATTTGACGTTCCCCTTTCCTGACTCCTCTGCGGCGCTTACATTTTGGTAAAAGGGAATAATGACGCTTTATTTCTATGCCATAAAGGTTAATGGACACAAATATCCGTCCGGCCCTCACGGGGCTTCTGATATTTTGCCTGATATAATTTTCCTGTTACGTCCAGTAAACTTGTACCGGCGGCCATAAAACTTTTAGATAAATGATATTCTTCCGAAATGTTAGTCTGGATTGTTTTTTGTATCAGTTTTAGGTTTGTATATCTTTCTATACCCGTGTAGGATGTCCTAGTGACAAATTCCTAAGTCTTTATTAGAGGCCTCAGTCTAGTAGCCCCTTGGACTTTCTTTGACCTTCAGAACCACTTCAATTCTTTCGGCATACACTTAGGTATTATGGGAGATTGCTCCAAGGAAACCTTCTCCACATTATTACTCCACCTCCACCAGCCTGACAAGATGGAGTCATCAATTCCCACTGCCTTCTCCAAATTCTGACCCTCCTATCAGCTTGGCACCACAGAAATCTGGATCGTCCTGACCAGGGATTCTTCTCCACTTCTCTGTGATACAATTTTTGCTCTTTTCTCACCTGGAGCCTTGTCTTTTTGCTTCCTGTAGACAGTCCTGGCACGCACACTGCTCCTCGGCTGTGATGGCCCATCCATGTTTGCCAGTGTTGAGTTGCAGGCTCCGATACTTTATAGTTGTCCCTTATTGTTGTATTCGGCTTTGCCTCTTCTTCAGAACAAGTCCTGACCTCTTCCTCTACCACAGGATCACCTCTCATTGGATGGTTTTGTTCAACTGCACCATTCTCTGTATACTTTCCTTTCCATTCTTTTATGCACTAGAAATCTCCATAAGGTGGCGCTGTATAAAATCCTGGCCTCGGGTAATCCAGCACCGATCACCACACCTTGTATAACGTCATCCAGATAACTGGATTTTATCATCTTATGTGGATTTACATTGAATTTGATCCACAGAAAACTTGTCTCAGAATTTTATACTCGACTTCAGGACCACGTGTCTAATATCCATCAGGAATGGGCCGATGTTTCTAATAAATTGGCAATTCAGCATAACTTTTGCCCTTTTTAATAATCTGCTGTTCATCCATTGACTGTATAGGTCTAGATGGTCAACAGTTAACTCTTTAAGCATGTGCCTGTACATTCTTACAGAGTTTGCAGTTGCCGGTTGGGGATAGCCGGAACAAGAAGGCAGGGACATTTACTTCTGTCCCTACCTTCCCAATCGCTGTATACACAGCACAGGACCACTGTCTATAGAGCCATGGGAGCCAACGCAATGTTTTCTCCCAGCTCCACTGTTCATGTGATCTACCATGTGTCTGGGAACTGCCTGAGCTGCTGGGTCCTAGAGGATCCATATCAGCTGTGGAGCAAGTGCCAGAAGACTGTAAGTGCTCTAATGTGTCAGCTACAGGGGAAATCAGCCAAAAAGAAAAATAAAAGTAATGATAAAATCCCCTCCCCCTTTTAAAAAAGAAAAAAAAAGATTGTATATAAACCTATAATTAAAATAGGACATCACATACATGACAGGCTCTCGCTACACCTCCGCTGCCTGAGCGCTATGTGACTCCTGCATAATGCAGAGGGGAAATTCTACCCTTTTTTTCTTTACATTTTCATGGATATTAAAAAATGCAATAATAAAGATGACATCAATTAAAAATGATATAAAATAAATCCTTATGTATCAAAAACATTTTTTGATCAACCCATATAAAAGAAAAGTTACAGCGTACAAAACTGCATATACCAAAAATCCTGAAAATATGTCCTGTCATGAACCAGGGAGAATGGTCTGGTCACTATGTACTTAGATGGCCACTAACTTTTCACACAAACTTACTCTCATTTCATAGATTATGTGATTATATTGCACTTTAACTAAAAACAAGTGTCTGTTTTCTGCTTGGAATTCCTCTCTGAAGTTCCTGCCACTAGGTGTCTCTCTTCTAGCTAATTTGGAGTTCACTCCCTGCTACTAGCCAAGATCTGTCCATAGATACATTAGGTAAGCAAGATGGGGTCATAGATAGCGGAGGTAGAGGGTCTGTTCTGTTCTCATACAGTGATTGGAGAGTGGGGGGTTGATTCAGCAGATGTGGATAGTGTTGCTCTGTGTAAAGAACTGAACATTCTGCACATCTCCCAGCTTTCAATCTAAGCAAAGTCTTCTATGTACTTGTATCTACTTCTGGCTGCTTGTGTGGATACTGATTGTGTTTTAGCTGCTTGCCTGCCTGTATTTGCTCTGAGCTATTTGTTTGCTATTGTACAGTTACTCTTGGCAGAATTGCATATAAAAGAAATTATGCTGCAGCCATAATGTGATTATTAGCAGCTGAATAACTGATAGGACATCATGTATATAATCTTATACAGTCATAGAGCAGACTGCCCAGCAAAGCCCCTGCACATAGTTCAACTTTTCATAAAAACTCTTTTACCCTTTATGGCTAGGTTCACACATGCGCCCGGTCTCCACCTGGGAATTCCGTTCCCCATTCCACTTTAAAAATTTTCGGGCGGAAACCCAGTGGAACCCATTATAGTCTATGGGGTCCGCGGGTTTCCGAAGGTAGCCACTTTTTTTAAGCGGACCCCCCGAACGGTAACCCGGACGCAGGTGTGAACCTAGCGTAAGTTAAAGCCATAAATATTGTAATGTTAGGGATTTTACTTCTGGAACGTCCACCTATCATCAGAATAAGTAGCTTTCATGTTACTTTCTCACTTTTTGTAAATGTTATTCAGGTCATTGCTACTTCTGTCTTCTCCAGACACCCTAGCCAGGTTGTTCGAACCTCTAATTTGTATGATCCAGGTGGAACAATATTTTTTTCTAGCAACAAAGTAAAATTTTAAGAAAATTTTGTTTAAAGTCATCAGGCATGACATCACCAGTGATATATACTGCATACATTTGCATTCCGATACATATATTTTTATGTTTTACAGCTTCTTTTATCACCCTGTGGGAGGGTCGTCTTGTTTGTCTTCTTCCATCTGCCCCTATGCAAGCTCTAATGTAGTATAAACTGGATCTCCTCAGGCAAAAACTAAGACAACGCTACATTTTTGATAAAATGTTTTAGAAGGAAGATTTACAATAGTCTCTCTCTTAATTAGTGATTTTAGCCTTCTGGGTACTTGACTTAAAGGCGACCTCCACCAACTCCAACTCTTTCTATTTTTCAACAGATGCTGATTCTGGCACAGTTGGTATTTTTTATCTAGCCCCCACCATTCCCAAGCGATCAGTGCTGTTAGATCAATGCAATAAAAAAAAAAAAAAGTAAAAAAAAAAAAATACAAAAAGAACTAAAAGTTTAAATCACCCCCTTTCCCTAGAATACATATTAAAGTTACAAATGACTGTGAAACACATACACATGAGGTATCCCTGTGTCCAAAACCGCCTGGTTTACAAATTTATAAAAATATTTTTCCCATACAGTGAACGCCGTAGCGGGGAAAAAAAAATCAAAAGTGTCAAACATCCGTTTTCTCACTGTTTTGCCTTTAAATAATAATTGGAGTAAAAAGTGATCAAATCAATAGACATTCCCCAAAATGATATAACTAAAAAGTACACCTGGCCCCGCAAAAAGGATGCCCTCGGCATCCCCGTACAAGAAAATATAAAAAAGTTATGGGTGTCAGAATATGGTAACTTTTAAAAATATTTTTTTTGTAAAGTTTTAGATTTTTGTTAACGGGTTAAAATGTAAATAAAACTATACAAATTTGGTATCTCCGGATTCGTACAGAAACTTAGAATACAGGTGACATGTCTTATTGGCTACAGAGGGAATGCCGTAAAAATGAAACCCGTAAGAAAGTCGCACAAATGCCCTTTTTCTGCAATTCCACCTCATTCTGAATTTCTTTCCTGCTTCCCAATACATTGTACAGAATAATAAATGGTACCATTATGAAGGACAATTTGTCCCGCAAACATTAAGCCGTCCTGTGGCTCTGTGAATGGAAAAATAAAAAAGTTATGGGGTTTGGAAGGCGGGGAGTCAAAAACAAAAATTGGAAATCGAAGAATTCCTCCGACGGGAAGGGGTTTAATTATGCATGGTGGTGGCGAAAGGTTCCCTTTAAAAACCTTGTACACGTGTCCATGTTGTGTGTGTAATGGCCATTTTTAGATGAGCATAATACGGGTGTATTTATGCTCTCATGTTATGGTTGCAAATTCTGACCCGACCGCACGTCTAATGCCGCAGCCTGACAGCATCATAGACCGCTTGTGGTCAGGCTGTGACTTGGGGCCATGTTGTGCTCACCCACTCGCCTATATTTTCTTCAGTACAGCTGAGCGGCACCATCTGACACAAGTCCTGGAGAGCCGTGGTTGGTTGTCTGTACATCCTCTTTAGGCTGAGGCCCCACGTTGCGGAAACGCAACTTTTTTTTGTTTTTTGAGCCAAAGTCAGGAACGGATTTAAAAGAAGGGAAATGTCTAATTGTCCCATTCGCTAACTTTGGCCCAAAAAACCCAGCAAAATCTGCAACAAAAAATGCTACGTTTCCACAACATGGGGCCTCAGCCTTAAGGGCTTCCTAATATTTCTGCCCTGGAGACTCTGCATTTTATTTGCCGGTCTTGTAACATTACATAGCCGTGTTAACAGCCGTAATAAAAAGGAACCGTTCTCCGCCAGACGAGGGTTGTTCGGGGGGAGCGGCACCTGTTGATTGCGGCGTTAATTACATTTCATTAGGACGTCTCGCAGCTTGTTGTGTACATTGTCTTTAATTATTCTCCTCCACCGCCTTGATTTTATTAAGGTTTTTTCATTAAGTTTCTTGGTGGGAGCCGGCAGAGCGGACGTCTCGTATATCTGTATACTCGCAGAGATTTTTTATTTCCCCAATTTATGATGTCCTGTTCAATAATTCATCTCCCGAATCATCTTTGGTAATATAAAATGTTAACAGGGCTGGAGACATGCGCAGCCACGTGCCGACTGGAGGATAAAGTCCCCTAGTAAAAGATCTCTCTTTGCGCAAGTAACTCTTAAAGGGGTTGTCCAGGAATTTTTAGTTTATGGACAGTTCTTAGGATAGCCTTAAGTATGTGGCTTGGCTGATAAGTCATCCCTGTACAGATCAGCTGTATGGGGCTACTTCCACCGCCTGTACTATACAGTGCACAGAGTCTGAAGTACTTGGGTCTGTGTCTTGTATAATGGCCGTGTGACAGTACTGAAGCTCGGACCCTATTGAAGTCAATGGGAGCTGAGCTGCAGTTCTGGCTTCCAGCCACTATGCAAGGCACAGAGCCAACTACTTCTGACTCTGTGCACTGTATAGTACAGGGTCTGGACATAAGCCTGAACAGCTGATCTGTGTGGGGGCTGCATGTTGCCTCCCCACCATTCAGATATTTATTAAATTACAAATTTCTGGAAAGTTTGACCAGGTTAATCCATATAATACCAAAGATAGATAGGTTTGCGCCGCCTCAAGCCAGCAGTCATCTTGATCCATGCCTCCGTTCCTGAGATATAGCTGTTTTTCTAAACATGCAAATGAGCTGTTTGGAGCAACGAAGCCGCCATCATTGCTCTCATTCCTTTAAGAGTCTACGCCTCCTGCTTACCAGTTCTGACTTCCATCTTTTACTCTCTCTAATTGAGAGGGCCAGGCAGTGTAGACTAAATCTCGCCTGGCCGTGAGTTCAAGCACTGCTGCGCTGATAGTTGGTACATGCGCAGTACAGCTAATAGGACCTGGTGAGCTACAATGCTGTCCAGTGTGTGCACCAACACTCCCAGCGGCGGCACTGGAAGTCAAAATTCCTGGCACAGAAGCCTTCCCTTTTACAGAGTAGTCCCTGGACATTGGTGGGAAATGGACATCTAGGACCTCCACTGCTTGGCCTTTGGAAGGAGCCCATGACGTCCTTTGGCTTCACTCGTGTTGGGGACTCTGTTGGCCAATATTTCATTGCATGGGGCGCTGCTGACTACAGTAGGTCGTCCAACAACCAATCTTCTGAAATACTGGAATCCTCAAATGTAACCTGAGGGGCACCATGGCCCATGTCCTTGGAAGACAAGACAGTGATCACTATATGGTCAGATATAGGGGGACAGTCTTTATGTTTTGGGTTGTGAATATAAGATATGATCTCTCTTGATATCTTGCCGTGACTATAGCGTTGCGCAGTCCTAATAAGGGGGCGACCTTCACATTATATGACTCTCTTCATGGCGGTTTCTGTGTCTTCTCTAGACTATAATGGACAGTGACTGCTTCAGTAATTGGGCCATTGACCGAGCACACTGTTTTGCTTCCCTTCAGTACAATCACATCTTCATGTCACATCTAATGGATATGCCATAAAAGTTATGCATCGAAAATCCCTTTAAGACAGTTTCCTGCAGTTGATCTCTCATCTTGGTTTCCCAGGTCTGTAGTGTATCCATAATGTATCTGTGAGTTATGAGGTTTCCTCTTATTGTTTTACTAAATCACCCTGTCCGCCGAGCGCAGAATATATGGATGTAACTGTATGAGGAGCGCCTGGAGTGCCATGTACTATACATGAGGCCTGGACGTCCAATAAATGTTTCATACCAAATATTAAGCGCCACATCTCATGGGTTACTGCACAAGATAATAGATGTGAATGTGGTTTCAAAGAACGAATACTTTGCATTGCAGCAAAAAACGTCAAACATCAACCCCATCAAGCCCATGTCCACCTGTTATCGCTATTTACAGTGGCTTGCAAAAGTATTCATACCCCTTGAACTTTTTCACATTTTGTCACCTTTTACCCCCAAACTCAAATGTATTTTATTGAGATTTTAAGTGATAACCAACACAAAGTAGCCGATAATTGTGAAGTGGAAGGAAAATGATACATGGTTGTCAAAATTTTAATCAAATAAAAATCTGAAAAGTGTGACGTGCAAAAGTCTTCAGCCCCCTGTTACCCCTAAATAAAATCCAGTCCACACAATTGCCTTTTTTTAGAAGTACCTTAATGAGTTAATAGAGTTCGTCTGTGTGTAATTTAGTCTCAGTATAAATGCACCTGTTCTGTGAAGGCCTCAGTGGTTTGTTAGAGAACACTAGTGAACAAACAGCATCATGAGGATCAAGGAACTCACCAGACAGGTCGGAGATAAAGTTGTGGAGGAGTTTAAAGCAGGGTTAGATTATAAAAACATATCCCAAGCTTTGAGCATCCCAAGGAGCACATTACTTACAGTCATATGAAAAAGTTTGGGCACCCCTATTAATCTTAATCATTTTTAGTTCTAAATATTTGGGTGTTTGCAACATCCATTTCAATTTGATATATCTAATAACTGATGGACACAGTAATATTTCAGGATTGAAATGAGGTTTATTGTACTAACAGAAAATGTGCAATATGCATTAAACCAAAATTTGACCGGTGCAAAAATTTGGGTACCCTTATCATTTTATTGATTTGAATACTCCTAACTACTTTTTACTGACTTACTGAAGCACAAAATTGGTTTTGTAACCTCACTGAGCTTTGAACTTCATAGCCAGGTGTATCCAATCATGAGAAAAGGTATTTAAGGTGGCCAATTGCAAGTTGTTCTCCTATTTGAATCTCCTCTGAAGAGTGGCATCATGGGCTCCTCAAAACAACTCTCAAATGATCTGAAAACAAAGATTGTTCAACATAGTTGTTCAGGGGAAGGATACAAAAAGTTGTCTCAGAGATTTAACCTGTCAGTTTCCACTGTGAGGAACATAGTAAGGAAATGGAAGACCACAGGGACAGTTCTTGTTAAGCCCAGAAGTGGCAGGCCAAGAAAAATATCAGAAAGGCAGAGAAGAAGAATGGTGAGAACAGTCAAGGACAATCCACAGACCACCTCCAAAGAGCTGCAGCATCATCTTGCTGCAGATGGTGTCACTGTGCATCGGTCAACAATACAGCACACTTTGCACAAGGAGAAGCTGTATGGGAGAGTGATGCGAAAGAAGCCGTTTCTGAAAGCACGCCACAAACAGAGTCGCCTGAGGTATGCAAAAGAACATTTGGACAAGCCAGCTTCATTTTGGAAGAAGGTCCTGTGGACTGATGAAACAAAGATTGAGTTGTTTGGTCATACAAAAAGGCGTTATGCATGGCGTCAAAAAAACACAGCATTCCAAGAAAAACACTTGCTACCCACTGTAAAATTTGGTGGAGGTTCCATCATGCTTTGGGGCTGTGTGGCCAATGCCGGCATCGGGAATCTTGTTAAAGTTGAGGGTCGCATGGATTCAACTCAGTATCAGCAGATTCTTGAGAATAATGTACACCAAGAATCAGTGACGAATTTGAAGTTACGCCGGGGATGGATATTTCAGCAAGACAATGATCCAAATCTACTCAGGCATTCATGCAGAGGAACAATTACAATGTTCTGGAATGGCCATCCCAGTCCCCAGACCTGAATATCATTGAACATCTGTGGGATAATTTGAAGCGGGCTGTCCATGCTCGGCGACCATCAAACTTAACTGAACTGGAATTGTTTTGTAAAGAGGAATGGTCAAAAATACCTTCATCCAGGATCCAGGAACTGATTAAAAGCTACAGGAAGCGACTAGAGGCTGTTATTTTTGCAAAAGGAGGATCTACTAAATATTAATGTCACTTTTCTGTTGAGGTGCCCATACTTTTGCACCGGTCAAATTTTGGTTTAATGCATATTGCACATTTTCTGTTAGTACAATAAACCTCATTTCAATCCTGAAATATTACTGTGTCCATCAGTTATTAGATATATCAAATTGAAATGGCTGTTGCAAACACCCAAATATTTAGAACTAAAAATTATTAAGATTAATAGGGGTGCCCAAACTTTTTCATATGACTGTATCTTGTACTGATCCTGAGTCATATCCTGTATTATACTCCAGAGCTGCGCTCACTATTCTGCTGGTGCAGTCACTGTGTACATACATTACTTATCCTGTACTGATCCTGAGTTACATCCTGTATTATACTCCAGAGCTGCACTCACTATTCTGCTGGTACAGTCACTGTGTACATACATTACATTACTTATCCCGTACTGATCCTGAGTTACATCCTGTATTATACTCCAGAGCTGCACTCACTATTCTGCTGGTACAGTCACTGTGTACATACATTACATTACTTATCCCGTACTGATCCTGAGTTACATCCTGTATTATACTCCAGAGCTGCGCTCACTATTCTGCTGGTGCAGTCACTGTGTACATACATTACATTACTTATCCTGTTCTAATCCTGAGTTACATCCTGTATTATACTCCAGAGCTGCACTCACTATTCTGCTGGTGCAGTCACTGTGTACATACATTACATTACTTATCCTGTACTGATCCTGAGTTATATCCTGTATTATACTCCAGAGCTGCACTCACTATTCTGCTGGTGCAGTCACTGTGTACATACATTACATTACTTATCCTGTACTGATCCTGAGTTACATCCTGTATTATACTCCAGAGCTGCGCTCACTATTCTGCTGGTACAGTCACTGTGTACATACATTACATTACATTACTTATCCTGTACTGATCCTGAGTTACATCCTGTATTATACTCCAGAGCTGCACTCACTATTCTGCTGGTGCAGTCACTGTGTACATACATTACATTACTTATCCTGTACTGATCCTGAGTTACATCCTGTATTATACTCCAGAGCGGCACTCACTATTCTGCTGGTGCAGTCACTGTGTACATACATTACATTACTTATCCTGTACTGATCCTGAGTTACATCCTGTATTATACTCCAGAGCTGCACTCACTATTCTGCTGGTGCAGTCACTGTGTACATACATTACATTACTTATCCTGTACCGATCCTGAGTTACATCCTGTATTATACACCAGAGCTGCGCTCACTATTCTGCTGGTGCAGTCACTGTGTACATACATTACATTACTTATCCTGTACTGATCCTGAGTTACATCCTGTATTATACTCCAGAGCTGCACTCACTATTCTGCTGGTACAGTCACTGTGTACATACATTACATTACATTACTTATCCTGTACTGATCCTGAGTTACATCCTGTATTATACTCCAGAGCTGCACTCACTATTCTGCTGGTGCAGTCACTGTGTACATACATTACATTACTTATCCTGTACTGATCCTGAGTTACATCCAGTATTATACTCCAGAGCTGCACTCACTATTCTGCTGGTGCAGTCACTGTGTACATACATTACATTACTTATCCTGTACTGATCCTGAGTTACATTCTGTATTATACTCCAGAGCTGCACTCACTATTCTGCTGGTGCAGTCACTGTGTACATACATTACATTACTTATCCTGTACTGATCCTGAGTTACATCCTGTATTATACTCCAGAGCTGCACTCACTATTCTGCTGGTGCCGTCACTGTGTACATACATTACATTACTTATCCTGTACCGATCCTGAGTTACATCCAGTATTATACTCCAGAGCTGCACTCACTATTCTGCTGGTGCAGTCACTGTGTACATACATTACATTACTTATCCTGTACTGATCCTGAGTTACATCCTGTAGTTCTTTTATTAATAAAATTATAAAACATTACAATAACATAATATAACAATATCAATATTAATAGACAGAGAACATAACAAAAGTAAAAAGTAACATCTAAGATAGAAAATACAAATAACATAACTAATGATAAATCTATATTACACTATATAAAATATTTACATGTTGACCTATAACTGTTAATGGTAAAATAGCAGAACAGATGGGGGCGCTGTCGTGCTCCTTGCTGTCTCCCCCTCTTGTTTTTCTGGATGTTTTAGATAAGCCAGTCCTATAGCTGTTCTGTTAAAGGGGAGATCAACCTAAAATCCTCCAGACTCAAATGTGAAAAGCTGAAGTGCAAGAGTGCAAAGTATGGGAAATTCTCTCAAGTCATCGCTGCCCCTGTAAATGCTTAAATTGTGGAATTCTTCACCCATCTTGTTTTATCTCCTGCAAAGTGTTCCAGCCAATCACAGGCAGATACACTGATGTGTCAACCACGTGACATCTGTACATCAGACCAGTACAGGCTGTCCGTGTCATGTGGCGGGGGGGGGGGGGGGGAGTTGGAGGGGTCCAAAATAGCAACAGCGAGAGTCGGGAGAAGATTTTTGAGAAGTTTATTTTTTAAATAATATTTAGTTTAATTCTTTAAGCCATATAATGTGAACAATTACATAAAAACACTAATATTACATTTAATAATTTTGTCTCTTTGGCCTTTGGTTCATCTTCTCTGATGGAAAAAAAATACACGCAGAAGGTTAAAATAATTAAAAATTAGAAATCTAATATTTCTAAAAAATAAAAATGAGAAATATGTATATAAAATTTCTGGAAAAAGGAAATAATATATATGTATAAGAAATGTGACATTAAATAGCATGACAATAAATCACAGGGGTTTGTATGAAAAAAAATAAAAATAAATAAAATATATATATATATATATATATATATATATATATATATATATATAAATACTATATGTATATACTTTATATACTTCATCTATCTAATAAGAGAATGTATATAGTTCCATTATGGTCTTCTGTATGTACCTGAAGGTTTGTCTTGTGGTTACACATCATTGTGAGAAGTAATCGATGAGTCTCTTAGTATTGCGTGTCTATCCCGGCGCTGAGGTCAGCTCTATAGGAGAGGTCAAGCTGGCGGCCTCCTCAGTAGTGACAGTAGAGAGCGGCCTCTGTATAAATGTAAGTACATTGGACGTAGCAGGAGGGAACGTGATGATAAATGTGCATCGGCCAACAGTATGTGTTATAGGGTGACCTTATAGTAGACTCTGATCCCCTCCTAGGCCCGCTGTACACCTGAGCAGAATGTACAAGGCGCAGAAATCCATAAGAAATCTGAGTTTTTATTTCAACTTTTTACGTATTTGTTTTTTCGTATTGCTATAACAGTCTTGGGAGTGACTGATACAAGCGCGTCTTAAAGCAGCCGTAATGAATCATCCCCTGGAATTCATTTATTAAGGCCATTAATCTTCCTGTTGTCTCTGTTACGTTTTACTCACAGGCTTGTGGGATGTTGCGCAGTTTAATCAGAGGTGTAGGGTGCCCATTAGGGGGTCTTTTCTATCCTAGCCCTGTTTCTTAGAGGATTGTCTCCATCAGAGATCTGTGTGTTACATATATGGTGCAGAGGGCGGCTCACATCTGTGATACAAAGTGATTATGGTTGTTCAGATTTTTACTTTTTTATTTGTAATTTTTATAAATATAAATTTGCAACCTTCAATTTTTTTTTTTTTAATTTATCTTGTAAATAAATATTTTTAGGTAATATCCTATTATGTACCGGATTAGTGATGTCACAATGTCTTTTTCTTTGTATTTAATTTTTCCTGCCATGGACGTCTATAGCCATGACATTAAAGTCTTGAGTCGTAGCTTGTATTTGGTAGCCAGATGGATTCTCACTGGTGGAGTTTACAAGGAACAAAACCTGTTTCGGTTTGGAGAACAGGGAGCTGCAAGTCACTGCGGGAAGCAAGAAGAAGCCTCTTAGGCCCTATGCACACGACCGAGTGAGGGCCAGTTTTTTAATGGAATGTACTCGAGTTGCATCTGAGTGTCATCCGAGTTCCTTCCGTGATGTTTTCATTTTTTGGGGGCTTTTGGTTCGCTCTGTTAAAGTTACGTGGAGCAGGATAGGATCTGCTCTATGATCATCTCCGGGTACAGCCTCGATTGATCCCCGGGGTTACAGGATCTTTTTGTCATGTTATCACCCCTCTTACCAATCACGTCTTGTTGCGGTCACTTTACTCTCTGTACAGCCACACGGTGACCCTTGAAGGGTCCCGAAGCTTTCCCTTATCACCCACTACTCTCTCTATGTCTCTTTCAGAGCCGTCACAATAGGCTGATATTTTCTGTTTCAGTGATTCACTTGTCAGTTTTGCTGTATATCCTGGGGCAGGGTCAGCAGAGGTTACGGCAGGATAGTGATAGACAATATACACAGATAATCCTCTGTGTACTGCGGGACTGAGGAGTCAGAAGGCCAAACCTTCACTACATTTTACAACGTGTTCTTCTAATGGCCAGAGAATACACTTTTTTTTTGCTGAAGTGATACTTTAATAATCAGTCGTTTTATTTGGTAAGTTTTTTCCACCCCAGACTGTACGCCAGGACTCTGAGCCCACACTTCTCCTATGCTGCGTCTCTGTTGCTCTCTGGTTTATTGGTCACTTTCTGGCAGCTGTAATGACCTATGACCTTACTCCTGCCCATTAACTCCCATTCATTGTAGCTGCCGTAAAGCACACACAAACTGCTGCACTATCTATAGTGACAAACAGACTGAAATCTAATGACACTGAAATTACAGACTTGTAACATTCCCTTTAAAGGGGTTTTCCAGGGCTTTTTAATTGATGACCTTAGGATAGGTCATCAACTGAAAATCAGTGGGGGTCCAACAAGCAGGACCCCCACCGATCAGCTGTGTGAAGCAGTATTGGTGTGCTGTGAGCACTGCTTCCGCTTCACAGGCCATGTGACATTATGTTCATCGGTCACATGACTTGATCACTGCTCAGTCCCATGAAATAGAATGGGCTGAGCTGCAATACCAAGCACAACCACCATACCATAGCAGTGCTCACTCAAACGCTGATCTGTAGATTTTTTGATTGTAGATTTTTTTCATTCTATTTTCTGTACATGATTATGAGGGTGGCCATCTTCCCTGAGCTTCTCCTCTGCTCTGTTAACAGCATTTAGTGATCTGCTTTACAGCACAGTCATAGTCATAGGCAGCTCAGTGTCTCCAATGCAGATGTGAACCTAGCCTAATCCTGTCTGTGATGTAAATGAAGTGACTGCTGCAAAGAAAACCCCTAATACAATTGGCAATTGTCAGTGTATAATTAGTCTTTGTGGCCAGAGTGAAAAGTACAGGATTTAGAACCTTAAAAAAAAAATAAACAAAAAAATACTGACTTGGAAAATTAAAAATAAAATCATCAAACGTTCCCCCTCGCCCATGGCGGTTGCTTTAATGTAGATCTATCCTTGGCTGCTCTTCCTGAACTTAACAGTGATGAATAAACACAAATAAGACCTGCAAAACGCTAAGCAGAAAATCAATGGCTGCTAAATGACGGCTTCGGTTTGTCTGCACTTTCCAAACTTTAAAAGGTTAGTGCTAATAGGGCCGAGCCCCAGAGAGACGGCATTGCAGACTGCGGCACCCGCAAAATTCATTACCATCGGAGTGTCTGATGATACGGCCTGGACTGTGCGGAGATGTGCGAGAAATTCCACTGACCTCGGTACAATGTAGCAGTATAATAGACGGGTAACTCCAATCTATTCACATAGCACAAGTATTTCTATTATTCCCAGGGGTGGGGTCCTAATGCACAATATTTAATAGGGCCCCTACATTCCATGTACTGGTGTCTTACTGGGTGACAGGGGGACATTTGGGCCTCTTAGATGCCAGGTCATGGGTGCGACTATTATATTTGCACTCTCTATAACTATGCACACAGAGTTTAATGTTAGCACATGGTACTATCTGGGGGTTACAATACCCCTGTCCGCCATGTAGATGGGGTTTCACTATGGGGAGGAATTTCTTACAGTAAGGGCCATTACACTTAGTTACTCAGTAAAAGGTTTGTCCCTTTAGGTTTGCATCTATACAAATGCTGCATATTCCCACCTTAGGACCCCTCCTTGTTAGGCCAGCTCCTACTCTGAAGGGTTCGGCCCGCTCATGAATTAAATGGCCGTTCATTCATTTGAATGGTCGCTCCATAGCTGCAGGATAAATGTGCACCCACCAGCAGCCTCAGCAACTGGGCTCTAACCAGTGGGTGCTAATTTTATGGTCGGGGGTCTGGATGAATTTTGGCTTCTGGTGTGGGGTCTGGTTAATTTTACGGTCTGGACTTGAGTCTGTCTGGTCTGGGGTCTGACTTAATGTTGGTGTCTAGCCTGGGGTTTACAAGAATTGGTGTCTGATCTAGAGTTTGAATGAATTTTGGGGTCTAAAGGAATTTTGGTGCCTGCTCTGAGTCTGATGTAAAAACAAAAATTGTTAATGCTATAGATTTGATCCCTGGATTTATTTGGAGTCAAGAAACTGACAATTTACAGACTTTAACTGGATTAATTTTGGAGGAAAATACAGGAAAATTACTTTCTTTGATAGGGCAGAAGATCAAGTGGGCAGGACTCTGAATCTGAGGTCACATGGAAGTTCTCAGTAGTATTCTCAGGCAGCTGAGTGAGACCTCCTGTTTGCACAGCAACCCATGTTAGAAAAAAGAGGTCACAATGTGGTCATGTGACTTATTGAAGAAGGTAAAAACCAGGATAAAGAAGGGCACTATAAGGAGACAACTATTACTGTTGTAGAATAAAAAAAAAAAAAAAGATCTCTGGTGCGACCCTTTAAAATGTTGGTAATGTGGTAAAAAAAAAAGTCATATTTGGGTATATTAAAACATAATAATAATAATAATAATAATTAAATCCTTCATATTTAAAAATTTGTGGACATGTAAAAAAAAAAAGCTTTAAAAGGAAAAAAAAAAAGCAAGAAATGGGTGGAGGCGGCGGCGTTGACGGGGTTAAGCCTAGATTTCGATGCTGTCTGTGAAATCCTCCTTTCCTCTGCACTGCAGTAAACTCTTCTTCCCCCGCCGCTTCTTGCAGGATGAGATACAACGTTACAATCTTTCGCTTATTTATTTATTTTAGTAACTTTGGAGTGTGACAATTCTCCGGAGATCCATAATAAATAGCGCTCAGCCATTCTTTGTCTTCCCGCGGTTTGTATACATAGAAGCTTTGAGGACGCTCACGGTAAATAAACGCCGTCCTCTCGGCTTTAACAAGCCACATTTAATCTCCGCTACCCTTGAGAGCGGTTTCCGGGGAATATCTATTAGTAAAAAAAAATAAACAGAAAAAAAAACCTTAATCTGCGTCCGTCGCCTCTCCCTGGAGCCGGTGGGTAAACACTATGAATTTTACAAGACCGTACGTGATTTTAGGGTTGTTTTTCGGTTCCTCGGATCTGTATCCGAGCCTCTTTATGACCCTGCGGTCAACTGTCTGTTAATGCCCACGTTTAACAGGCCCGCCTGCAGCTAAACTGATTCCGATCACATCTCCTCTTCCATTACAAGGCGAGCTATTTTTAGCCGGCGCAGGTCTAAAATACGCCTTCTAATCTCTCCTGAATTTATTGAACAGCTTTTTTTTTTTTCCTCCCCCTTCCCCCATTCAGGAGGGATTGTTCCGCTGAGTGGACAGACTCAGGAAAAAAAAAAAAAAAAAATCAAAGAACTATTGCATTATTCATGTCCCTATGTGCTCCAGCGCCGGCTATTTTTAGCTACAACTCCATGTTACTGTCACCGCATTGCTGTTGTGTGATGTTAGTTAGCAATTTCACCGCTCAGTGGCTCTCGGTTGGACTGGACGGCTCAGATGCTGCTTAAAGGGTTAAATCCCAGACAAAAAAGCAAGTTTGTCTGTGCTGATAGCCATTCCCCCCCTTCCCCCTTTACGTTCCAAATTTCCTAAGTGTCTATAATTCTCTAATTAGATGTGATACTTTCTGCTGTCTACACAGTCTATTTGTCTGCCGTCTGGCTCAGCACCAGATCCTGCATGCTGCAGAGCGGGCGGCCTCTGGGACAACGGTAAAAGCTCCAAAACCGTTGTCGGGGGGGAGGGGGGTGCAAAGTGAAGGAGATGCTTGTGTCACCTGTTGGGATAGGCCACAAGACTAAAGACTACATGGCCTATTGGATCTTTCAGACTCAATTCACTGCTTCTGGGCCCCGTCCAAAATCTATAAGACCCATCCTATTTTTTGTATTATATTGTATTGTATATAATAATGGTGTCTACTTATGTCACAGAAAAACCTTTAACCCCATTAGACACAAGTGATCGGTGCAGCTGCTATCCCTTCCCATCCCTAAGTGTATGTACTTCTTGACTGAGCATGCATGTGCTCTCAGTAGTGAGAGGGAAATAAGCTGTGAGCAGACACCTTTGACTTATATTCCTTAAAGAGATTTTCTGGGACCCCTTCAGATAGTTTTCCTACTGATTAGTAGGGGTCTGACAACTGGACCTTGCATCGATCAGCAGATCTGGCTGCTTCCAAGTGTAGGATAGATTGTCGCTGTAGCGATAGATTGAGCCTGCACCGTCCACTGTGTAGCGGTGAATAGGAGCCATGCTTATAGCTCCGCCCATCTCTATATGCTTCAGGACCAGGCAGCCAAAGCAGATGGTGCAGGGTCCAGGTGGTGGATCCCACCGATCAGATACTGATAGGTATCCTATGGATAGGTCATCAGTATGAAAAAAATACCTGGGCCCAGAAAACCTTTTAAAGGGAGTTTGTCCCCAAAACTCAGCATATCAACTCAGCCTAGCAGATAGATAGGTTAGTGTCACCAGAACCCGCATATCACCCCAGCCCTGCAGATAGATAGGTTAGTGTCACCAGACCCAGCATATCACCCCAGCCCTGCAGATAGATAGGTTAGTGTCACCAGAACCCAGCATATCCCCCAGTCCTGCAGATAGATAGGTTAGTGTCACCAGAACCAACATATCACCCCAGCCCTGCAGATAGATAGGTTAGTGTCACCAGATCCAGCATATCACCCCAGTCCTGCAGATAGATAGGTTAGTGTCACCAGACCCAGCATATCACCCCAGCCCTGCAGATAGATAGGTTAGTGTCACCAGAACCAGCATATCACCCCAGTCCTGCAGATAGATAGGTTAGTGTCACCAGAACCAGCATATAACCCCAGCCCTGCAGATAGATAGGTTAGTGTCACCAGAACCATCATGTGACCCTACCCTGCAGATAGATAGGTTAGTGTCACCAGACCCAGCATATCACCCCATCCCTGCAGATAGATAGGTTAGTGTCACCAGAACCAGCATATCACCCCAGCCCTGCGTTGTTGGTTTGTGTCCCAGCCTCTGTGCCCTTGCAGATAGATAGGTTAGTGTCACCAGAACCAGCATATCACCCCAGCCCTGCAGATAGATAGGTTAGTGTCACCAGAACCAGCATATCACCCCAGCCCCGCAGATAGATAGGTTAGTGTCACCAGACCCAGCATATCACCCCAGCCCTGCAGATAGATAGGTTAGTGTCACCAGAACCAGCATATCACCCCAGCCCTGCAGATAGATAGGTTAGTGTCACCAGAACCAGCATATCACCCCAGCCCTGCAGATAGATAGGTTAGTGTCACCAGAACCAGCATATCACCCCAGCCCTGCAGATAGATAGGTTAGTGTCACCAGAACCAGCATATCACCCCAGCCCTGCAGATAGATAGGTTACTGTCACCAATCCAGCTTCCCCCGCCCTGCAGTAGATTGGTTAGTTAGGTGAATTGCTGCCTTGGACTGTACTTTATATTGACATCTTCCATTGGTGGAGATTTGGGATAATAATCAAAATTCAGCGAGTTTGGCCGACATTCATTTAATGTGTATGGCTACCTTAAAGGGGTTTTCTGGGATCTAAAATATTGATGACCTATACTTAGGTCATCAGTATTAAATTGGAGGTGATGTGGCAGCCAGAACTCTCACAATATGCTGTTTGAAGAGACCACTGTGTTTACTAAGCTGATCTGCAAACAGTCCATATGACCGATGAACCTCACGTGGTCTGTGAAGCTGAAGTGCTGCATTGATCAGCTGATCTGTGGGAGCCGCAGTTGTTGGACTCTCCAATCTAATATTGAAAAAACACTTTAAGGCTGAGGCCCACGTTGCAGAAAAGCAGCTTTTTTTGTTGCAGATTTTGCTGCAATTTTTGAGCCAAAGCCAGGAGTGGATTGAGCAGAAGGGAGAAGTATAAGAACTTCTTATATATTTCCCATTCCTTTTGTACCCATTCTTTGGCTTAAAAAAAAAACACAGCAAAATCTGCAACAAATACAGCAGCGTTTCTGCAGTGTGGGGCCTCAGCCTAAGACTCTGAACACACCTGCACACACAGCTTCAGCTACGGGATCCGATTAGATATTGACATGATTTTTTCCTAATATCGCAAAGATGTTCTGCAGCAGTAAATATCTGGTACTGTGCTTTTCTAAAACTGCTGCTGATTCTAATCATATACTCCTCAGCTACTTCAGAACCTCTTAAAAGAGCATTGATTGTAAATCTTCTCCTCCTTATTCTCGAAGATGTTCTGCAGCAGCTAAGCATGTACTGTATGGTTTATTCGTCAGTCCTGGGGCTGACACTATGACTGACTGATTCCATATTCCCAAATGTGGCATTACTATCTGAGGCCTGGCGCTCGTCGGCTGCTTCTATTTTGGGTGGATATTTATGATTTTTGCATCTGCCGCTCCTGTACGTGAGACTTGCACTGTGCTCGTGTCTCCTTCTGCTCTGCTCGAATATATTTTTAATCCGATATTTCTCCACCCAGCACATAGTCATTTGTGGGGACACAGATGGCTGTAAGGTGGGGGACGGTGCTATTGCTGCAGCTTCAGTGTAAGAATCGATCGGCGAATCTTGTGTGCGGCGCGGATATCCCATTACAGCTCTTTATTACAGTGCAGAGCTCGCTGTATAATCAGTTGAGAGGCAGGAAACAGACTCATCGTCTTATTTTCCTAATCTGTCTAATATAAGGCTGACTTCACCGTGGTGCGCTGTGTTATAATGTGTAGGACGGCCTATGACGCACTACGTGTGTGCTAAGCCATTAAAGGAACACTCCAGGAAAAACCGAGTGATGCCTGGTGCAGGGCCGGGTGGCGGAGCATGACTAACCTCTTTCCCTTTAAATCCTACACTAGGTATCACAGTGATCAGTTGTTTGCAAAGTGTTCCTTTAAATGATCAATAACAACTCAACAATCTTTGTGTAAGTTGTGCAAGGGGATATAAGACACTTTGTTATATGTCTTATCAGAGCAAAATGCTTCTTTCTCCTCTTATCAGATTCTTCTCTTCCTCCTTTAGGTTCACACCTGCGCCTGAACTCCGTTGGGGGATTCCGTTCCCTGTTCCACTTGAAAAATGCAGAGAGGAAAGCGCTGCAATCAGTGCTTTTCTTTCCGTATTTTTCGCCCCCTTTTCATGCATAAACCGAGCAGAAACCCGGCGGACCCTATTATAGTCTATTCCGCGGAATAGTGGATTAGGTTTCCGTTCAGGGGGTCCCCAAGCAGACCCCCCAAATGTAAACCTGAACGCAGGTGTGAACCTAGCGTAAACTGACTTTCACTCTGAAATCTCTGCTGACTCCACTCCAGGCAAAAGAGATAACATTGTGTTATGCCTGGTGTATTTCCTAGGGCTGGAACGTGACTAATCTCTGTTGTTCTTTAAATTGTTGTCTCAAGCCCCGCCCCTTCAGACCCTTCACTAGTTGCAACTTAATGATTAGTTTTTTCCTAGAGTGTTCCTCTAAATGGTCTCTAACATTTTTATTAAACTTTGCAGATATCAATAGTACAAGTGAATATAAGAAACTTTGTAATAAGTGTTATAGAAAAATGCCTCTTTCTCCCCTTCTCAGATTCTTTTCCTCCTCCCTTCCTTTCTAAACTGACTTTCACTCTGATATTTCTCCTGAATCTATTTCAGATACTGATAATACTGTGTTATTTCTGGTGAAGGGACTGGGGGTGGAGCGTGACTAATCTATGTTGTCCAATGAGTTCTAGTTTCAAGCCCTACACCAGGTATTGATTAGTTTTTCCTGTTTTTCTTTAAATGGTCACTTTCTTATTGACAGACATTGTGTAAGTCAATAATACAATCAAATGAGAGAAACATTGTCTTGTGAGAGTAAAATACTTCTTTCTCTATTTATTCTTTTCCTCCTCTCCCTCCTTTCTAAACTGACTTTAACTCTGAAAACTCTCCTGAATCTACTCCAGGCAGAATCTGATAAAGCTGTGTTATTCAGGGTGCAGTGTCTGGGGGTAGAGTGTGAGTAATCTGTGTGCTCCTTTGAATTGTTGTGTCACACGCGGTCCCTTCAGGCCACATACTATGGGTGTAATGCTGATTCTTTGCACCCACTGTTGTACTGTCTCTTCCAGCATGAGCATCCACCTGGTTACCTACCTTACTACATACTGTGCAGTCCTTGCTTCTTCATGCTGCTGTTGCTGCCGGGTTTATCCATAGTGTTGACATGCACTCTCTTTCTGCTACTTAAAGGATCAGCATTCACACCTGCAATTTTTTCCTGACCTATTCCCATCAGTCTCACTTAGCTACACCCTGCCTAAACTAAGGTTCCTAGCTGTCTAGTCCCGCTGTATGGTTACCTGATTCCTGATATGACCTACATATTGACTTCAGGCTTGTTTCTTGACTACCTCCCTTTCTTCTAACCTGATCTGCTGGATATCTGTCTCTGACCATGGCTTGTTCCTGACATTGCTCTTTTACTTTCTGCCCTGCCACTCCTTTTTATTTGACTACACCTAAACTCTGCCCCTCCTGACATTTGGCCTGTACCTGACTACACTATTGCCTGACCCACCTCAGGCCTCTGGCCAGTTATCACCTACATTGGGAACGTTCCAAGGGGTAGGGACCTGGTAGCTTCC
The DNA here is from genome assembly GCA_947044405.1 of Leptodactylus fallax. Lineage (NCBI taxonomy): Eukaryota > Metazoa > Chordata > Amphibia > Anura > Leptodactylidae > Leptodactylus > Leptodactylus fallax. Next base: position 411,665 of record CAMRHE010000613.1, on the reverse strand, counting down.
CCACAATAAAGACCTGATTCCATACGGGGTTTAAAGGGTGCAAATCGGGAAGGTTACTTAGAAAATGTCCTTGGGAGTGGCCAAGAACCAAACTGGTTAGGTGGAACAGAGCGCCCACAACCCCGTGAGTATCAAAAAGGGTTAACACTTTTAGGTTTTTTGATGCAGTGTATTAAAGCCATAACCAGGAGTGGATTGAAGAAAAGAGAAGTACCATCTGTCCTTTATAGGTTCTCACATTTTATGGTCACTCCTGCTTTTGGCTTCAAAAACTGCATCCTGAAATCTGAATGTGTAAACTGAGCCTAAGAGTTTGACAATTCCGCACTAATGAGAAGTCCTCACATGGTGGAGTTGGCAGGTGACTGTCTTCCTAATTGACCGAATCCCTATGGAAGGGTCAGCTCTTAGCTGAGGGGGCAGATTGCCCAACACGTCTTGGGATTTTCTATTTCTGAGCCTTCACATTGACAACAAATAGAGTTTTTGCTTTTATTGATATTTCAGAAGCAGAGAAAGGAGGTCATTGATTTTCTCCTGATATATGACATACACGGTGACGCTCTACGGCTGCCGAGAGGGAATAGAAACCAGAAACAAATTAATCCCAGACGGAATTCCAAATTTTGAGATGTTTTACTTTCCAGTAGATGCCATTAGTTCTAATGACATACAGGGACAGTTATGTACGGGGGCCATTACTGATGGACATTGAGACATCACACTTGAGACATTTCATGTCGATGACTGCTGTAGTTATATGTCTTATAACAACCAAAGACATGAATTTCCTAGGACAGCTCAGAGATTCGGTGGGTTGGTGACGGTTTATTTTTGTACCATCTGGTTGTCAATGTAAATTCATTTCAAGAAATCATCTAGGTCTAAATAATCCAAAATTTATGCTTAAAAAACAGTCTGATGTGACTCGTCCACAGGATCACCGCTCACATAGTAAAGAATCCTTTCCAAAGCATACTCTTACAGTAAAGAATCCTTTCTTAAAGGGGACCTTACTCTGAACAGTTATTAGTATTGTGTGGAAACAGAGCCAGTCAGAATGTAAGAATTACACCCACTGGCTAAATAACGTGCAGTAGTAATGTGCCACAACCTACGGACCCATGGATGGTTTTATGCCACTACACTGGGCAATAGGAATAACTTCGTGAGCCATTTGGGATGAACCAACGTACGTTCAGTGCTGTTCGGTTAGTCATGGCTGGCACTAAGTCCTGTTAGAGAAAGCAAGATGACCTCTGAACCGGCAGTGATGAGGTCCGTGAAGTTTTTGAGGTTCTCCAGCCTACTGGCATCAAACCCTCCATCATTGTGAAGGGAAAGTACAAAGTTGATGCCAACACTCTGGGCACTTTATATAATTTAAGTATATCCTCCTATTTCCCGGATGTGGGAGAGAGGGCAACTAGGTTCTTGGCAGTAGAGAACAGAAGAAATCTCGTGGCTCTTAGTACTGAAGGTTTCTCTCAAGATAAGGGTTCTAGACCTCTTGTATGAGGGCCAGAGACTGTGAAGATATCCGACCAGAGGCAGCCTTAGGGATGTATGCTATAACTGCCCCTACTGAAGGGGGCACTAGTGGTCCTGTTGGCCTGAGTAATTGGAACCTTCATCCAGGATCTTCATCTTATCACCCATAGTCATCTTATTCTCCCCTCTCTCCACAGACACTTGAAGGAGTTTTGAACTTCAAGTACTCTGGAGGACCCGGCCATGCTGAGGGATACTACAGGAACATCTCACTTGGCCTCCATGTGGACGTAGAACCTTCAGTGTTCTTTACACGGGTCAGCACGCTCCCGGCAACCAGGTGAGTCTCATGGTGTGCGGTTAAAGGAATTTTCCCATCTTAAGAAGATGACGTTTGATCCTGGTATTATAGAAATCTGATACATTGTAATATACTATGTATCAATCTTATAAAAATTATTGAGATATTTGTTTGTTGTCAGTGAATTCAAATATTCGTTAGTTAAATTTACCGGCTAAACATTCCTGACCTAGTCCTGCTCTCACAACTGCTGGCCATGTTACAATGTATCATTTTAGTTAAAGGTTATGGACACCTTTTGTGTTTACGGAAATGCACGTGTTTTTAGCTGTAAATAATTTTTGCAATTGGGTTTTTTATTAAGTATTTAGCTCCATTTATCTTCTGCAGCCTGCATGTATTCTCATACATTGAAGGCTGCTCAGTCCCATTCAGTGTGAAATAATTTACACAAGGTTTTTGTTAGCTTGTTCTGTAGCTTTTGTCTGCTCTCATGAACACTAATGTTAAGCCATTATCTTTACAACCAAATAGAATAAATGTAGTCAAAAGATCATATTTATGAGCGTTCAGGAGAGAAGGGCTGAAGATGGAGCTGTCAGTGTCCATAGACTTTATCTACATTTTTTATAGATTTATCAATATTAGGATCACAATGTAATGTACACCAGTGTAAAGGGCTATTTAAAATAATAATAATAAAAAAAAAAAATGCCTGGACAATCTCTATAAGAGTCACACAGAGTTTTTGTGGGTTTTAGCACATTTGTGACACTGAAATTCACTCTAAAAACTCCCACAATAAAGGGTTAAAGGGCTATTCCAACCTTAAAAAAAATGTATCATCTATTCACTGAATAGATGATAACTTCTAGATTGGTGGGGGAGCCCAGCACTAAGACTCACAGATGATCACCAGAATAGGGGATCTTGGTCTTCAGTTCCTCGCAGCTACTTGGAGGGATTGTCGATCAGTCATTGTTCAAAGTTTACAGAACTGAGGACAATAGCCGAGCGCTTCTCCTTGTCCACCGATCTATACAACTTCCTCCTAGTCAAGGACTTGTGGATAGAATAATGATGGGGATCCCAGTGGTCTCTCACCAATCCAACATGTATTACCTATGTAGTGAATAGGATTTCCAGTGGCTTGTACTTGGGGATAGAATACCTCCGTAGGTGGTGAGGAAGTTTTTGGGCCACTGGAGCCGGATTGTCATTGCCTGGGCCATCCTTATAGCTACACCATTGACACATTAATCTGTTTGCCCCCAGCACAAGACAATGTCATCTCCTCCTCGATGTCTTCAATTCCACCGAGCACGAGTTAGCCATTAACGCCAAGGACAATGAGGATCTCATCCTACACGCTGGAGAATGTCAGCGGTAAGTGCTGGAAACATTGCCCTGCGCGATACGGAAATCTGGCGTATCTGCAGGAGATCCAAGGTGGGAAACCCTTATAGGGATCCAAGATGCTGTTATTCTGTGTCTTCAGATTCGCAGTTGGTTCCGCCTAGCCATGTTTGCAATGGGCCATAGAAGAAAGATGTTCCACACTCCAAAACGAATGGCCAGAATCATAGGAAACTCCAGTCCTGGCCATTTAACCCCTAAATACAGTCCTAATTATGCTGTGGACAAAAGAAGGGGGACATGAAATCGACCCATTAACCCCTTTGCCTCAGCCCAATGTAAATATACGAAGGGCAGGTATAAGGGGAATACAGCGCGGGTTAAGCTTGCATGGATGCCAGCTATATTGTACATTCGTTGGCAGCCAATAAAAATTCACTCTAAAAACTCCCACAATAAACCTTTCTATTGTGTTGACATTTGGTGGAATTCCCAACCACACGTGACCGCTGAGGCCAATCAGCAGCCTCAGTGAAGGGCAGGTGATGTCACTACTTGTGACATCACGGGTCTCTGCTGAGGCCATTGATTGGTCACGTGACCACTGAGACCAATCAGCGGCTTCAGTGGAACTCTGGAAAAGACCAGTGAGAAGATGTCGGAGCAGAAGGATCGGACCGCGCTGGGAGAACACTGGAGCACCAGGGACAGGTGAGTATGATTTTTTTTTTTCACCTCCCCCGGCCTATTTAAAATAATAATAAAAAAAAAATGCCTAGACAATCTCTATAAGGGTCACACAGAGTTTTTGTGGATTTTAGCACATTTGTGACACTGAAATTCACTCTAAAAACTCCCACAATAAATCTTGCTATTGTTAGAACAGCACAACTTTGGGGAAAATGTAATTTGTATTCATTCTTGCCATGGCTTTCAGCACCAAAAACAGAACTGAAACTGCCCAAAGCAGATTTGTACCATTCCGCGTGCAAATCACCAGTTAAAATTAGTGACAAAAACCAGAGGCTCGTCGAAAATACATGGTGGATTTTTCTGATGTGTGTTTCTGCTGTGTGAACATAGCCCAAGGCCAAAATTATCTCAGCCCATAAGGGGTTAATGCTATAGGTTCAGGATGATATAATTGACTCTTAATGGCCGCCATCTGCATACAGTCGATTAGCAAAGAGTGTAAACAGCATTATCTGCACGCCCAGCTCTGTATAAATATGGCGAGGCGCTGGGAGACAGAGCATATACAGGTATCTTTGGACGCAAGCAATAAAATGAATTCATTGACTGCAGCAGGTTAAACATGGAGGTTAATAGGAGGTCAGTGTGCCGCAACCATTTATTCTCTGCTGTGTAACATCACCTGGAAGATAGGTTACCTTCACTGTAACCCCAGCACACAATGATAGATGTATATACTGCCCCCTGGATCAATATGGTGTACAGGACCCAGCAGTCTTCAACCCTTAAATGTACACAGTGACTGCACCAGCAGAATAGTGAGCGCAGCTCTGGAGTATAATACAGGATGTAACTCAGGATCAGTACAGGATAAGTAATGTAATGTATGTACACAGTGACTGCACCAGCAGAATAGTGAGTGCAGCTCTGGAGTATAATACAGGATAAGTAATGTAATGTATGTACACAGTGACTGTACCAGCAGAATAGTGAGTGCAGCTCTGGAGTATAATACAGGATGTAACTCAGGAGCAGTACAGGATACGTAATGTAATGTATGTACACAGTGACTGCTCCAGCAGAATAGTGAGCACAGCTCTGGAGTATTATACAGGATGTAACTCAGGATCAGTACAGGATAAGTAGTGTAATGTATGTACACAGTGACTGCACCAGCAGAATAGTGAGCGCAGCTCTGGAGTATAATACAGGATGTAACTCAGGATCAGTACAGGATAAGTAATGTAATGTATGTACACAGTGACTGTACCAGCAGAATAGTGAGCGCAGCTCTGGAGTATAATACAGGATGTAACTCAGGATCAGTACAGGATAAGTAATGTAATGTATGTACACAGTGACTGCACCAGCAGAATAGTGAGCGCAGCTCTGGAGTATAATACAGGATGTAACTCAGGATCAGTACAGGATAAGTAATGTAATGTATGTACACAGTGACTGCACCAGCAGAATAGTGAGTGCAGCTCTGGAGTATAATACAGGATGTAACTCTGGATCAGTACAGGATAAGTAATGTAATGTATGTACACAGTGACTGTACCAGCAGTATAGTGAGCCACTCCGGGGTTAACACAGGGGGGACAGTACAGGATAAGTAATGTAATGTATGTACTGTACGTTTGAGCCAGGGGGCGCTGAGCACCCAGGCCAGACCAGAAAAGGCTCTCAGCCACGCCTTTGGGTGGTGGCACGTAACTCCAGGAGGGCTGGAGTGTCCTGCAGGAAGCAGTGGACCAGCTGGACAGACAGACGGTCTGTGTCAGAAGGGCTGGGTCCACAGGAGGACTGTTGCTGGAGCTGAGCAATAGTCAGGACAGTTAGGGGCTCAAGGAGTGAGTTAGGACCCTAACTGTGGTCTAGGTTTTTTTTGTTGTTTTGCTGTGTTGCAGTTAAGCTGAAAAAGCCGCTTTTATTTTACGCTTGGACCGTCTGAAAGCTATCTTTCCGGCGCCCAGTACCACGAACCACCGCTGTCAGGTCCGGGAGTCTGCCGCCATTTGAGTCTAATTCCCCCAAGTTGTCACATATGGTGGAGAATAGTGCGCATAAAGAGATCCACGCAAGTCCTGGAAGACAAGTGGTTGGTGATTGCAGTACTGCTAAGTGTGCATTGTGGCCTACAGCTGGAAGAAATCTGTGATTTCAACTGAAGAAACCCAGGAGGGGGGTGAGTGAATTGCAACATAGCAATGTGAAAGTAAAAACTCTGGATGAGGAATCCAGGGAATGGACTTTGTGTATACTGTGGCACAGAAGTCTGTGAAATGTTTGCTGATGGCAAGAAAGTGAGCAATGTGTATAGAAGATGGATATTGCAAACAGTCCATGTGAAAGGCTATGGTGCCATGTTGGTGTTCTCTGTGGAAGACAGAAGAAAATGCTGGTTGTTGTAGTGCCACATAAGTTAACTGTGTGAATACAGGTGACTGCAGAAGATAGCAAGAAGTTGCAGCCGGTTGAACCCAAGGTTGCTGTGGAATATTGTGTAATCTTGTTAGTAAACCATGGGCAAGAAAAAGAGAATTTCAGCTTGTAATAAAGCAGAGAAGTTATGCACAGGTTTATTAGTGCAGCAGTCTGAATGCAGAGAGACACAAAACCCGGAACAGATCATGTGGAGTGCAAGTAAAGATAATGTGTTGCATGAGAGTGACTCAGTTTTTCTAAAGCACCTCTGTTCTATGATGGAATATGTCCCTACTGACGGTATGTCTCATAATGGAGTGCAAAGCACCAAAGATGAAAATGTTAGGGTGCAGCAGCTTCAAGATGAGAATAAAACCATCAGGTGCATTGATGAGGATGAAATATCTGATTGGAAATGGCAACTTGAGGTATTAGAAAAAGAGCACCTTAAGTTGAACCTGAAGTTAAAGAAAGATCTTGAATCTATGAGGAGTTCATATTCTAGTCATTGTGAAAATGTGGTACTGGGTTTCCCTGGAATGGACTGTGTCACTAAGAAGGAGTTTGCTGATATGAAATGTGCTCTATCTAATGAAGTTATACAGAGTGTAGAGCAAAAGCAAGTGCTTGAGAAGCAATTGTAGGATTTAAAGGAGCAGCATGTCCAAGACTCCATTGTCAAAGAGAGTGTCATTGAAAAATTAAGAGATGACCTTGAAACTGCTAAACGTGAGAGAAGTGAATTTTTGCAGAGTCAGTCAGAATGTCTGGATGACCAAGCTAGGATGTGTGTAAACCTTTCGGCTGCCTTAGCTGACAAAGAAAATGAAATTGCAGAGCTGAGGAAGCATGTGTCTGACCAAGAGAGTGATTTAGAATCTGTGGTGCAGACATTGCAGTCAGAGCAAAACTTGCATCAGGTTCGCCTAAATGGTGAAATCCACGAATGGCGGAGCAGAGCTGGAGTTCTGGAACAAAGAGAAATGGAACTCAAAGCTAGAATATGTAGCCTGGAGAGGGCGCTGTCAGGATCTTGTGAAGATAATGAGAAGTTGTCTGTTTTGGTGCAAAATAAAGACAAAGAATTGATGGAAATGTCGTCTGTCCATGCTCAGAAAGTGCAAACCTTACAGGAGAGTCATAAAAAAGTAGAGACTCAACTTCAAGTGATGCAACTAAAAGTCACAGAAGGGGACAGGTTTCAAGCAGAACTGCTAGACAAGGCAAACAGACTGCAGGCTCAGGCGACTGATATGAAGAAAAAAATGGAGGATTTGGTTCGCTCCAAGGATGAAGTTGAGACAAACCTGGAATCTGTGCAGATATTGTATGAGAACAAAGCTAATGCTTATGAGATGCTGGAAAAGGCCAAGAGAGAATTGGACCTCCAGACAGAAGACATGAGGATTCAGTTTGAAGGAAACCTGTCTAATTTATCTGCTGAGATTGTAGATCTAAAAATGCTTGTTGCTAAATTAAAGGTGCAAGTGAACAAGCAGGAGGAAATCAGGAAACAGCTGGAGTTTCAGATGGATCAAGTGAAGCGCGAGTCAGAAATAAAGTTGGAAGAGCGCACTTCTCAGATTGAACAGTTAAAAACCGAAGTGGAATCTAAAAGAGAAGAATTGGATCGTTTGCAGCAGTCTCTATCCAATACTGAACAGTGGCATCTGCACTATCTTCAAAGCTGTCAGCACTAGAAGCTGAGAAGGATTCGCTGCAGAGCCTGTTAACCTCTAAAGAATCAGAGCTGCAAGGTGCACTAGTAAAGACTGAGATGGAAGCTGCACAGAAAAATGTGGCAGTGAAGAAAGTTCTGGAGCTGGAATCAGAGATTTGTGCGCTACAGAAGGCGTTAGAATTGGAAAAAGCTGCCAGCATAGAGGCAGAGAAAGGAGAGTCATTAAGTCAGACAGACATGAGTGACCTGTCCACTGATGTTGATACCACTGATCAGAGTATGATGAAACCATGTGACTCGGTAAAACGTCAAGTAGAGGGTAGAGTTCCCCAGGAAGATGCTGCTAAAGGTGGACTTCCTGCAAAATGTGAGGAGGCCAAAGAAGGTCCATCGGAAGGAGAAACTGTGATTGGTCACACACTGCCTGTGACAGAGTGGGTCCAGCCTCAAACCAATGAGGTCCAAAGCCTAGAGGGCTGTGAGATGGTAAATAAGGTGAAGGGTCACCAAAAGTGTGGAACAAGAGTCCGTAAGAAGACTGACCACGCATATGTTGTCCCAACAGCTAAAGTGTCTGAAGCCATTGTAGATAAAGGTGTTGCTGTGCCTGTCTCTAGCCAAATGTCTGGTGGACAAACGGTGAATAATGACTCCATGTTGTTTGTGAAGGGGGAGTCAGGAAGTAAGAGATGGTTACATGTCACCAATGATGTGACAGTTGTTAAAGACATGCCAGAAAATGTAGTTCAACGTGATCTGTTATGTGAGGGTGTACGGTATGGCCCTGGTGCAGAAGGAGAAGATATTGCAGTACAGAGATTGTGTATCTCAAACAAAGATGAGAGCAAGCAGCCTATGTCTCCTAAACTTCTAAGCCTTGATGGGATGGCAAAGTTTCCTTTGAGATGAAGGTTACGGGAAAAGTTCCCGTGATACAGTTATACTCTAAAGATATTTATGTGCATCAAGTACGTGTTAGTTGGTCTCTGAGCTCCTGTGAATTCATGATTGGTGAAGATGAAGATTTTTACGGCTATTGACTAAAGGGATCAAAGTCATGCAATCGGATGGCTGAAGACTATGGCGAGATATGTGATGAAAATGATGTGATCCCCTGTATGGCGAATTGTGAAAGTGATGAAGAAAAACTTGCCTTTGCACAGAATGGCCAGGATCTTGGCGTAGCATCGAAAGTGATGAGAAGACGGAAAACTCGATGGAGCATAATTTGGAAGAAAAGACCACCAGATTGGGACTTCTGGAGAGACAATGGACAGGCATACATGGTTTAAGAGGGACTTCATCATAGGATGTCTCGTCCCATTGTAACTCACCCCCATGGGTAGTTAGCTGAGGGGGAGGGTATGTAAGTATGTGAGCCAGAGGGCACTGTTGAGTGACCCAGGCCAGACCAGAAAAGGCCCTCAGCCACGCCTTTGGGTGGTGGCACGTAACTCCAGGAGGGCTGGAGCATCCTGCAGGAAGCAGGAAATAGTGGACCAGCTGGACAGATAGACGGTCTGTGTCAGAAGGGCTGGGTCCACGGAGGACTGTTGCTGGAAGCTGAGCAATAGTCAGGACAGTTAGGGGCTCAATGAGTGAGTTAGGACCCTAACTGTGGTCTAGGTTTTTTTGTTGTTTTGCTGTGTTGCAGTTAAGCTGAATAAAGCCACTTTTATTTTACGCTTGGACCGTCTGAAAGCTATCTTTCCGGCGCCCAGTACCATGAACCACTGCTGTCAGGTCCGGGAGTCTGCCGCCATTTGAGTCTAATTCCCCCAAGTTGTCACAGTACACAGTGACTGTACCAGCAGAATAGTGAGCGCAGCTCTGGAGTATAATACAGGATGTAACTCAGGATCAGTACAGGATAAGTAATGTAATGTATGTACACAGTGACTGCACCAGCAGAATAGTGAGCGCAGCTCTGGAGTATAATACAGGATGTAACTCAGGATCAGTACAGGATAAGTAATGTAATGTATGTACACAGTGACTGTACCAGCAGAATAGTGAGCGCAGCTCTGGTGTATAATACAGGATGTAACTCAGGATCAGTACAGGATAAGTAATGTAATGTATGTACACAGTGACTGCACCAGCAGAATAGTGAGCGCAGCTCTGGTGTATAATACAGGATGTAACTCAGGATCAGTACAGGATAAGTAATGTAATGTATGTACACAGTGACTGCACCAGCAGAATAGTGAGCGCAGCTCTGGAGTATAATACAGAATGTAACTCAGGGTCAGTACAGGATAAGTAATGTAATGTATGTACACAGTTGACCGTACCAGCAGAATAGTGAGTGCAGCTCTGGAGTATAATGCAGGATGTAACTCAGGATCAGTACAGGATAAGTAATGTAATGTATGTACACAGTGACTGCACCATCAGAATAGTGAGCGCAGCTCTGGAGTATAATACAGGATGTAACTCAGTATCAGTACAGGATAAGTAATGTAATGTATGTACACAGTGACTGCACCAGCAGAATAGTGAGCGCAGCTCTGCAGTATAATACAGGATGTAACTCAGGATCAGTACAGGATAAGTAATGTAATGTATGTACACAGTGACTGCACCAGCAGAATAGTGAGCGCAGCTCTGGAGTATAATACAGGATGTAACTCAGGGTCAGTACAGGATAAGTAATGTAATGTATGTACACAGTTGACCGTACCAGCAGAATAGTGAGTGCAGCTCTGGAGTATAATACAGGATGTAACTCAGGATCAGTACAGGATAAGTAATGTAATGTATGTACACAGTGACTGCACCAGCAGAATAGTGAGTGCAGCTCTGGAGTATAATACAGGATGTAACTCAGGGTCAGTACAGGATAAGTAATGTAATGTATGTACACAGTTGACCGTACCAGCAGAATAGTGAGTGCAGCTCTGGAGTATAATACAGGATGTAACTGAGGATCAGTACAGGATAAGTAATGTAATGTATGTACACAGTGACTGCACCAGCAGAATAGTGAGCGCAGCTCTGGAGTATAATACAGGATGTAACTCAGGATCAGTACGGATAGTAATGTAATGTACACACGTGACTGTACCAGCAGAATAGTGAGCGCAGCTCTGGAGTATAATACAGGATGTAACTCAGGATCAGTACAGGATAAGTAATGTAATGTATGTACACAGTGACTGTACCAGCAGAATAGTGAGCGCAGCTCTGGAGTATAATACAGGATGTAACTCAGGATCAGTACAGGATAAGTAATGTAATGTATGTACACAGTGACTGCACCAGCAGAATAGTGAGCGCAGCTCTGGAGTATAATACAGGATGTAACTCAGGATCAGTACAGGATAAGTAATGTAATGTATGTACATAGTGACTGCACCAGCAGAATAGTGAGCGCAGCTCTGCAGTATAATACAGGATGTAACTCAGGATCAGTACAGGATAAGTAATGTAATGTATGTACACAGTGACTGCACCAGCAGAATAGTGAGCGCAGCTCTGGAGTATAATACAGGATGTAACTCAGGATCAGTACAGGATAAGTAATGTAATGTATGTACACAGTGACTGCACCAGCAGAATAGTGAGTGCAGCTCTGGAGTATAATGCAGGATGTAACTCAGGATCAGTACAGGATAAGTAATGTAATGTATGTACACAGTGACTGCACCAGCAGAATAGTGAGCGCAGCTCTGGAGTATAATACAGGATGTAACTCGGTCGTCGGTAAGTAATGTAATGTATGTACACACTGACTGTACCAGCAGAATAGTGAGCGCAGCTCTGGAGTATAATACAGGATGTAACTCAGGATCAGTACAGGATAAGTAATGTAATGTATGTACACAGTGACTGTACCAGCAGAATAGTGAGCGCAGCTCTGGAGTATAATACAGGATGTAACTCAGGATCAGTACAGGATAAATAATGTAATGTATGTACACAGTGACTGCACCAGCAGAATAGTGAGTGCAGCTCTGGAGTATAATACAGGATGTAACTGAGGATCAGTACAGGATAAGTAATGTAATGTATGTACACAGTGACTGCACCAGCAGAATAGTGAGTGCAGCTCTGCAGTATAATACAGGATGTAACTCAGGATCAGTACAGGATAAATAATGTAATGTATGTACACAGTGACTGCACCAGCAGAATAGTGAGTGCAGCTCTGGAGTATAATACAGGATGTAACTGAGGATCAGTACAGGATAAGTAATGTAATGTATGTACACAGTGACTGCACCAGCAGAATAGTGAGCGCAGCTCTGGAGTATAATACAGGATGTAACTCAGGATCAGTACAGGATAAGTAATGTAATGTATGTACACAGTGACTGCACCAGCAGAATAGTGAGTGCTGCTCTGGAGTATAATGCAGGATGTAACTCAGGATCAGTGATGTAATATATGTACACAGTTTCTTACAAATGGCATACACAAGTAATGGCTGAGATCACTGTACGGTCATGTAGTTTTGGCTCCTCCCACCTCATAATAGATATTTATACGGTAAAAGCCGGTTTAATTTTCCTCCCTTTGTATTAATCTTTACATTACGCCGCTGAGCTCCGGCACTAATCTATTAAAAGCAATTCCTGTCCTCTCGCCAGCGCTAAAAATAGAAGAGCTTTAAAGTGAGGAGGTAAAAAGTGTCAGCGCTGATGTTATAGGGAGGTAACATCTCATTATGGCAGACGCTGCAAAGGTCAAACTTCTTAAACAGCCGCTTTTATCTTGCGTGCCCACGGAAGAGTCATTTCACACGTAAAATAAGGCAAACGTCCACTTGTCACCAGGCTGCTGGCAGTCAAGTAATTCGTAATCCTAATGAGTAACAATCTTACAGTTACATTAACAGTGCCCTCATCTGGCTGGGGGAAGGATTGCATGATGAATACATGTATATACAGTATGCCTGGATCTGACTTCCCTTCAGGACATTAGTTTACAGTCAGTGAATAAGAACACTCCTGGTTACACTCAGAGGCAGTAACCCTGTACATAGCTACTCCTGCTCTCAGCTGATGCTTTGTTACAATTGTTTCCAGTCTATACAATGCTCTGTGAGCTCAACACATCATCAGCATCTGCAGAAATCTCACTGCTGGTTTGTCAAAATGTATCCAGTGTAGACAATGCTCTGGGAGCTAAACAGCCTGACTCCAGATTGATACATTGTAGCAATTATAGGCAGAAGCCTAGGTGAGGTTCAGATACATAATAAACACTTATACACCCCATCTCTCATCTCTCCTGGGCTCCCTTAACTATCTCGAAAGTTTTGCTAGTCTGTTCATTGCTCGGATTGTGTGTTATTTTTCTATAGCACAGGGTATATTGTATCAATGACCCGTCTAATAAATCCCTGCTGTTCGTCTTCGTGTATATGCAGCTATTTTTACCTTTTTTGTCCATTGCTCATCAAGACTTAATCTAAGCATGAATCATCTATTATTCGGGGACTATTAGGGGATTATTAGGTTCTATTATTCAGAATTTTTGGGGACAATTCCCTGCACAGCTCACAATGACGTTAAGTCCTCTCCATTACTGCCTCTTGTATTTTGCGTTACACTGCCAAATCCTTCGTCATATTCGGACGTTACAGGGAAAGTTTTACTAAACTTGTGGAAGAACAAAGGACGAACGTATCCAGACGTCTCCACCTGACACAGGGGAGTGACATGGGCTAATGACCTGTCCTTGGGATAGATCAAGGTCAGCAATTGTCTCGGGTCCTCCAAGGATCAGCTGTTTGAATCGGCAGGGGCGTTCCATGAGCGCCACATCAACTTCTCAGGCCATGTGACATCATCATCGGTCACATGGCTAGTTTGTAGCTAGTGAATAGACTGAGCTGCAATACCAAGCACAACCACTAAACAAAATATGGCCCGGCCTCTGGTAAGTGGTGAAGAGGTTGCAACATTTCGGTGAGCTGGTCGTTGGGGTCTGGAAGTTGAACCATTGCCAATTTTCAATAGGTCATCAGTAAACCTGGAAAACCCCTTTCCAACATCCGCCGTAATTGGAGGCTGGGTCTTTAAAGATGGAGGCTTCCCTGAAGCAGAGCAGCCGCCATAGCCACCCATCTTTGTTGTATTGCATAGCGGAAACCTGGAACTAATGCCCGCACTCTGATCGCGAGCATTGCATATTGTGATGCCCCCCTGAGCCGGTCCACATCGGCCCCATAGCTTTCTCTGTGCAGGACTGGTCTGACATGATATGATCGTAGGAGATACCCTGTTCCTATGACAGCCGGGAGCATAAAAAAGGCTCCGATGTCTGTCACAGGAATATAACTATTGAGACTGGTCTATGATTGGTCTCAATAGCTACGTAGCTAATTTCCCATTGACTGCAATACAATTGTATTGCAATCTATGGGACATGCAATCAAAAGATGGCAGGTTCTAGCCCCCTAGAGGGGGCTAATGAAACAGATAGAAAAAAAAATGAAAAAAAGTTTTTAAAAATCTGAAAAAAACTAAAAATTAAAATAACCCCCTTTCCTTAGATTTACAATAAAAATAAATAAATCAAAAACCAAACATAAACAAATTAAACATCCCCGCGTCTGAAACGTCCAGTCTACCAATATATAAAAATATTTTTCTTATATAGCGAATGCCATAGCAGGAAAAAAAATATTGAAAGAGGAAAACCGCTGTGTTTTCGCTGTTTCAACTCCTCCTATAAAAATTTTAATAAAAAAACTATCAAAAAATTAGAAATTCCCCAAAATGGTATAACAAAAATGTACATCTGGACCTGCAGAAAGGACGCCCTATACATCCCCGTACATGGAAATGTAAAAAAGTTACAAGTGGCAGAATATGGCGACTCCAAGAAAATTTTTTATTTGCAAAGTGTTGGATTTTTTTTAAGGTGTTAAAACATAAAAAAACAAACAAAAAAAAAACTACAAATTCGGTATCCCCGGTTTCGTACCAGTCCACAGAATAAAGGTGACGTCATTTTGACAGTGCTGTGAAAGCCGTAAATACAAAGTTTGTTAGAAAGTCACACAAACACAGTTTTTCTCCAATTCCACCCCATTCGGAATTAATTTTTCCAGCTTTCCAGTACATTGTACAGTGTATTAATTGGTACCATTACAAAGTGCAATCTGTCCTGCAAACATTAAGCCCCTCATATGGCTCTGTGAATGGAAAAATAAAGGGAATAAAAAATGAAAACCGTAAAATGCCTGCCTGGGGTGAATTTGGAATAAAGATGACTGAGAGGCGATAACTAGGTCTGAATAGATCACAGGTGAGTACAGAGATCTCTGCAGGATATCTTCATACTCAGGACCCAACAAGCTGCCATTGTCTGGGGTTACCGGAGAGAAGGTTTACATACCCACACAGAAGGCCTTCTTTACTGTAAGAGCAGGGAGACTGTGGAAATGTTGAAGTTTGCCACAGGAAGTTGTAATTGTGGGGAACTTTCTAAAAGAGTGGCCTGGACACTGACACTCCCTTTAGTTCTAAAGATCCTTTGACATTGGAGATGAACCCCCATACCAGAACCTCTGCTTCTTCTCTTGTGATGTCCTTGGCGACGCAGACAGCTGGTATAGTGGAACCAATGTGTAATAGCTTGACCCAAGAGACTCTGGATTCTCTGCGGTTACTGCAGCATGTCACAGTGTCATTGATCTTTCCGAGCTGTGTTATCATGTGGGCAGTGGTTGAAGTCTTTCTGCTCGGAGGACTCGCTGACTTGGGTCTTAGCAGCATGAGATTTCTTTGTTCAGCCGTCAGGTATTTTGACATCTTTTATAACATATCGATCTCAGAGTCTCCAATCCTCTGTTGACAGCAGCTTGAGATGTATCCACTGTGTCCATAATAGGGGATTATATTTCTCAATAGGCTTCCAAGGGATCATTGGTCATGCAATGTGAAGACGACCTGTGAGTTTTATGAGATGTTTCTTAGAATTACGTGTTTGTGACACCGTGGCTGTGGCTCTTTTACTAGGCATTTAAACAGTTATCAGTATAATTTAGAAAGCATCTTCAGCTTCACTAAACCCATACACCCAAATTCAGTTGTAATTTGGATTTTTATTGCAACCTATGTACAAGAACATAAGTACTATAATACTGCCCCTATGTACAAGAATATAACTACTATAATACTGCTCCTATGTACAAGAATATAACTACTATAATACTGCTCCTATGTACAAGAATATAACTACTATAATACTGCTCCTATGTACAAGAATATAACTACTATAATACTACTCCTATGTACAAGAATATAACTACTATAATACTGCCCCTATGTACAAGAATATAACTACTATAATACTACTCCTATGTACAAGAATATAACTACTATAATATTACCTCCTATGTACAAGAATATAACTAGTATAATACTGCTCCTATGTACAAGAATATAACTACTATAATACTGCTCCTATATACAAGAATATAACTACTATAATACTGCCCCCTATGTACAAGAATATAACTACTATAATACTGCTCCTATGTACAAGAATATAACTATTAATACTGCCTCCTATGTACAAGAATATAACTACTATAATACTGCTCCTATGTACAAGAATATAACTACTATAATACTGCCCCCTATGTACAAGAATATAACTACTATAATACTACACCTATGTACAAGAATATAACTACTATAATACTGCTCCTATGTACAAGAATATAACTACTATAATACTGCTCCTATGTACAAGAATATAACTACTATAATACTGCCCCCTATGTACAAGAATATAACTACTATAATACTGCTCCTATGTACAAGAATATAACTACTATAATACTGCTCCTATGTACAAGAATATAACTACTATAATACTGCTCCTATGTACAAGAATATAACTACTATAATGCTACTCCTATGTACAAGAATATAACTACTATAATACTGCTCCCTATGTACAAGAATATAACTACTATAATACTGCTCCTATGTACAAGAATATAACTACTATAATACTGCCCCCTATGTACAAGAATATAACTACTATAATACTGCTCCTATGTACAAGAATATAACTACTATAATACTGCTCCTATGTACAAGAATATAACTACTATAATACTGCTCCTATGTACAAGAATATAACTACTATAATGCTACTCCTATGTACAAGAATATAACTACTATAATACTGCTCCTATGTACAAGAATATAACTACTATAATACTGCTCCTATGTACAAGAATATAACTACTATAATACTGCCCCCTATGTACAAGAATATAACTACTATAATACTACACCTATGTACAAGAATATAACTACTATAATACTGCTCCTATGTACAAGAATATAACTACTATAATACTGCTCCTATGTACAAGAATATAACTACTATAATACTGCCCCCTATGTACAAGAATATAACTACTATAATACTGCTCCTATGTACAAGAATATAACTACTATAATACTGCCCCCTATGTACAAGAATATAACTACTATAATACTGCTCCTATGTACAAGAATATAACTACTATAATACTACCTCCTATGTACAAGAATATAACTACTATAATACTGTTCCTATGTACAAGAATATAACTACTATAATACTCCCTCCTATGTACAAGAATATAACTACTATAACACTACTCCTATGTACAAGAATATAACTAGTATAATACTGCTCCTATGTACAAGAATATAACTACTATAATACTGCCTCCTATGTACAAGAATATAACTACTATAATACTGCTCCTATATACAAGAATATAACTACTATAATACTGCCCCCTATGTACAAGAATATAACTACTATAATACTGCTCCTATGTACAAGAATATAACTACTATAATACTGCCTCCTATGTACAAGAATATAACTACTATAATACTACCTCCTATGTACAAGAATATAACTACTATAATACTACTCCTATATACAAGAATATAACTACTATAATACTGCCTCCTATGTACAAGAATATAACTACTATAATACTGCTCCTATATACAAGAATATAACTACTATAATACTGCCTCCTATGTACAAGAATATAACTACTATAATACTGCTCCTATGTACAAGAATATAACTACTATAATACTGCTCCTATGTACAAGAATATAACTACTATAATACTGCCCCCTATGTACAAGAATATAACTACTATAATACTGCTCCTATGTACAAGAATATAACTACTATAATACTACTCCTATGTACAAGAATATAACTACTATAATACTACTCCTATGTACAAGAATATAACTACTATAATATACTCTCAGTATATATTTATCTATAAATTTCTTAGACTTTGATTGCTTTTGCATTTTTGCTTATTTTAGGTCTGTATTTTGTTTTTCCTCTTTTCTTGTCACGTTTTCAAACACATTTTACATTTTTGTCAGTTTTGTCGTTCCTGCAAAAACAGACCCAAATTGCTTGTGAAAAATGTAAATGCCCCTTCCCCCTCTAGACCTTCAGCTGCTTATCATCTGGACTCCGGTTCTGGCCAGTGATGCCGCGCTGGCGTCCTGTACGGTTTGGCAGCGTTGAGCCAGGCGCGAGCTGCTGGATATGACAGCCGGGAGAGGATGATTTATAGCACAGTTTGTATATCAGGGCTGAGAGATGAATTGCGGAGAAGAGTTTGTGACGCTCAGAATTCTTGTATTCTGTATTCAGCGGATTTTTCAGTATTTTCCTTCGGCCCTGGGATCTTGACAGCGGCTTCACTTCATTTTCGTAAAACACTTGGCTTTGAAATGTAACTGATGTTTTATTATGCCCCCGATTCCGCGCTGTAGATCTTACACCTTCCCGTTCCGCTTCACAGCAGCTTACCGAGCGAGTCTTAAGCTCCCGTCATCTGCGGCGTTATCTTACAGCACAGGCATTGGCAGTCCCCGGGTACTGTAGAACTAAAGGTTCCAGCATTCCCTTCTCTCTGCTTCATGCCCTTGTTACAGAGCTGATCTTTCAATATGTCTGATCTGCTAGAGACCATGAGAGTACGTTGGGTGTTGTAGTGTATGAGCTGATATTTCTAAGACAGCTGAAAGCTATTTTAACCTCTTGAGGACCTGTTGTGTTCTAGCTATAGGACGTCAAAGGGAATGTGTCACCCGAGAGTCACCCTTTTAAAGAATATTTGATGATTTAAATAAATAATAATTTCTATTTCACTATCTGTATTTAAAAATGTCCTGCAATTTTCACTCTGACCTCAAAGCCTAATACTAGAGAGACACTTGCCAATTCTATAGGAGTATTCTTTGCAACATTCACCTCATTTACATTATTGACAGGGTTACACTAGAAGTTAACACCTTTTCAGATAACATCACTGATTCATCATTACATCACTACTGACAGTAGATGATGTCACAGCTTGTATTCCTCCCCCTCCCTACACAGAGCATGTCTAGAATATTCCCTACCCATCAGTGAATCAGCTCCAGACTATTGCTGCCTACGGCCATGACTGTGTTGTAAAGCCAATGACTAAATGCTGGTAACAAAGGAGAAGAGAAGCTCATGCAAGATGGCTGCCCCCATAATCATGTTCTGGAAATAGAATAAAAAAAATAAAAAAAAACTACAATCAGAAAATAAAATCAGATTTTAAGTCATAGATGTGGTTTTACGGTATAAAAATTTGGTGATGCATTTCCAAAATTTCATTTTGTGCGCCCATGTTTCAGCTCTGTGACTGCGGTAATGTATAGGAGTTTTTAGGCGGTGAAATCTGATTTGATTTTTACAATCTCCAGGAAATGATTCAGTATATAGTATATATTGTTACTATCCTGACTTATTTCAGTCTTCATCCGTACAGAATTTCCGCCATCCGTAATGAGAATGAGATGACTCTGCTTATTCCATCCCATTCTATAGAGCAAAGCTGTGATGAAGCTTTAAGCTAAGCATTGCTCATAAAGACTCATAAAATGTGGCAGAACGCCGGTTATGGTACATTAAGTGGCTACAATGTATGTTGGTTGGTTATCTCGTGTTGTGCATGGGCAAGACACTAAGGACATTACTGTTGGCTGAAACACAGCTCGGGAAACGGTGCAGGAAGTTGCTGTTATTACAAGAAGCTGCAACGACTGCAACTTTTCCCATCAGTTGTGTGTAGTCATTCACATAGGTTTATGCCATGGTGGCCATTATTATCAGAGGTTAGACCCCAGGATTATCTCCCAATTCTAGTAAATAAAATTACAGTGCAGTTATTTATCGGTATAGATATCATTAGTATAAACTACAGGTAATGTATTCTGTGTCATATAATAAATCAGCTCCTATATCCAGAGCCTCCTACTCATAACCAATGCCCCATCATTATAACCAGGACTCCCTCCCTCTTCATAACCCTCGTCACATGCAGAAGCCTATGTACCTTTGTCATAACCCGGGCTCCCTCGTAATAGCCAGGGCTCCCTCATCATATTCAGTGCACCCTTGTCATAACCAGAGCCCCATCGTCATAACCAGAGCCCCATCGTCATAACCAGAGCCCCATCGTCATAACCAGAGCCCCATCGTCATAACCAGAGCCCCATCGTCATAACCAGAGCCCCATCGTCATAACCAGAGCCCCATCGTCATAACCAGAGCCCCATCGTTATAACCAGAGCCCCATCGTCATAACCAGAGCCCCATCGTCATAACCAGTGTCCCTTCTTCATAACCAATGTCCCTTTGTCATAACCAGGGCTCCATCGTCATAACCAGAGCCCCATCGTCATAACCAGAGCCCCATCGTCACCAGCCCCACGCATAACCAGGCCCCATCGTCATAACCAGAGCCCCATCGTCATAACCAGTGTCCCTTCTTCATAACCACTTCCGGGCTCCATCGTCATAACCAGAGCCCCATCGTCATAACCAGAGCCCCATCGTCATAACCAGAGCCCCATCGCCCCCCATCGTCATAACCAGAGCCCCATCGTCATAACCAGAGCCCCATCGTCATAACCAGAGCCCCATCGTCATAACCAGTGTCCCTTCTTCATAACCAATGTCCCTTTGTCATAACCAGGGCTCCCTCATAAAATACTAGAGCTGCCTCTTCGTAACCAGAGCCCCCTCATCATGACCACAGCCCTTTAGTCATAACCACAGTCGTCTCGTCTCAATTAGGGCCCCCTCCTCATAACCTGAGCCCTCTCTTCATAACCCGAGTCCCCTCGTCATAATCCGCTTTCTCCTCATAACCAGAGCCCCATCTTTATAAAATCCCCCTTTTATAACCTGCCTCTCGGCTCATAACTAACCATTGCCTCCTCCTTACCAGAGCCCCCCTCTTTGTAACCAGCCATTGCTTCCTCATTACACCCCCTCCTCATAACCTTTTATTATACCAGAGCTCCAGAAAATGTCATGTTAATTATCTGGAAATCTAATTAGTATCTGCTCTGATACAACTATACAGGAAATATTTATAGTTCAGGCTGACGGCCGGCCGCCATGTGGCTGTCATGGATTCTGCAGAGCAGAGCGACATGCTGCGTCATCCACACCCGTATGGCGATATTAGCTGGGAGGGATGCTGTACTGTGATAGTGTGGGCGCAGCTTTGGGGCAATTACTTAAATAGCACGACCCATTTCTTGATATTAAAGTTCTCTATGCGTCCTTTTATAAACAAGCAGCCAGCTGTGACAGCCCTCTATGGCAGCCTGTAGTCTGTGAATGATTTCGGACTCAGCAGCTCGGCTTTTTTCAGTTTGGCTGCTGTGTATAAGCAGTAGCTCAGCATGAAGTCGTGGATATCAGATAGCTGCTGGACATTGGTAAGAGGCGGGGTGGCCTGACGCAGCTTGGTCCTCTTCATAGAGATTTTTAGTACCTTTAGAGTTTGGTTATGTTGGTAGAAATCATATTTTAAGTAATTTATAGGAGCCAAGTGAGTAGTTAAATGATCAAAATTCTGAGTCTCTTCAGCTACCACTAGGGGGAGCTTAGAAGGTTTCTTTGTCTTATTTTGTTATTAAGGTCTATGTATAACCAGTATATGCAGTATACTCTCTGTCCTACACATACTGCTCTGTACTGGTACCGCACATATTATACCGCCATATTCCTGTACTACACATATTGTACTGTTCTATCCCTGCATTGCATGTGCTGTGCTGCCCACTACCTGTACTACATGAACTTTACAGTCCTTTACCTGTTCTACATGTACTGTACTGTCCTCTACATGTACTATACTACCTGTACTGTATTAATAATAATAATAATAATAATAAGTCCTTTAATAGTCCCACAGTGGGGAAATTCAGTGTGTTACAGCAGCAAAGATAAGATAAGATAAGCAGATACAAATACAACATGTACAGGAATGTTCCAAGGTGAGAGGCATTACATTGATAGCAGACAGACAGATAGGGCGTAGCAGAGGGGGGGGGGGATTTAACAGGCAGAGAGATATTTCAGTTCTCTGTATGTAATGATCTCCGCTTAGGTCGGTGTTGGTTGTACAGCCTAACCGCGGTGGGGAGGAAAGACTTCCGATAGCGCTCCTTCTCACACTTAGGGTGGAGCAGTCGGTCACTGACAGTACTGCTCAGCGCAATCACAGTCTCATGCATGGGATGGGAGTTATTCTCCCGCATGGAGCTCACCACGGACAGTATCCTTCTGTCACCCACCACCTGCACTGGGTCCAGGGGGCTCCCCAGGACAGAGCTGGCCTTTCTAATCAGCTTGTCAAGTTTATTTCTGTCCCTGGTTGATATACTGCTCCCCCAGCAGGCCACTCCAAAGAAGATGGCTGATGCCACTACCGAGTTGAAGAAAGTCCTAAGAAGTGCCCCCCGGATTCCAAAGGCTCTCAGCTTCCTAAGCAGGTAGAGCCTGCTGTGGCCCCTTCCTGTACAGGGCCTCCATATGATCTGCCCAGTCCAGCTTATTATTAAGGAGCAGACCCAGGTACTTATAGGTGTTCACAATCTCGATGCCCGTCCCCAGGATGTCCACTGGTTTAGGAGGGCATCTGCCTTTGCGGAAGTCCACCACCATCTCCTTGGTCTTCCCCGCGTTAATCTTCAGGTGGTTCCGGTGGCTCCAGTCCACAAAAAACCGGTTCAGTTCTCTGTACTCCTTGTCATCATCATCTGTGATGAGACCCACTATTGCAGAGTCGTCAGAATACTTCTGTAGGTAGCAGCTAGATGAGTTGCACCTAAAATCTGCAGTGTACAGTGTGAAGAGGAAAGGGGCGAGAACCGTACCCTGAGGTGCCCCCGTATTACAGATCACGGTACCTGACACACAGTCTTGGGCTCTCACGTATTGAGGTCGATTTGTGAGGTCCTCTTCATGTATTGTACTGCCTGCTACGTGTACTGTACTGGTCTCTTCCTGCATTACAGGTATTCTACTGCCTTCTTCCTTTACTGTGTGCTTTGTACTGCTCTCTATCTGTACTGCTCTCTACATTTACTGCATGCTCCATATTGCCCTCTACCTGTACTACGTGTACTGTACTGCCCTCTATGTGTATTACATATACTGTACTGCCCTCTATGTGTATTACATATACTATACTGCCATCCGCCTGTGATATATGCAGTGTACTACCTTCTATCTGTATACACGTGCTGTACTACCTTCTATCTGTATACACGTACTGTACTGCCTTCTGTCTGTATACACGTACTGTACTGCCTTCTATCTGTATACACGTGCTGTACTGCCTTCTATCTGTATACACGTGCTGTACTGCCTTCTGTCTGTATACACGTACTGTACTGCCTTCTATCTGTATACACGTACTGTACTGCCTTCTATCTGTATACATGTACTGTACTGCCTTCTATCTGTATACACGTACTGTACTACCTTCTATCTGTATACACGTACTGTACTGCCTTCTATCTGTATACATGTACTGTACTGCCTTCTATCTGTATACACGTACTGTACTGCCTTCTATCTGTATACACGTACTGTACTACCTTCTGTCTGTATACACGTACTGTACTGCCTTCTATCTGTATACACGTACTGTACTGCCTTCTATCTGTATACACGTACTGTACTGCCTTCTATCTGTATACACGTACTGTACTGCCTTCTGTCTGTATACACG
This sequence comes from Leptodactylus fallax, assembly GCA_947044405.1. Classification (NCBI taxonomy): domain Eukaryota; kingdom Metazoa; phylum Chordata; class Amphibia; order Anura; family Leptodactylidae; genus Leptodactylus; species Leptodactylus fallax. The sequence continues at coordinate 387,638 of CAMRHE010000613.1, read as the reverse complement.
TACTGTACTGCCTTCTGTCTGTATACACGTACTGTACTGCCTTCTATCTGTATACACGTGCTGTACTGCCTTCTGTCTGTATACACGTACTGTACTGCCTTCTATCTGTATACACGTACTGTACTGCCTTCTATCTGTATACACGTGCTGTACTGCCTTCTATCTGTATACACGTACTGTACTGCCTTCTGTCTGTATACACGTACTGTACTGCCTTCTATCTGTATACACGTACTGTACTGCCTTCTATCTGTATACACGTACTGTACTGCCTTCTATCTGTATACACGTACTGTACTGCCTTCTATCTGTATACACGTACTGTACTGCCTTCTATCTGTATACACGTACTGTACTGCCTTCTATCTGTATACACGTACGGTACTGCCTTCTGTCTGTATACACGTACTGTACTGCCTTCTGTCTGTATACACGTACTGTACTGCCTTCTATCTGTATACACGTACTGTACTGCCTTCTATCTGTATACACGTACTGTACTGCCTTCTATCTGTATACACGTACTGTACTGCCTTCTATCTGTATACACGTACTGTACTGCCTTCTATCTGTATACACGTACTGTACTGCCTTCTATCTGTATACACGTACTGTACTACCTTCTATCTGTATACATGTGCTGTACTGCCTTCTATCTGTATACACGTACTGTACTGCCTTCTATCTGTATACACGTACTGTACTGCCTTCTATCTGTATACACGTACTGTACTGCCTTCTATCTGTATACACGTACTGTACTGCCTTCTATCTGTATACACGTGCTGTACTGCCTTCTATCTGTATACACGTGCTGTACTGCCTTCTATCTGTATACCAGGGGTAGGCAACCTTTTTTGTTCGGCGTGCCGATTTTAATAAAAAAATCAAAGATGAGGTACTCGGAGTGCCGGTCAATAATTGTAAGTCTGACGACCCCTAAACTAAAGTCATATACCACAAACCATAACACAGAAGTGCTGCCACCAGATGCTTTAGGACACATGCGTTTACTGCTATTTCCTGGGATACTCCTGTACTTTCTGATTAGAAGCAATGAAAGTCCATGTACAGCCCCCAATTAGTGGTAAATGTGTCCAGGAGCCCCGTATGGCAGCACCTTATGGTGAATACACACTATGTATCTGGATGCAGATATATTTGGAACTTTTTCATTCGATGTAAAACTGGTGCATTTTTGCACAAAAAAAAACAAAGCCTGAGTTTTCTGTGCAAAAACACATCCTTAATATAGAAAACACACCGTTATACAGAATAATGTCCCATAGTGGTCCCTGCACACGGTATATGTCCCATAGCGGCCCCTGCAACATGGTATATGTCCCATAGCAGCCTCTGCACACGGTATATGTCCCATAGTGGTCCCTGCACATGGTATTATGTCCCATAGCGGCCCCTGCACACGGTATTATGTCCCATAGCGGCCTCTGCACACGGTATATGTCCCATAGCGGTCCCTGCACATGGTATTATGTCCCATAGCGGCCCCTGCACATGGTATTATGTCCCATAGCGGCCTCTGCACACAGTATTTGTCCCATAGCGGCCTCTGCACACAGTATTTGTCCCATAGCTGCCCCTGCACACAGTATTTGTCCCATAGCGGCCTCTGCACACAGTATTTGTCCCATAGCGGCCCCTGCACACAGTATTTGTCCCATAACGGCCTCTGCACACAGTATTTGTCCCATAGCGGCCTCTGCACACAGTATATGTCCCATAGCGGCCTCTGCACACAGTATATGTCCCATAGCGGCCTCTGCACACAGTATATGTCCCATAGCGGCCTCTGCACACAGTATATGTCCCATAGCGGTCCCTGCACACGGTATTATGTCCCATAGCTGCCTCTGCACACAGTATTTGTCCCATAGCGGCCTCTGCACATGGCATTTGTCCCATAGCGGCCTCTGCACACGGTATTATGTCCCATAGCAGTCCCTGCACACAGTATTTGTCCCATAGCGGCCCCTGCACACAGCAATATGTCCCATAACGGCCTCTGCACACAGTATTTGTCCCATAGCGGCCTCTGCACACGGCATTTGTCCCATAGCAGTCCCTGCACACAGTATTTGTCCCATAGCGGCCCCTGCACACAACAATATGTCCCGTAACGGCTCCTACACACGGTATATGTCCCATAGCAGCCCCTGCACACGGTATATGTCCCATAGTGGCCCCTGCACACGGTATTATGCGCTATAGTGGCCCCTGCACATGGTATTATGTCCCATAGCGGCCTCTGCACACGGTATTTGTCCCATAGCGGCCCCTGCACACGGTATTATGTCCCATAGCGGCCCCTGCACACAGTATTTGTCCCATAGCGGCCCCTGCACACAGCAATATGTCCCATAGCGGCCCCTGCACACGGTATTATGCTCCATAGTGGCCCCTGCACGCGGTATATGTCCCATAGCGGCCCCTGCACATGGTATTATGCTCCATAGCGGCCCCTGCACATTCACTAGCTATTATTATACTGTGGGATCTCTTCAGACCACAGAGTATAATAAGTGGAGGGCAAAGAGAGGTGATGAAACATAAAAAACAATGTTACTCACCATTCCACACTCCGCATCCGCTCTGTATCTTCGGGCGCTTCTGCCTGTAGTCAGCGACCGCTCATTGAGTCTCAGGGGTCGCGTCGCGTCATTATGCGTAATGACGTCAGACGCAGACGCGACCCCTGAGGCCCTGTCAGCTGACTTCAGGCAGAAGCACCTGAAGAGTACACAGCGGCTGCGGAGCGCGGAATAGTGAGTAACGTTGTTTTTTATGTTTCATCACCTCCCCGGGGGGCTCCGCTTATTATACTCGGGGGTCTGAAGAGACCCCGCAGTATAATAATAACAGTTTCGTTTCGGCCGTGTTTGGTCCGATCGAAACTGCTGGGTGAGGAGTCCGCTGCCGTGCCAGGGAAATATGCCTTGCGTGCCAAGAGTGGCACGCGTGCCATAGGTTGCCGACCCCTGCTGTATACACTTGCTGTACTGCCTTCTATCTGTATACACGTGCTGTTCCGCTCTCCTCTTGCGCTGGGTCGAGCTGCTCCATGGAATTACTTCATTGCTATTGTACATCACAATGTGTGTATTGAACAAGCTCCACATGTGAAGTGATCCAACAGCTTCCAGCTGCTCTTTCAGGATTTTATGTATAAAAACTGGTTTTATCTTTATTCCCATTTTCTTCTTTACTCTTCAGAGCGGTTTTCATTGTTAAAAAATAAAAAATAAAAAAAGAACAACATAAAATATAGTAGTCTAAATGTATAAACTTTTTTTTATTATTGGTCATAAACATGTAAGAAACACATCAAACCGATACACAGATGGAAAAATAGCAACAAGTGCTGGAATCATGGGGGTAAAAGAATTTCTTAAACAACAGCCTGGTTCATAAAGGGTTAATAAGCGTACTACACTTTTCTGTCCTCTGGTATGATCATTGCGCATCCATTGAGTCCACATATGGCCCCAGTCTTGCTGCATTTTCCACCATTCAGTCCAGCGATCCACTTTCCGTTTGACGTAGTCCAATTTGTTTCATTACTTTTATCCCCTGCGCCTCCCCCACCCTTTCCATCTGATTAAAAGTCCAATTTTCTTGCACGTAACAGGAATGATTATGGGTAATTTTGGGAGAGAGCTTCTTGTCTTTCATCTGACACCGTCTGAGAGGCTCGCCAGATGCTGCCTTTTCATGTGCGACCAGTTCCGGGGCGCGTAGACAGCCATTATTACTGGTTTATGCTTCCACTCTACTTAGGACCATCTGAACCGTACTCATTAATCCCGACCCGCTCTTCTCTAAAGCTCTTTAAGACGGATAAATAGATGAATTTTCTCATGGCTTTCAGAACCAAAATAGTACCAAGAAGAGTGGCGGTAGCCCATTTCAGCATCCTTCTCTACTAGTCTTGGCTGATATTTTCTTCTGTTTATGACTGATCTACTAGTTATGAGCTGAGATCTTCTGGAGTTAACTTGTAGTAGCATGAGTTACCAGTTGGCATAATTTTTTGGCCACTGGAGTATAACAAAGGTCAACGGGATAGGGACCCATTGGGTTACTAACGTATTTGGCTCAGGGCCAAAACTAAGGAGTGGTTACTCAATCTTAACCGCATCAAGGAGGTATGGACTTTCTTACTGAGATCCTCCAGGGCACTACTGCTGGAGTAGTCTCCTTTGGCTGGCCTAAGTACCCAAATCAGCGATAGGCAGGAATCGTAGTCAGAGCAAAGGTCAAGCCAGGCAGAGTACAGTCATACATGTAGGGAAGGCAGCAGTCAAGGAAACAAGGTGAGGAAAACAAGCCAAGTCAAAACCATAAGGGGCTGAAACAAGCTCCTTGAAACCAATGAGACCTTTTTGCTCAGGCCTACAGTGATGTGGGAAGGCCCATTGTAGAGCCCTGGAACAATGAATGCCCCCTGGCCCTTACTGGCCAGGAGGAGATGTGGTCTCTTTATGGTCTATGGACCCCCTTCCAGAACTGTAGGCATGCCCTGGAGAAATTGGCTAAATGTATACCTAGTCGTAGTTTTCCGCAGCAATAACATCTGACTGTAGTTCTTTATCCGAAGCTTTGGTCAAATACCCAAGTTGTACCATACTTTTGGTTTGTGTCCACTGGTTGATTCTATATGGTCATCATGACAATTGTCAAAGGGCAATTTGACCCAGAATTTGACCCGCAAGTCATTGCAGATCATATAAAATTGATCTATGCTGAGTTCATAAGTTTAGAGTGTAGAAGCTAAAAAAAAATTGTAACCACGTTGGCCAAGAGAAAGAAAGACTGCATACTGTGGATCCTCTGTTTCGCTTCCCCATTGGCCTTCGTTTTTCCACACGACTCCGGAAGCCGTCCGAGTCCTACTGGAGATGGTAGGATGGTAAGGTAGCACCAAACAGTACCGTTACCAGCATGGAACAGTGGCACAAATCAACATATGGGTGGTGTACCATCTGGTCTTTGCAGAATGGTCCACCATCACTAATGTTGGGTGGTTATTTCTGGTACCTATAATGGTTATCATGCTCCTCGCCTTACACAAAAATGTATAGGGAAGAGGTATCTTGTAGATGGGTAGACCATGAACATAACATTCAGTGACGTGTTCTAATGGACTCTAAAGCTATTGTGGTCTGGGCAGACTTGCAGTGTTGTGCACATGGGTTGTGGACTGCACTCGGCCCTCTTACGAGAATCTGGCGCGGGCTTTCATGAAAACACTTGTACTGCAAACACTCATGGACTGATGACTCTCAAGAGCTGTTACCGCTCTATAGATGAAATTACGGCCATTCAAGCAGGGAAAATATATGTAAGACGGCCGCCAGGAAAACACAAGAGGGAGAACGTCAGAGCCCAGTGAATTAAGGATGGAACATTTTATATGAGACGCTCAGGTGGCTGGTCTGTGAATGCAACCAAGTATTACACAGAGAGGCCCGAGGTGGGGGGAGCGTTAGTGAGGTGTGAAGGATGAGGCCATATTAACCCATGAGCGGCCATATTGTTTATCCTTTAGAGCCTCCGTTCTACTTCATATGAATCTAACGTGAGTGCAAAACATAATAAATAACCAAAAGTATACTTTTGGTTATTTTTTGCAGTAACTGTTGTTCTAAGGATAGGTCATGTCATAATAAGTCCAGGAAAATCCCATTAAGTTGTCCAGTTTAGAAAACCATTTGTCACGCACCCTACTAGGGAATTCTGAGTTCAAAAAGGGGGAGTCTCACATTTCGTGTCTTCATGGTCTGAGTGGACACGGGTTACAAAGAGTGTCTCACCCTGGAGGAACTGCCCTGTATTATACAGAAACCCCACTGATTTTTGGATGTAATACCACATTTCTCCTTTGGCGGCGCTGCAGAGAAACACTGCCTGGTTTCCGGAGAGATTACACTTTATTATTGTGATCTGTTTATTGCCCAAGGGATTAAGGGATTGCCCAAACCAGGGTACTTTAACCCGTTCCCATCGCAGTTGTTTAGTTTGCTTATTCTCACCTTCCAAGAGTCATACCTTTTTTTTTTTTTTTTTTTCTTTCTCCTGTGGATGTAGTCATACGAGAGCTTGTTTTTTTCAGAACAATTTTATTTTTTAATGGCACCATGTAATGCTCCAAATCATGTTTTGTTAAACTGCATAAAAATGTATTTGTGGGGTGGACTGGAAAGAAAAAAGTATTTCCATTTTTGTTTTATTTTTTACAGCGTTCAGTGTAGGCTCAACAATGTCATGTTACATATATTCTGTGGGTCAGTGTGGTTGCGGCGATACCATATTTACATACTTTTTATATGTTTTATTACTTTACAAATGTTATTTAACTTTTTTTTTTTTTTCACTTTTCTAATTGATCCTTTTCGGGGGACTTGAACACGCGACGCCTCGATTGCTTACACTATACAGTGTAATACCTTTGTATTATGGACAGTATATTTCACATGCACAGTCTAAATGTTACTCCTATTAATAGCTTCGGTAAGATGTAGGTAGGCCAAACCAATAACTCTGACTCTATTTTCCACCGTCTGACTACGACTACGACTCCTTCTCCTTTATAAATGACTGACAAAAGTAAAGTTCTACTAATTCATGATAAAAGTTAGTGATTGAATTCTTCTGAAAGTACATATGTAACAAATTATCTATCTAATTATATATTACTAATATTTGTATAATATAATTAAAAATAATTAATCATTTTATTGGGAAGCCAGAACCAGAATCGGTAACTTTTTTCCCTACTCCAACTTTGCCTTCACCCAAACCTGGCCCCAAATAATGGGCCTAGGGACCTTCAGTAGGACCCAGGACAATGTGACAATAAGGCCAGTTGCACATGACCGTGTGCTTACTGTTGGCTGTGAATTAAAGGCACGGGCGGCGCACAGGGGACATACGGATGTCACCTGTGTGCTGCCCGTGCATCGGCCGTGCTTCCGCGGCCCCTTTCATTAAACGATAGAAGCCACGGAAGCAGGGCCGCAAAATTGGATGGGAATAGTCCATGTTCCATATTTTGCGGCCTGGACTGTTGGCCCGAACACGTGTGTACGGGCCCATAGAAATGAATGGGTCAGTGTGTCATCCGGGAAAAACCCAGATAGCACACTGACCGTGCACACGGTCATCTGCAAGAGGCTTAACTTGGCGGTTGCCATGGCATTTGCTTTATTGACTAAGGCATCTAAGACGTTAAACTTCAAATATCTGAACTAGTTCAGTTGCCTGCAGGTGCCCCGCCATGTACGATGTTGAGACACACAAAGCAATTGTACATTATTTTTGTGCTTTGTTTATACCATTGAATTTTGAGACTGTTATATTATATATCTACAATATGGAGCCACTTGTCAAGCGCAGAGTCCGCTCCCTCACCCAGTATTGTTGTGAGCGATGCCAGGGATGTTATTTTCTACCCATGTTGTTTTCAGACTCTGCCAGTCTCTCCTGTTTTCCCTGCTGCCCCCTCAAATCTGCCGTCCTGACCATAAGAGCCACTTGCTGCGCCAGGCGCCTCAACAAGCAGTCCCCTGTGTTCACCTCTTCACATCATATTAAGTTCTGGCATGAAGCATTCACACCAGAGCCGAAAAATAAGAAAACAGAAAAACAACCCCTGGTGAGAGCATGCTGAAAAACAGATATTATTATGGAGTGCTCTGAGGCAGTCGTGCCTCTCACCTCTACTTGGTACACAGGATGATGAGTAGTACAGTCTTAAGGTGTGACTATAAAGGAAAAAGTTTGCAAGTTTATGCTCTTGATCTTGGCAAGGATTTGTAAAAACAATGCACGTCTCCATGTACTGTAACACAACAGTGTCTTTAAGCTTATTGACTTTCTTACAGACCCCGAGAAAAATAGTGAAAATGGTGACTACAATCATACTGCCCCCTATGACAAAAATATAACTACTATAATACTGCTCCTATGTACAAGAATATAACTACTATAATACTGCTCCTATGTACAAGAATATAACTACTATAATACTGCTCCTATGTACTAGAATATATCTACTATAATACTGCTCCTATGTACAAGAATATAACTACTATAATACTGCCCCTATGTACAAGAATATAACTACTATAATACTGCCCCCTCCGTACAAGAATATAACTACTATAATACTACCTCCTATGTACAAGAATATAACTACTATAATACTGCTCCTATGTACAAGAATATAACTACTATAATACTGCCCCCATGTACAAGAATATAACTGCTATAATACTGCCCCCTATGTACAAGAATATAACTACTATAATACTGCCTCCTATGTACAAGAATATAACTACTATAATACTGTCCCTATGTACAAGAATATAACTACTATAATACTGCCCCTATGTACAAGAATATAACTACTATAATACTGCTCCTATGTACAAGAATATAACTACTATAATACTGCCCCCTATGTACAAGAATATAACTACTATAATACTGTCCCTATGTACAAGAATATAACTACTATAATAATACTGCTCCTATGTACAAGAATATAACTACTATAATACTGCTCCTATGTACAAGAATATAACTACTATAATACTACCCCTATGTACAAGAATATAACTACGATAATACTACCTCCTATGTACAAGAATATAACTACTATAATACTACCCCTATGTACAAGAATATAACTACTATAATACTACTCCTATGTACAAGAATATAACTACTATAATACTACTCCTATGTACAAGAATATAACTACTATAATACTGCTCCTATGTACAAGAATATAACTACTATAATACTGCTATGTACAAGAATATAACTACTATAATACTGCTCCTATGTACAAGAATATAACTACTATAATACTGCTCCTATGTACAAGAATATAACTACTATAATACTGCTCCTATGTACAAGAATATAACTACTATAATACTGCTCCTATGTACAAGAATATAACTACTGTAATACTGCCCCTATGTACAAGAATATAACTACTATAATACTGCTCCTATGTACAAGAATATAACTACTATAATACTGCTCCTATGTACAAGAATATAACTACTTATTACTGCCCCTATGTACAAGAATATAACTACTATAATACTGCTCCTATGTACAAGAATATAACTACTATAATACTGCCCCTATGTACAATAATATAACTACTATAATACTGCCCCTATGTACAAGAATATAACTACTATAATACTGCTCCTATGTACAAGAATATAACTACTATAATACTGCTCCTATGTACAAGAATATAACTACTATAATACTGCTCCTATGTACAAGAATATAACTACTATAATACTGCTCCTATGTACAAGAATATAACTACTATAATACTGCTCCTATGTACAAGAATATAACTACTATAATACTGCTCCTATGTACAAGAATATAACTACTACAATACTGCTCCTATGTACAAGAATATAACTACTATAATACTGCTCCTATGTACAAGAATATAACTACTATAATACTGCTCCTATGTACAAGAATATAACTACTATAATACTGCTCCTATGTACAAGAATATAACTACTATAATACTGCTCCTATGTACAAGAATATAACTACTATAATACTGCTCCTATGTACAAGAATATAACTACTATAATACTGCTCCTATGTACAAGAATATAACTACTATAATACTGCTCCTATGTACAAGAATATAACTACTATAATACTGCTCCTATGTACAAGAATATAACTACTATAATACTGCTCCTATGTACAAGAATATAACTACTATAATACTGCTCCTATGTACAAGAATATAACTACTATAATACTACCCCTATGTACAAGAATATAACTACGATAATACTACCTCCTATGTACAAGAATATAACTACTATAATACTACCCCTATGTACAAGAATATAACTACTATAATACTACTCCTATGTACAAGAATATAACTACTATAATACTACTCCTATGTACAAGAATATAACTACTATAATACTGCTCCTATGTACAAGAATATAACTACTATAATACTGCTCCTATGTACAAGAATATAACTACTATAATACTGCTATGTACAAGAATATAACTACTATAATACTGCTCCTATGTACAAGAATATAACTACTATAATACTGCTCCTATGTACAAGAATATAACTACTATAATACTGCTCCTATGTACAAGAATATAACTACTATAATACTGCCCCTATGTACAAGAATATAACTACTATAATACTGCTCCTATGTACAAGAATATAACTACTATAATACTGCTCCTATGTACAAGAATATAACTACTTATTACTGCCCCTATGTACAAGAATATAACTACTATAATACTGCTCCTATGTACAAGAATATAACTACTATAATACTGCTCCTATGTACAAGAATATAACTACTATAATACTGCCCCTATGTACAAGAATATAACTACTATAATACTGCTCCTATGTACAAGAATATAACTACTATAATACTGCTCCTATGTACAAGAATATAACTACTATAATACTGCTCCTATGTACAAGAATATAACTACTATAATACTGCTCCTATGTACAAGAATATAACTACTATAATACTGCTCCTATGTACAAGAATATAACTACTACAATACTGCTCCTATGTACAAGAATATAACTACTATAATACTGCTCCTATGTACAAGAATATAACTACTATAATACTGCTCCTATGTACAAGAATATAACTACTATAATACTGCTCCTATGTACAAGAATATAACTACTATAATACTGCTCCTATGTACAAGAATATAACTACTATAATACTGCTCCTATGTACAAGAATATAACTACTATAATACTGCTCCTATGTACAAGAATATAACTACTATAATACTGCTCCTATGTACAAGAATATAACTACTATAATACTGCTCCTATGTACAAGAATATAACTACTATAATACTGCTCCTATGTACAAGAATATAACTACTATAATACTGCTCCTATGTACAAGAATATAACTACTATAATACTACCCCTATGTACAAGAATATAACTACGATAATACTACCTCCTATGTACAAGAATATAACTACTATAATACTACCCCTATGTACAAGAATATAACTACTATAATACTACTCCTATGTACAGGAATATAACTACTATAATACTACTCCTATGTACAAGAATATAACTACTATAATACTGCTCCTATGTACAAGAATATAACTACTATAATACTGCTCCTATGTACAAGAATATAACTACTATAATACTGCTATGTACAAGAATATAACTACTATAATACTGCTCCTATGTACAAGAATATAACTACTATAATACTGCTCCTATGTACAAGAATATAACTACTATAATACTGCTCCTATGTACAAGAATATAACTACTATAATACTGCCCCTATGTACAAGAATATAACTACTATAATACTGCTCCTATGTACAAGAATATAACTACTATAATACTGCTCCTATGTACAAGAATATAACTACTTATTACTGCCCCTATGTACAAGAATATAACTACTATAATACTGCTCCTATGTACAAGAATATAACTACTATAATACTGCTCCTATGTACAAGAATATAACTACTATAATACTGCCCCTATGTACAAGAATATAACTACTATAATACTGCTCCTATGTACAAGAATATAACTACTATAATACTGCTCCTATGTACAAGAATATAACTACTATAATACTGCTCCTATGTACAAGAATATAACTACTATAATACTGCTCCTATGTACAAGAATATAACTACTATAATACTGCTCCTATGTACAAGAATATAACTACTATAATACTGCTCCTATGTACAAGAATATAACTACTATAATACTGCTCCTATGTACAAGAATATAACTACTATAATACTGCTCCTATGTACAAGAATATAACTACTATAATACTGCTCCTATGTACAAGAATATAACTACTATAATACTGCTCCTATGTACAAGAATATAACTACTATAATACTGCTCCTATGTACAAGAATATAACTACTATAATACTGCTCCTATGTACAAGAATATAACTACTATAATACTGCTCCTATGTACAAGAATATAACTACTATAATACTGCTCCTATGTACAAGAATATAACTACTATAATACTGCTCCTATGTACAAGAATATAACTACTATAATACTGCCCCTATGTACAAGAATATAACTACTATAATACTACTCCTATGTACAAGAATATAACTACTATAATACTACCTCCTATGTAGAAGAATATAACTACTATAATACTGCCTCCTATGTACAAGAATATAACTACTATAATACTACCTCCTATGTACAAGAATATAACTACTATAATACTGCCCCTATGTACAAGAATATAACTACTATAATACTACTCCTATGTACAAGAATATAACTACTATAATACTGCTCCTATGTACAAGAATATAACTACTATAATACTGCTCCTATGTACAAGAATATAACTACTATAATACTGCTATGTACAAGAATATAACTACTATAATACTGCTCCTATGTACAAGAATATAACTACTATAATACTGCTCCTATGTACAAGAATATAACTACTATAATACTGCTCCTATGTACAAGAATATAACTACTATAATACTGCCCCTATGTACAAGAATATAACTACTATAATACTGCTCCTATGTACAAGAATATAACTACTATAATACTGCTCCTATGTACAAGAATATAACTACTTATTACTGCCCCTATGTACAAGAATATAACTACTATAATACTGCTCCTATGTACAAGAATATAACTACTATAATACTGCTCCTATGTACAAGAATATAACTACTATAATACTGCCCCTATGTACAAGAATATAACTACTATAATACTGCTCCTATGTACAAGAATATAACTACTATAATACTGCTCCTATGTACAAGAATATAACTACTATAATACTGCTCCTATGTACAAGAATATAACTACTATAATACTGCTCCTATGTACAAGAATATAACTACTACAATACTGCTCCTATGTACAAGAATATAACTACTATAATACTGCTCCTATGTACAAGAATATAACTACTATAATACTGCTCCTATGTACAAGAATATAACTACTATAATACTGCTCCTATGTACAAGAATATAACTACTATAATACTGCTCCTATGTACAAGAATATAACTACTATAATACTGCTCCTATGTACAAGAATATAACTACTATAATACTGCTCCTATGTACAAGAATATAACTACTATAATACTGCTCCTATGTACAAGAATATAACTACTATAATACTGCTCCTATGTACAAGAATATAACTACTATAATACTGCTCCTATGTACAAGAATATAACTACTATAATACTGCCCCTATGTACAAGAATATAACTACTATAATACTACTCCTATGTACAAGAATATAACTACTATAATACTACCTCCTATGTAGAAGAATATAACTACTATAATACTACCTCCTATGTACAAGAATATAACTACTATAATACTGCCCCTATGTACAAGAATATAACTACTATAATACTGCTCCTATGTACAAGAATATAACTACTATAATACTGCTCCTATGTACAAGAATATAACTACTATAATACTGCCCCTATGTACAAGAATATAACTACTATAATACCTCCTATGTACAAGAATATAACTACTATAATACTCCTCCTATGTACAAGAATATAACTACTATAATACTGCTTCTATGTACAAGAATATAACTACTATAATACTGCTCCTATGTACAAGAATATAACTACTATAATACTGCTCCTATGTACAAGAATATAACTACTATAATACTGCTCCTATGTACAAGAATATAACTACTATAATACTGCTCCTATGTACAAGAATATAACTACTATAATACTGCCCCCTATGTACAAGAATATAACTACTATAATACTACTCCTATGTACAAGAATATAACTACTATAATACTACCCTATGTACAAGAATATAACTACTATAATACTGCTCCTATGTACAAGAATATAACTACTATAATACTGCTCCTATGTACAAGAATATAACTACTATAATACTGCTCCTATGTACAAGAATATAACTACTATAATACTGCTATGTACAAGAATATAACTACTATAATACTGCTCCTATGTACAAGAATATAACTACTATAATACCTCCTATGTACAAGAATATAACTGCTATAATACTGCCTCCTATGTATTTTGGCATTATAGGACAATTCAGATTAGGTAGTCTGTTCCTAGCCACAGTCATTTATTTAGCTTTTGGGGTTGCAAGTCCCAAACAACCTGTCTGTCTCAGATTTCTCAAGTTTTGCTCTCATAGCTGAAGTCAGGTGGTGACCACCTTGGAGACCGGTTACAGTTTTAGCACCTGGTATGTCTCGGCTCCATCTTTAGACTATTGGTGGTCAGTTGGCTTCCTGTCTTGGAGTCTGAGCTGTAATCCCAGCGATCAGCTCTCGGTCTGGAGGAATATATTATATTAAACAGGGCTGGCAGCTCTAATGCCTGAGAGAATCAATAGAAAATGAATGGCAGTATATGAAGTTAATCTTGCGAGCGCTCAGCGCTGAATCACGTCGGATCAGACTCTCGCTGAGTCACTTCAAACCTGATTAAGTTGCAGATTTTCTTACATTGCAAGAAATAAATCTGATTTGATTTTTGTATTGAGATGAAGCGACGGCTCATGGAGCAACCCTATGAAATAGAATACTGTACTGTGCAAAGGTTTTAGGCAGGTGCGGTAAAAATGCTGCGGAGTAAGAACGCTTTCAGAAATAGAAGGGTTAATAGGTAATTTTCTGTCAATTGCCAAAAGTAAGTGAATTAAGAAATAAGAAATGTAAATCCCATCAATATTTGTCCTTTGGAGGAGGAGTCCTGGAAGTGATGATCCGGCCCCCACAGATATAGCCCTGATCTCATCATCATCCAGTCTGTCTGGGATGACCTGAAGAGACAGACGGATTGGAGCAAGCAACAGCCACAGAAGATCTGTGCTTAGTTCTCCAAGATGGCGACAGGAACAACCTCCCTGCCCAGTTCTGCCAAACACTGTCTGCAAGTACCGAGAAGAACTGATGGAAGGCAAAGGGCAAAGGTCACACCGAATATTGATGGGATTTACATTTCTCTTTTCTTCACTTTATTTTGGGAATTGAGAAAAATAAACTACTAACCCGTCTTATTTCTGAAATCATTGTTACTGTGCAGCTTTTTATTCATACATGCCTAAATCTTTTGCACAGTCCTGTATCTTAATATTAGATGTCAGGGAGGGCCAAATGGGAATTTGCTCTGACTCCTCTACCATTTTGTCCATTCCCAGCCATACAGAATGTCAGATCCTTCTGTCTTTCGTGCGTGACTATCTCAGTCCCCGGAATCGATGTGTTTATTACATGGACGGCCATTTCTACCCTTTGATATATTCTCCAGTGATTACTTTTTAGCATAGGGCTCAAAGGCAATGTGGACTATGCCTTGGTTCTGTATGGGTTTATTATGAGGAGGGGTCCCCGTACATTGACTTGCCCATGCATAGCTCGGGCCTGAATAGGATTACTGCTCTTCCAGTTCATGAAATTTCATGATTTTTTTGAGATATGCTCCAAATCTGCATGGCTAAGTGTGTTAAAGGGGTTCTCCAAAACTTGATATTTTCAGTATCCGATCAGTGGGGGTGCAACACACAGCAATCCAATCTGATCAGCTGATATTGGGATCTGATGTATGCAGTCGGATGTAGACAGCGCCGTACACTATGTAGTGGCCATGCTGTGGTACTGCAGGTCAGTTCCAATTCACTTGCAGTACAGACACTACACAGTGTACAGAGCTGTCTGCTTCCTGCTCCATACACTGTACTGAGCACTGATCGGTGGATGTGCCTTGACTTGGACCACCACCCATCTGATATTGATGACCTATCTTACACAGGCGTCAATTTCCAGTCTTAGAAAACCCCTTTAAATCTGGACAAAATTAGCTTCTATTCCAAAAATTTCTCTAGGATGTTCTAATGTCACAATATTAATTTGAACCATGCAATACTTCATTTCACCTGGGGTGGCGCTGTAGAAATACTAAATGCTTGCTACAGGGATCCTGAACTGACTATTGCTGATTGCTTGGGGCCGTTCAGTAGGAGGCGCTGTGACCATTAGTCACAAATAGGGGTTGTCCAGATTAGAGAACTCCTTTACCATAAACCTCTCTCTAATCCCTCAATGTGTGCATTGTCCTATGTGTACCTTGCGTCTTCTTGCCCTGGTAGTAATGGCGCTCCCTGACACTGTGTCTGAACATACCCCAAGATGAATGTGCTGCAGAGTGTGGCTAATTCATCCTGAATGCATAATACAGTCAATGTCCTTCCTGTGCGCTTTATCGGGATTCCGCAGCAGTAAATCGCTCACCACTTATCCTTCCTGAATCTTCCCGGCTCACTATTGCTTTGCCATTTGGGGCATTGATCGCGGAGCCGGTGACGGATCGATAATGAGCAGCCATTATAAATCTCATGCTTTATTTAGCATCCATTGGGAGAGTCAGGAGTCTGCCCATTAAATGAGAAATCACTCACACCTAAACACGAGCGACTTCCTAACCAAGACCGTGTGCGAAAAGATGTGCAAAGTGTGCGAGACAGCTACAGAGCGGGGGTGGGGACGGTATGGGCTGCTACATCTAGACATGCTAGTGAGCAGTAGATTTCTGACTCTGGGCACCCCTGGACAATTGTTTTTCTTCGGGCATCCTACCAAGTAATTTTTACTAATAGACTTACCATTGGAGTTTTCAGTAATTGGTTCAGTTTTAACTGCACTGTGTGAATGTGTACACAATGCTACACGGTCCTAAATTCTCACACAACCACCCCCACCCAGCACATATCAGAATTCATCTCTTACCTTCACCCACCACCCTCATTAATATTACCTTCACCATGCTCTTTTTTATTGGCTCCCACACACAATATAATTATAATGCTCTCCAGTGCCGCTCTGCCACACACAGTATAATGCTCCTCAGTGCCGCTCCCCCACACACAGTGTAATCCTCCCCAGTGCCGCTCCCCCACACACAGTATAATGCTCCCCAGTGCCGCTCCCCCACACACAGTGTAATCCTCCCCAGTGCCGCTCCCCCACACACAGTATAATCCTCCCCAGTGCCACTCCCCCACACACAGTATAATGCTCCCCAGTGCCGCTCCCCCACACACAGTATAATCCTCCCCAGTGCCGCTCCCCCACACACAGTATAATCCTCCCCAGTGCCTCTCCCCCCACACACAGTATAATGCTCCCAGTACCCCCTCCTACAGTATAAAGTTCTCCAATGCTCCACAGACATTGTATAATGCTCCTCTGTGCCCCCACACACAGTATAATGCTCCCCAGTGCCACTCCCCCCACACACAGTGTAATGCCCCTCCGCGCCCCCCCCCCATATATACAGTTAAGCTCCTCAGTGCCCCCTCCCAGGTTCTCCAGGCCCCCTTGTTTCTCCTGTGCTCCCCTCACACAGTATATGCTCCAGTACCCCCTCCTACAGTTAAGCTCCCAGTTGCTCCCACTCCACACGTATGCTCCCGTCCCCCTCCTACAGTATAATGTTCTCCAATGGCCCACACACATTGTATAATGCTCCTCAGTGCTCCCCTCACACAGTATAATGCTCCCAGTACCCCCCTCCTACAGTATAATGCTCTCCAGTGTTGCTCCCACTCACACACAGTATAATGCTCCCAGTGCCCCCTCCTACAGTATAATGTTCTCCAATGGCCCACACACATTGTATAATGCTCCTCAGTGCTCCCCTCACACAGTATAATGCTCCCAGTGCCCCCTCCTACAGTATAATGTTCTCCAATGGCCCACACACATTGTATAATGCTCCTCTGTGCCCCCACACACAGTATAATGCTCCCCAGTGGCCCCACACGTTAAGTTCTGCCATTGGGATCCAAACCAGGCCACAGCGCTCTATGCAGCTCTCCTCCTCTTGACCTTTTACTTCACTAGCAGCAGCAGCCTGAATGGTGGAGCAGGAAGCTAAAGGCATCCCCTATCTGCTTTATAATATGCGGTCACTTTTTGGCTTTATGTGGGCACTGTATGACAATATCTAGGCAAAGCGTGGCACTCTGGGCAGGGTAGCATGTGCTGCATACAGTATCTCAGCAATGAATGGCGCTAACCAAGCATTATCTTTGTGCACTAGACATGATAAATGGGTTCTCCATGGCTTTTTCAGGACTTTGTGTAAGGTTTCTCTAGATAATGTGTGCACTATTTATCTGGGCACTGTACGCCATTTATTATTCTGGGCTCTGTGGCTATATACAAAAAAGCGTTTTTATACTGACCTGAAACTTTCTCAGTGTGATTGTATTGACGATGGAAGTGATGACGATATTACAGCCAAAGGAAAAGGTTATTGGGGAAAATTGTACAACTGGGTGCATGTGTGTGCCCTTATGTAAGCATTGCCCCAACACCTCCTAACAGCTAGGTCATAAGGGTCTAGATGGCGGCAATTCATTGGAATGTTCATCCTGCTTCTCTCAGTCCGCTCTTAAAGTCTGTTGACTGACCAAATTGTTTTCGTGTGTGTTGTAGAGTAGTCAGCAGTCTCTCACCAAGAGGTACACTACCCAAAAGTAGCTTCTGAGAGCCTTTATATAGGGCTTTCTCTTTCCTCTCTTCGAATCCTTAGCGGTACCGTATGATAAATTCCTGCCACTTCTATCCAGAGAACTGCTTTAGTAACCACTTTGGAAGGGGACCAAATATTTTTACTATGTGGGAGGGGCATAGATACTTAATTATTGATTTATAATTATTGTTATGGAGTCTCTGAGGCGAGGATTTTTTCTCGTTGGAACGTTTTAGTACATTCCTCGTCTCGCCAACAGTATCTGTTCTTACATATTTTCTAATAAATGCCGCCGTATAGCGAGCTCTTAGTTATATCATAGATAATGAATTCAGGAATTTATGACTCGCTTGTCCTTTTTTTTAATTAAACTTTCTGTACGTTGCGTAATTTTATGTCGCTGGTCCATAGAAACGACTGAGATCTGCGGGAAAAGAAACACCGCAGTGAGTTCTGGAGCTTTATATTAATTTTTCATTTCTTTTTATTATCTCGTTCCCTGTTTGCAGAAGTCGGTCCAGAAACAAACATCATCGTATGGGGTTTAATTAGCTTTTAATTGCTGGGACGGACGCCATCACTTTTATCATTCATCAGCCGCGATCCGCGCCTCGGCCGCCTTAATTGTTGTACAAATAGACTTTTATGATGTTTAATACAGTTCATTTATTAAGGAGCAGTCCATTGACTTTACAGGGCTTTATTCTTTTTATGTTCAGCCTTGATGTCGAGGGCAGGACGCTTAGCAAAAACCAATGCCAATGTTTACTCTATGGTCGATCAGCTATAACATTAAAACCACCTGCCCAATATTCTGTTGATTTCCCTCATGATGCCAAAATTGCTCTGGCCCATTGAGGAATGGATGCAACAGGCAGTTTGGAGGTTCCTCTGGTATTGGGCACCAAGATATTACCCTTTTGGTCCTGTAAGCTATGTGTGATCTTCATAGATAGACTTGTTTTTCTAGGACATCCCATAGACGATTGGTGGGGCTGAGGAATTTGGAGGTCAAGTCACCATCTTGAACTCTTTGTCATGTTCCTCAAACCATTCTTGAACACCTTTTGCACTGTAGCAGGGGCATTAGCCTACCATTAGAGGGCACCACTGTCATGGAGAGGGGATATGTGGTCTGGGGTACATGTAACATTCACATGATGGCAGAACCCAATGTTTCTGAGCCCAGAACACCACATCACCTATGTCCGGTTCCTATAGAGCTCTTCTTCCCATAGTTCTCCTCCAGGTAAGACAAAACACACCTGGCTGTCCACATGGTGTTAGCACCTGGTTCATCAGACCAGGCACCTTCTTACATTCCTCCATGGTCCATTTCTTATGTCCACTTGCCCAGTGTAGGCTTCAGCAGTGGCCACATGAGTGGTCTCCAGCTCTGCATTCCCTTACACATCAATCCGTGATGCCCTGTGTGTACTGACACCTTTCTATCATAGCCACCATGAATGTTGGCATCAGTTTTTGCTCCAGTAGCTCTTCTGTGGGATCTGTCCAGAACTCCTCAACTTTGCTTTGAGCTTTGGATTCCCATCATTGTGTTGCCAGTCCCCCAGTGATTCTCTCTTGGGCCATTTTTGGTAGGTACTGTTCACTGCATAATGGGAACACCCCACAAGTTCTGCCATTTTGGAGGTGCCCTGACCCATTGTTCACCATCACAATTTGTTCCTGGTCAAAGTATTTCAGATTCTTATGCTTCACTTGGACTTCAAGAACTGACCACTGGCTGCCTAATATATATCTCATGACCGACGCCATTGTCACAAGATTATGAATGGGCAGTGAGTTTAATGTTATGGCCAGGAGCGTAGCTAAAGACTTACGGCCTTGGTGCAAAAACCCAACTTCTGCTCACCTTCTTGCACACCTTCTCAGACACTTCTGTACAGTTTGGCACCATTTACATTTCCTTTCCTTCTCTATCTGGGCCCAAAATGAATAATTGTTCATACCATGTCCCATTCCCTATTGGACCCCCCCCCAAACAGTAATTGAGTGCCCTTCCTTACCACCACAGGATTCCTCATGGACTATATGCTGCCGACAGTGGAATACTGTGTGCCATACATCTTCTTCCCCACTCTTACTATAGTGCACCAGGAGGCAAGGGTGGTAAATTTATGATGCACAGACTGCCGGCCATCAGAGGAAAATCAGAGAAGAGATTAAAGAAGTTTATCCAGCCATAGTGTGGTGAGGGGGTCTTGTGGGACTCCCTGGCTTCTGGGTCCTGTCACAGCTGTGACGATTGCTAGCCCTATTGTTATACTAGTGGTTATGGCTATTTGGGATGGCGACACATTGTGGTTAGCCCATGGCGGCCAATGGGTACACAATTTTGAAGCTAATTTTGTGACACTTGGTCAACATAGGCGGTCGGGGCTTTAGCCTTATCCTATCAGTTGCAAAGTGTGTCCGTACCCTAATGCCCACGGAAGAGTAGTCAGGTGAACCAAGGTTACGTAATGGTTTTGGAGCAAAGCCTGGTATAAAGTACAGTATGAACACGGTCAAAACAGGAGTCAAATATTTCTGCAGGGAAACTCTAGTATTGCATCACATTGACTTCCTCTTAACACTTCCTCCTCTGTTTCTTCTCAGGATGGCCATCCAGGTGGATAAGTTCAACTTTGAGGGCATCTCAGAGCCTTCAGGAGACAACATGCAGTTTGCCAATCCGAAGGAGGTGGAAGAAGAGAGACAGCAAGCTAAGGGCTTGGAGATCAACAACAAGCTGGACATCCGCTGGAAGATCATATCCTTTCCTAGAGTTAGAGTTTGTGTCTTAGGAACTTGATCTTGTATTTGATGTAGAACTGCTTGAGATAATGGTAATCCTTTGGAATAGGGGTTATCGCCTGACCAACATGTTCTCTTTTAGATTTTCTAAGGTTTTCTGAAAAACCCACATTGAGAACCATAATCTTTGTGGTATCCATAGCAGCAGTTTTAGTTAGATCAGCCTTTGCAACAAATTATTTATGATTGCAACATGTCTTAAATGAAAAAAAAAATCTAGATTTATATATAAAATCTTAATTAAAATCTCTTAATTTTGTGTTGACAGCCTCAGAGCAAACCTGTGTGTTTCCATGGTGACAGACTACGAACAAGCCCTATGTAGTCTGATCTTGTAGTCACATTACTATCTTTTTCCTACTGTTTTACTAATACTATCCAATTGGAATGTTAGAATGGAGAACGTAACATGTGAATAACAATCTGGCTCACAATCAGACTACAGAGGGTTGGTTTGTTGTCTGTTACCATGGAGACGCACAGGTGTGCCTGAGAGCTATGGATGAAACACAGGAGATTTCGGAACAATACAACAAATTGATTGCTACCATAAGGTGGACCTTCCCTTTAAAGAAACCATAGTAAAGGTGCAGCCACCTCCTGCTGGGACAAAGTACTCCTAGTCTACCTACCCACCAGGGTATGCTCTGGCCTGGTATGACTACCACAAGGAGTTGTCGCCCAGGATTGCAAGAACATGGCTGCCTTCTTCCAAAACAGCACCACACCTATCCACAGGTTGTGTCCGGTATTGCAGTTAATCCCCATTTACTTCAGTGAAGCTGCAATACCAGACACAACTCCTGGACAGGTGTGCTGCAATATTTGGAAGATGGCAGCCATGTTTTAATAGCCCTATACAACTACGTGAAGGTGGAATTTCCACCGCCATATCCGAAGAATGCGAAAATTACTGAAGTATATATCTCCGCTCTTATCATTCACTATGATAAAATGGTGGTACCTGGTGTAAGTGATCATTAATCTGAGGGGGTTGGCGTCTTCACCCACACCATGCCTCTAGTCACGTTCCTTTTCAGGAAAATGGCGAGGGAGTCCCGAAATTGCAATTTTCTTTCGCAAAAAAACCAACCTACACAACAAATTTAGACTTTATTATGAATGAATGATAGAAAACTGGTGTACCAGGCATGATAAATCTCCCCCCTAAGGCAATACCATTTATACTTATTTCTATATTGCGCCGTTTTCAGTTGAGTCGCAGAGAAAGCCGCCACATAACAATCCAACCCGCATCGGCGTGATAAATCCCTTTTCATATACAATGTATCATTAAACTTTCCTGCCGTTCTCCAGTCTGCGCGGCTGGTAACTCGTCCTGCTCGATGCACGCAGAGAGAAACACATCTCTGCCGCATCAAATGGGTTTATTAGAAAACAACGGGCTGCGAATTGCATCGTGGGAGAGAACTGCTGAAAGGGCATCCTCGCCATCCAGTCCCCTATTCACATTGTAATCAATTTACTTTGCTCTGCCAGTCCTCTCGGGGACGCCGGCGTCTGTGGCTCCGTCCCTCAGCGCTTCCTTTGAGCGATTTAAAGTAGAAAAAAACAAAACTCATCCTTTTAGTTTATGGAGAGGTACAGGCGGCGCATTGTTCTATTCCCCGCGTAGTCAGCCGGGTCAGCGCTGTGTACTAAAGGCGCGGGCTCATTGAAATAAATTTCCATTCGTTTTAACACTTGACACCGAGCTGTATGATTAACCTCACAGACACTTCTGAAGGGAAGAAACTTCTCAGGATAGCAAAACTTTTCAGGAAAAAAAAAGGAAAAAAATAAACTTTTCTCAGCTTTTCGGTATGGTAGCTCAAGTAATACTTAAAGGAATATTCTACACAGCAAAGAAAAGCCCAAAAGGGTTTTCCAATTAACAACGCTTATTCTGAGACCCCCAGAGATCAGGAGAGCGATCACTAATGTTGTATAACGTATAGCATTTACTTAAAGGGAGTGTCACCAGACCCCAGCATATCAACCCAATGGCGCAGATAGATAGGTTAGCGACGATTCTCCTTGTGACTCGCTAGTCACTTACAGTGCTCTCATTGCTCCAAAGAGCTTATTTGCATATTGACACAAACCGTGATATCTCGATAGCAGAGACAGGGATTCACAAGGAGAAACAATCTGCGAAGTATTTTTGTTACAAGTGGATTACCGTGTTGCGATTCTGGGTATAAACAGCCCTTCAGATATAAAAACGAGGCTGGATATTAAAATCATTGATTCTATCATTTCTGGGTGATGGAGGGTGCGACCACTGAGGATGGTAGTAGGGACTGCTTATGTGGTAGAGGGTTCGCGTCTTTGGTAAACGTCAAGGCCTTTTATTTGATGATAAGGCAGACATTGATGATAGAACATTCTGCAATACATTCCCCAACCCCCGGCAGAAAAGCTTTATGATCTCTCACATATTTACAACCATGAAAATGAGATAAAGCGCCTGCAGTGCCCATTTTGAGCCCCAGCTGGAGAAAGTGGTCACAGATAACTTTTGCCTTCGGGGTATGTGGATATCAATGGGCGACATTTCATGGTCCTCCTGGCGAGACATTTGGAGTACAATGTGTCACCTACAGGAAGTTGTGAGCACTGGGGTACTCCTGGTAATAGATGTCATCGGTATGTGATGTCCTGTAGGTCAGAGCTGACTTTTTTTTGCAACTAGATATCAAAAGGTTATGATGATAAATGCCCAAGATAATAAATGTGCCCGATGATGGGTAAAGCTGCCCATACACATAATGTAGCGGTCAGCTGAACAGCTATTCCTCCCGACTCACTCATACACCAGTGGACGCCTTCCAAACCGAGTGTTCATGTGTTTTGAATGGGTAGATGAGAATAAGTTGCAACCAGACTTCTCTGACAAAAGCTTATCTGTCTCAAACAAAGATCAAGCATGAGTAAATCCAACATGCCCAATCCTTGCATACTTCTATAAATATTAGTCAGCCAGTCCTTTTGTAAATAGCAGGTTTCACCATCTTAAATTTCGCCCAATCCTGTCACCTTATGTTTGCGGCCAACTTAAAGGAGCGCTAGATAAATGTGCAAAACAATTATCCTGGCCATTCCTTCCTTCATCCTTCCAATATGTATTAGTATCCCTATCATCGCAGTCATGGAAACCGCCATGATGAGGCTTCTTCCCAGCCTTGTAGTCATGTGATTCTCTGGGGATCGGGAGCTGCTGGGTCCTAGAGGATCCAGATCAGTTCTGCACTGTATATCAGCAGGCTGTATTAGGTTAAAGGGTACCTGACTTTTCATGAAATGTTGAAATATGCGAAGGGTCTTGCTGGTCAGTCCGTTCTATGACTGTATAAGTCTTCATACGTAGTGTCCGTGTCCTATCACTTTTTCTGCTGCTAATATCCCCATTAGGGCTGCAGCACAGTTTACATTTCTCTCTCAGGCAGGGGGCGTGTATAATAAGGAGCAATCTGACCCATCCCCTATCCATTACTGATACTGTTCTGCCACACTGTCAGGAGTAACTGTACAATAGCAAACAAATAGCTGAGAAAAATCCTAGTGAACATAATATAGGAGATCCAGAAACATTGAACTGCAAACGCAGGGCATGATGCAGCTAAAACACAGGAAAAATAACACTCTATGAGCACAGTCAGTAAAGCTGCTACTGTCTGTTAATAATATCCCAGAATCCTGAAAATTAGAAGCGCACTCCAGAGCGGTTATGCTTCATGCACTTTATTGAAGTGATACTTGCTTCACACTCCCTGTCTATGTTCATGATTAGTAATGCAACATTTTGGGTTATTACTGAAATATAAGCATGACGAAGGGTAATTAGTCGAAACGTTGCATTACTAATTGTGAACATAGACAAGCAGTGTGAAGCAAGTATCACTTCATTACTTTGCATGAAGCATAACCGCTCGGGAGTGCTCTTCTACTTTTTTGGTTTCTGGGATTTACATGAAGAGGGCAGGTTGTGAGCCCCACACAGAACCTGCACCTAACCATAGAACTCTGAATACGGCAGTGCTGCCCTATCTTCGATAAATATTAATAATATCCTAGCCTTTAATCACACGAGTAGCCAGAAGTAGATTAAAGTACATTGAAAATTTTTTTGCTACATTGAAAGCAGTAAGATTTGCACAATTTTCAGTCCTTTCTACAGAACAACAGCTTGGAGATGTATATGGAAGCTGCGAGGAGAATCAACCCCTCCCCTCTCCATTCACCATGTGAAGAGAGAAGAGAACCACCCTATCCACTGACTGTGAAGACATATTGTTTTTGGATGGTAGGGACTTACCTAACAGGGAGTGAACTGTAAATTAGCTAGAAGGGAGACCTAGTGGCAAGACCTTTTTTTCAGGCCGAAAACAGCAACTTTTTAATGAAAGTGCATTACGTTTTGGTTCAGAATCGCCTGATTTATGAAAGGAGACTAAGTTATCTGAAAAGTTAGTGACCATTTCATATATCAGCCCCAATTACAGGGGAAATCAGTAGAGAAAAATATGTTAGAATGTCCTGAAAATTTAAGACACAAAAAAATTACATTAAAAAAGGAGCACCATAACCACAACCCAAGTCCTGCCCTGCCCGCAGTGACACAAAACTATGTGTCACCTACATAAAAAAGGCAAAACATATTGTTTTTTAATTCTACTTTATGGTATTAATAAAAGAAACAAAAATTTCCCCCAAAATGCAGTTCTTAAAAGAAAAAGAAAAAAAAAAAACAACATAAAAATAATACCCTATGTATCAAAAAAAGCTCAATAAAGGCACAAATGTGTCTGGACATGAAGTGGTTAAGAACCTTGGGCAAATGACTGAAATACGGGGAGGCAAATAAATAAATAAATAAACAACAAAAACAAAATTTCATGCAATACTGAAGGCAAAAATTGCTTACAGGGAAGCAAAAAAAAAAAAAAAAAAAAAAATCTTGCTGCCTAAAGGCAAAAATTAACTATGTCCGCAAGGGGTTAATATTATGCCACAAAAGAAAATGACTTGATAAAATTAATTTTGCGTCCTGAAATATTCTCTTTTTTGAAATATTGAAATGTGGATGTGATATCCGGGTGTCCTCGAGAACAAAACCAAAGAAGGAGCAGTGTGGAAATCCCCATTTAAATCCGCTAATGTCGTTCTCCCTGCCCGGCTGTGCGCAGCGGAGATTATCTTGAAAGCGGAGATGCTTTTTTCCTGCCAATAATTGGTTTGGAGTTTGAAATCGTCTATTTGTAACACAGAAAAGCGAATGCCAGGAACAGATGATATTAGAAGCAAAGGCGAGAGATTGTCACTTCACTACTGGTGACTATCTGCTAACTTGAAGATAAGAATGGAATATAAAACAAGGGACGCTCCTCTCCGAAACGTCTCCGCACTATTTCCGGAAGAGCTCAGATGTAAGGGCGGGGGGTGGGGAGGTTACTGACTATGCTATGAGGATTGGAGAAGTCAGCAAAATGGACACTTACATGTCTGGTTATGTATTCCCTTACAGTACAGGATAATGTATGTACACAGTGACTGCACCAAGAGAATAGTGAGCGCAGCTCTGGAGTATAATACAGGATAAGTAATGTATGTACACAGTGACTGTACCAGCAGAATAGTGAGTGCAGCTCTGGAGTATAATACAGGATGTAACTCAGGATCAGTAATGTAATGTATGTACACAGTGATTGCACCAGCAGAATAGTGAGCGCAGCTCTGGAGTATAATACAGGATGTAACTCAGGATCAGTACAGGATAAGTAATGTAATGTATGTACACAGTGACTGCACCAGCAGAATAGTGAGTGCAGCTCTGGAGTATAATACAGGATGTAACTCAGGATCAGTACAGGATAAGTAATGTAATGTATGTACACAGTGACTGTACCAGCAGAATAGTGAGCGCAGCTCTGGAGTATAATACAGGATGTAACTCAGGATCAGTACAGGATAAGTAATGTAATGTATGTACACAGTGACTGCACCAGCAGAATAGTGAGCGCAGCTCTGGAGTATAATACAGGATATAACTCAGGATCAGTACAGGATAAGTAATGTAATGTATGTACACAGTGACTGCACCTGCAGAATAGTGAGCGCAGCTCTGGAGTATAATACAGGATATAACTCAGGATCAGTACAGGATAAGTAATGTAATGTATGTACACAGTGACTGCACCAGCAGAATAGTGAGCGCAGCTCTGGAGTATAATACAGGATGTAACTCAGGATCAGTACAGGATAAGTAATGTAATGTATGTACATAGTGACTGCACCAGCAGAATAGTGAGTGCAGCTCTGGAGTATAATACAGGATGTAACTCAGGATCAGTACAGGATAAGTAATGTAATGTATGTACACAGTGACTGCACCAGCAGAATAGTGAGCGCAGCTCTGGAGTATAATACAGGATGTGACTCAGGATCAGTACAGGATAAGTAATGTAATGTATGTACACAGTGACTGTACCAGCAGAATAGTGAGTGCAGCTCTGGAGTATAATACAGGGAACCAGGATCAGTACAGGATAAGTAATGTAATGTATGTACACAGTGACTGCACTAGCAGAATAGTGAGCGCTGCTCTGGAGTATAATACAGGATGTAACTCAGGATCAGTACAGGATAAGTAATGTAATGTATGTACACAGTGATTGCACCAGCAGAATAGTGAGTGCAGCTCTGGAGTATAATACAGGAGGTAACTCAGGATCAGTACAGGATAAGTAATGTAATGTATGTACACAGTGACTGCACCAGCAGAATAGTGAACGCAGCTCTGGAGTATAATACAGGATGTAACTCAGGATCAGTACAGGATAAGTAATGTAATGTATGTACACAGTGACTGCACTAGCAGAATAGTGAGTGCAGCTCTGGTGTATAATACAGGATGTAACTCAGGATCAGTACAGGATAAGTAATGTAATGTATGTACACAGTGACTGTACCAGCAGAATAGTGAGTGCAGCTCTGGAGTATAATACAGGATGTAACTCAGGATCAGTACAGGATAAGTAATGTAATGTATGTACACAGTGACTGCACCAAGAGAATAGTGAGCGCAGCTCTGGAGTATAATACAGGATAAGTAATGTATGTACACAGTGACTGTACCAGCAGAATAGTGAGTGCAGCTCTGGAGTATAATACAGGATGTAACTCAGGATCAGTAATGTAATGTATGTACACAGTGATTGCACCAGCAGAATAGTGAGCGCAGCTCTGGAGTATAATACAGGATGTAACTCAGGATCAGTACAGGATAAGTAATGTAATGTATGTACACAGTGACTGTACCAGCAGAATAGTGAGTGCAGCTCTGGAGTATAATACAGGATGTAACTCAGGATCAGTACAGGATAAGTAATGTAATGTATGTACACAGTGACTGTACCAGCAGAATAGTGAGCGCAGCTCTGGAGTATAATACAGGATGTAACTCAGGATCAGTACAGGATAAGTAATGTAATGTATGTACACAGTGACTGCACCAGCAGAATAGTGAGCGCAGCTCTGGAGTATAATACAGGATATAACTCAGGATCAGTACAGGATAAGTAATGTAATGTATGTACACAGTGACTGTACCTGCAGAATAGTGAGCGCAGCTCTGGAGTATAATACAGGATGTAACTCAGGATCAGTACAGGATAAGTAATGTAATGTATGTACACAGTGACTGTACCAGCAGAATAGTGAGCGCAGCTCTGGAGTATAATACAGGATGTAACTCAGGATCAGTACAGGATAAGTAATGTAATGTATGTACACAGTGACTGTACCAGCAGAATAGTGAGCGCAGCTCTGGAGTATAATACAGGATGTAACTGAGGATCAGTACAGGATAAGTAATGTAATGTATGTACATAGTGACTGCACCAGCAGAATAGTGAGTGCAGCTCTGGAGTATAATACAGGATGTAACTCAGGATCAGTACAGGATAAGTAATGTAATGTATGTACACAGTGACTGCACCAGCAGAATAGTGAGTGCAGCTCTGGAGTATAATACAGGATGTGACTCAGGATCAGTACAGGATAAGTAATGTAATGTATGTACACAGTGACTGTACCAGCAGAATAGTGAGTGCAGCTCTGGAGTATAATACAGGATCAGTACAGGATAAGTAATGTAATGTATGTACACAGTGACTGTACCAGCAGAATAGTGAGCGCTGCTCTGGAGTATAATACAGGATGTAACTCAGGATCAGTACAGGATAAGTAATGTAATGTATGTACACAGTGACTGCACCAGCAGAATAGTGAGTGCAGCTCTGGAGTATAATACAGGAGGTAACTCAGGATCAGTACAGGATAAGTAATGTAATGTATGTACACAGTGACTGCACCAGCAGAATAGTGAACGCAGCTCTGGAGTATAATACAGGATGTAACTCAGGATCAGTACAGGATAAGTAATGTAATGTATGTACACAGTGACTGCACTAGCAGAATAGTGAGTGCAGCTCTGGTGTATAATACAGGATGTAACTCAGGATCAGTACAGGATAAGTAATGTAATGTATGTACACAGTGACTGTACCAGCAGAATAGTGAGTGCAGCTCTGGAGTATAATACAGGATGTAACTCAGGATCAGTACAGGATAAGTAATGTAATGTATGTACACAGTGACTGCACCAGCA
The DNA here is from genome assembly GCA_947044405.1 of Leptodactylus fallax. Taxonomy (NCBI): domain Eukaryota; kingdom Metazoa; phylum Chordata; class Amphibia; order Anura; family Leptodactylidae; genus Leptodactylus; species Leptodactylus fallax. The sequence continues at coordinate 357,466 of CAMRHE010000613.1, read as the reverse complement.
GAATAGTGAGTGCAGCTCTGGAGTATAATATAGGATGTAACTCAGGATCAGTACAGGATAAGTAATGTAATGTATGTACACAGTGACTGTACCAGCAGAATAGTGAGTGCAGCTCTGGAGTATAATACAGGATATAACTCAGGATCAGTACAGGATAAGTAATGTAATGTATGTACACAGTGACTGCACCAGCAGAATAGTGAGCTCCGCTCTGGAGTATAATACAGGATGTAACTCAGGATCAGTACAGGATAAGTAATGTAATGTATGTACACAGTGACTGTACCAGCAGAATATTGAAGCATTGTTTGTTGGGTGAAGTTCGTACTAATATGCCCCTGTGACATCCTGTCACCTGCCCAGTGTACTTGAAGTCAATAATCCTTTTATGTTGTATTTGGTAACCTACTTGCTTTGGTGTTTGAAATGGAGACATTTGCATTTAGATAGAAATGATATTGCATTAGTCAGCATGGGGACGATCACGTTGGTTGGAGATCCTCCAAGCTTGCGGTTAAGGCAGGTGAGGGGTTAATAACATTCCTCCGCAGCAAAGCCTATTGCATTGATTTGTAAGTAAGTGACGAAGCGTGGGGCAGCCTGGAAATAACAAGACAATAGCAAAGTGAGCAGCCTGTGCGAGCCTTCAATGTACAAATAGTGTCAGTCATTCGTGACCTCTCTCGGAGTACACCTACCCTCCCAGAGAGTCGAGCAAATGGGATTTTCTTTTTGCTCTTTATCAGACAGAGGTTTCCCCCAGAGAAAACATTGATTTCTGCCATAACGGGGAACTCATTAAAAGTCCTTTCTAAAATAACCTTGTTATCTCCTCTTCATAAAATTTGCAATGGGAGGAACACAATGTATCGCGGCAGGAGGACTCGACCTCCAATCTATAGAGAGAGCAAAGCAAAAGGCAGCGGTCTTAAAGGGAGTTGTCACCAGATCAGGCCCTCTACAGTAGGCCATTAATAGGGTGTCCTATTTCAGGGTTGCTCATTGTAGGGGCCACAATTTGGACAATGCTGTATAAGTTTAGATCACATTGTGTGACCCGGATAACCGGCATTGCCATCCTTAGAGATCCATGGGCATTCATGTATTCCCTGCTTTCATAGAGTCCAAGGGACACTCTTCATATCTAGTTGGAAACTTCCTCCAACTAGATTAGCTTTTTGGAACATCTTTGAGCATATGGATATTGTAGAGCGTCTGATGACATGAGCAGAAACGATGACCTATTTTATAGGATGTCGTAGAGCCATTCCGATGTCAAGTGACATCACTATTCTACCAGTTTATGATGTCATCAGCAGAAATAATGACACATTCTACAAAACTTCTTACAGCTGACATTACAATTCTCCTTGTATGACATCAGCAGAAATGATTATATATTCTACAAGATGTTTTGCAACTATTCTGTGACATCACTGTTCTCCTAGCATCTGCCATCAGCAGAAATGATGACATATTTTTCTTACAACAATTCTTTTGATAAGTGACATCACTATTCTCCTAGTATGACCTCATCAGAAGTAATGACATAATCTACAGGACGTCTTTCAGCCTTTCCTCTGACAAGTGACATCACTAGTCTCTTAGTATATGATCACATCAGCAGAAATGATGGCATATTCACACGGATTTCTTACAGCCATTCTTTGCCCTTGTAATGTCAAGTACCAGTCCCTTTCCTTAAACACTGGGTCTTCATGTCGCCCCGCATTAGCACCTTTTCTCCTATGGTGATTGTTTTTGTGTAAGTGCTCTGGGTTGGGGCTGGACATTTGCTGACTTGCAGTGATAAAGCTTGTGTAATAACCTCTCTGCTGTGTTGATGCGCTCGGCATAATCTGATTGCATTAATAATGCATCGCCCCCATGTTTGCAGGCAGGCTGCACTACTACTGTCGTTTCCTTACGTGCGAAAAACAAGGACTTTTGGCGCCAGAGCACTTAAGGGTTCTAAATTTAGAGATTCTGATGGATGTGGCTTTATTTCGATGACAAGTTAACACTGGATGCTACTATTTACAGAATTCAAGCCGTACGGCCGCACACGTCACATGACCGGAGCAGCATTTTTCTGTTTTAACCGCTCAGTTTATTAAGCTCATACTAAGACATGATTCATTTGTCACAAGGCCGATTTACATCAATAGTGAAGAGATCATTCCGAAATTACACTCTGAGTACAATGGAAGAGGCTTTTTTGAAATCATGAATATTTTCCATCAAGCCTCACAATGAAGCAAAGATGTCTTCAAGGAAAATCATTTTCCTGAGCTTATGGTCATCCCTGCAGATTAATGTACATTGTATTATAGGAAGTATGAAAAGGGAAATGACAAATGTACTGAGAACATTTCTGAGTGAAGAAGCCCATTTATCAATATGATTCATTACCCCCAGAATTCAACAGTCACTATAATACTGCAACTAATAGCAAAAGTATAACTACTATAATACTGCTCCTATGTACACGAATATAACTACTATAATACTGCTCCTATGTACAAGAATATAACTACTATAATACTGCCCCTATGTACAAGACTATAACTACTATAATACTGCCTCCTATGTACAAGAATATAACTACTATAATACTGCTCCTATGTACAAGAATATAACTACTATAATACTGCCCCTATGTACAAGAATATAACTACTATAATACTGCTTCTATGTACAAGAATATAACTACTATAATACTGCTCCTATGTACAAGATTATAACTACTATAATACTGCTCCTATGTACAAGAATATAACTACTATAATACTGCTCCTATGTACAAGAATATAACTACTATAATACTACCTCCTATGTACAAGAATATAACTACCATAATACTGCCCCCTATGTACAAGAATATAACTACTATAATACTGCTCCTATGTACAAGAATATAACTACTATAATACTACTCCTATGTACAAGAATATAACTACTATAATACTACCTCCTATGAACAAGAATATAACTACTATAATACTGCTCCTATGTACAAGAATATAACTACTATAATACTGCTCCTATGTACAAGAATATAACTACTATAATACTACCTCCTATGAACAAGAATATAACTACTATAATACTGCTCCTATGTACAAGAATATAACTACTATAATACTGCTCCTATGTACAAGAATATAACTGCTATAATACTACCTCCTATGTACAAGAATATAACTACTATAATACTGCCTCCTATGTACAAGAATATAACTACTATAATACTAACTCCTATGTACAAGAATATAACTACTATAATACTACCTCCTATGTACAAGAATATAACTACTATAATACTGCTCCTATGTACAAGAATATAACTACTATAATACTGCTCCTATGTACAAGAATATAACTGCTATAATACTGCTCCTATGTACAAGAATATAACTACTATAATACTACTCCTATGTACAAGAATATAACTACTATAATACTGCTCCTATGTACAAGAATATAACTACTATAATACTGCTCCTATGTACAAGAATATAACTACTATAATACTGCTCCTATGTACAAGAATATAACTACTATAATACTGCCTCCTATGTACAAAAATATAACTACTATAATACTAACTCCTATGTACAAGAATATAACTACTATAATACTGCTCCTATGTACAAGAATATAACTACTATAATACTGCTCCTATGTACAAGAATATAACTACTATAATACTGCTCCTATGTACAAGAATATAACTACTATAATACTGCTCCTATGTACAAGAATATAACTGCTATAATACTGCTCCTATGTACAAGAATATAACTGCTATAATACTGCTCCTATGTACAAGAATATAACTACTATAATACTACTCCTATGTACAAGAATATAACTACTATAATACTGTCTACTATGTACAAGAATATAACTACTATAATACTGCTCCTATGTGCAAGAATATAACTACTATAATACTACCTCCTATGTACAAGAATATAAGTACTATAATACTGCTCCTATGTACAAGAATATAACTACTATAATACTGCTCCTATGTACAAGAATATAACTACTATAATACTACCTCCTATGTACAAGAATATAACTACTATAATACTGCTCCTATGTACAAGAATATAACTACTATAATACTGCCCCTATGTACAAGAATATAACTACTATAATACTACCTCCTATGTACAAGAATATAACTACTATAACACTACCTCCTATGTACAAGAATATAACTACTATAATACTACCTCCTATGTACAAGAATATAACTACTATAATACTGCTCCTATGTACAAGAATATAACTACTATAATACTGCTCCTATGTACAAGAATATAACTACTATAATACTGCTCCTATATACAAGAATATAACTACTATAATACTACCTCCTATGTACAAGAATATAACTACTATAATACTGCTCCCATGTACAAGAATATAACTACTATAATACTGCTTCTATGTACAAGAATATAACTACTATAATACTATAGGTAAAAATGTAACTGCCATAATACTAAAGCAACACACTATTGTCAGTATTATGAAGTAAATCATGATGGGGAAAGTGCAGTGCTGTTGCAGCTTGTATGCTTCTGTTGGGCTTTCTGTTATAGGGACTGTATATGGGTTTTCTAAACCTTGAAATAATAGAATGATTTCCATAGATGTCTTTATATACCACCCAGTGCACATACAGTATATACACATATTGTGTATGCAAATGCGCCATTATATTATTTCTCATCGGAGGGCAAAGTGTTACTGCGCTCTCAGAGAACTCATGGCGTCAAACAGCTGGGTAGGCAGCGCTCGAGATCCGAGCACAATTATGCATGTTTGGAAAATTGGACTAATAAAATAAGCCGGGAGAAATCAGAGCAATTATAATTACGATATTCTGAGGATTTTATTTTTAGCTCGAATTGTCTTTGCGAGCAAATTTACATCAGTTAAACGGTCGCATTGTAATCTTCACCTGCAAAGAAGAGATGATTTATTCAGAAAGCCGCAGCCGCTTCTATCCCTCCCCATTTATTCCCCAGCGATTCCTCTTACCATGAGCGGTAACCTAATATTGTGGCCAATTTAAATATCGATTTATGTGGGATCTTCAGGCTGTGAATTTTTCTTCTTTTCCACAGAAACCCCAACAGGGTGTTTTATTCTGAAAAAAAAAGTCCAACTTAAAAATAATTTCTGGTAATTTTAGCACATAACGTGTCTTAATTATAAGACACCACCAGGTTAGAGTCTGTAGGAGGAGTCCCACATTACATGACCACTGACTCCAGTTGGTCAAGAGACAGTAGTGTATGAGACCTGATATTTAGGGGACAGGCAGGAGCATGGTCAATGTACAGGTCGAGGTCAAAACCTTCAAAGTATATGTGAAACGGTTTTCCAGGAAGAGGTCAGGGCGGCGGCACAAAGACAATATGAAATCCAAGCTAGGTAAACATGGCAAGAATGGTAGCACAAAAACAAATGTCTTATCAGGGTACTAGGTACCTAAGAATTGGACCAAGACGAGGTCAGGAAGCAAGTCAAGGTCAAGCACAGGAAACAGCAGCAAAGAAACACTAGGACACTAGCAGTGTAGAAAACATTTGCACAGGCACCTTACTGTGGAGGAAGGAACCTTAAATAGACCGTATTTGCTGGAGATGGCCTGGGAATATATTGCAAGGTTGCACATTCTTAAAGGGCCAACGCACCATACAGAGTGGGATTGGACTATGGTGCCTACAGGCAGAGAGGGAACACCAACAAACACAGTCATTGTTATTCAAACAACTTTATTTAGTTGGAACTGTATACAGCTCCCATGTAGCCCTTTTTTCTGTTGCCATGGATACAGACTACCATCTCCTATGTAGTCTGATTTTCTAGGCATGTGTTACTCTTTTGCATCTGTTGGCTCTTCTGCTATTAGTAGATTAGTGATGAGATGGATCAGGAGTAGAATAACACATGATCACATAATAAGACTACGCAGGGTTTGTTTGTAGTCTGTATCTATGGAAACACCTTGTTCTGCATAGAAAACTCAATACTATAGTTTATTTGAAAATTTAGATGTATTGCAAAGTTTTGATTGATTGGAATTTAGATCATTCAGCACAATTAGAGAAATTTAATTGCAAAAGTATACATACCCTTTAAAAGGGTTATACTGCATAATAAGAACGTGTTTACCTTCTTCCAGAAACAGCACCACCCCTCTTTGTGAAATTTCTATTTCATGGATTTTATTAAATTAATATGTGATGTCCTCTACAATAGATAGTCCCAGAATCTTCCTTGATACATCGCCTCCTGTTGGTAATTTATTGCAATATCTACCAATAATCTTAGTCTTTCATGTAACGTGTTGATGCATGTTATACTATACTATAGTCCCGCTACTAGATATGTGAGGCTTGCATCATCACTTGTCAGCAAAGGGTTAAATCTTTTCTCCGTGAGGTCGTATCCTCGGGTAGATGACTTGTCATCGATCAGCGTGGTGTCCGCATCGAGGGGTACAGGTCAGCTCTTTAATTGAGTCAGATCTATCTCGGCTGTCACTCGTTCACAGCCCGTGTCCTGACTCCGGAGCGTCACATCAATGCCTGCTGTGTATTGACTACAAGAGGTCACCCCCAGCCCGCAGGCCCGCCGTGTGCAGGCAGGGTATGGGTCTGATGGTATATTGAGCTACTTTTTCATCGTTATATTTCAGGGCTATGAAGGGCCCTTCGTAGCTCAGTTCTATTTACTGTGTTGAGATGAGCACATCGCTTGTTAGAGAGGCGCGGAGCGCTGCTGATAAATATCTCATGTAATTCATGATACAGCAGTGATAGATACGTTACAGATTAGTCCTATGTATGACGACCACAGGATCCATGCATCACTCTGTGTCAGAAACTATAGCCAGTATATTGGGGCATTTATATGACGGAAAGATGACATCAGTGTAATAACTTTGTCCTACCCACAGTCCACTTAAAGAGCACCTGTTACCAGGACTGAAAAACCCAATGAAAATACCCCCACTCATCTGATCGGCGCTGTCATCCTGAGCATTTTGGTGCTTTGTTTATCCAAATCCGTTCATCCGTTCCAAAGATAAAAGCCCTTTTCGTTTTGGTTAAGATTAGGGTATGCTAGAGAAGTGGGTGGTAACTGTGTGGGTTCCTTGGGGGCGGAGTCTCTGTGTTACCGCCCCTTTTAGCTAGCATACCCTCATTTACATCAGCAATAAAAGGGCTTATAGCTTTGGATCGGCTGAACGAATTTGGATAAACAAAGCACCAAAATGCTCAGGACGACAGCGCCGATCAGACGAGGGAAGTCATTCAGTTTGTAATATGTCCTTTTTTAAGGAGGTTTTTTTTTTAAACTATTATTGATGTAGTTTGGGCAAAAGTTATGAAACTTTTTAAATTTTGAAAAGTGGGTGGGAAAGTGGGCGTGGTTAGCCTGGCCTGGTGATGTCCTTCATATTTATCAAATGCAACTTTTTAAAAAGTTTCAAAAATTATCTCCATCTCACTGAAGCAGGGGGTGGCGTAGTTAAAGGAGAATCGTCCAGTCACATTTGGATGCAGATTTGTGGATTTATTATTTATTTTTTCACTTTTCTAAGATGGGGATTTTGCAATTTTTTGGCACCTTTAAAAGTGACTTTCGGGTGTTACATATTGATAACCCATCTTAAGGATAGGTCATGAGTATGTGAATGGTGGGGGTCAGACACCCAGGACCCCCACTAATCAGCTGCTTGAGGAGTCTGTACCCTTTTCAATGAGTACCAAACACAGCGCCCTACATTGTATAGTGGCTGTGCTTGGTATTGCAGCTCAGCTCTGTTCAGTTAAATGGGGCTGAACTGTAAACATGAGTGCCCTCAGGTTATCTGTGGGGGTCCTGGGTATTGATAATGATAAGTCATAAATATGTAACTCCCGGGAATCCCCTTTAATGTGACATTTGACCTGCAGAACATTACAATGTCATTCCTTCTGATTTAGGCGATCGGCATAGTTTTTGCTCCTTCCTTTTGCACTCCCCCTCCCCCCTTCATCTTTAATTGCCCTCTTTTTCATGCTCAGATCCCCGTCCTCCTCACGATCTCCGCTACCCCACCTGCCGTGTTGGGAGGCCGCTATTAAAGGTTCTGAGTAACATCTGTTTACTTTTCCATCGCCATCCTCGTGCTCCGGACTCACCAGCCCATCTGCTGCTCACACATCACAGGAGCGAGTAATGAGGCCTGCGTGCGAGGAGCCCGGACGGGTCCTTGTGTATGGGCCCAATCACTGCAGACACTTTGTATCACTGACCAGTGTCAGATTGTTACATTGTTACTAATCACATGGGGGCACCGCCGCTCCTCCTCTATGGATGCCCATTATCACTGTACTGCGGTTTTTGTGCGCAGTATCGATTTTGATATTCTTTTTGTGGATATCGCCCATTACCACATTCAGATCTCGTTTTCTCCAGCACAGAAGACAAATTATTTGACAAATTGGAGGAAATATCGGATTACGTTCCGCTCGGCGCCTTCAGGATTAGAAATATCTTGGCATTGCAGCAAATAAATTGGTATAAAAGAACAAAGTACCCCAAATTTTTAGAAAAAGAAGAAAATAATCGTAACTGTAAGTCTGAGAGTCGTCCTATTCTGTGCAATTTATGGTTTTATTCACCTGCTTCTAGGAAAGTTGGGTGATGTTCTGACTTGCAGCTATAACAGTTCCCATGGGGTCATGAGATATTCATCTAGTAATGTAGTAATATTGGAGAGGGATATGATTCACTGTATGATTGGGCAGATTTTTCCATTCAGGTTTCTTGGAAAGCTGGGTGATCTGCCTAATGGATAGAGCAGATCCCACTGAGTCATGAGGTGTCTGGGAAAGCTGGGTGATGATCTGCTTGATGGCCATAGATCTCCCTTGGCAGTGAGCATGAGATATTCAGCTAGTAACGCAGTAAAATTGGGATGAGCCGTCATTACATCACTACTGACAATAGATGATGTCACAGCTTATCTCCTCCCCCTCTCTGCACTGAGCATGTCTAGAAAACTCTCCCATAGACCTCAGTGAGTCGGGCCCAGACTATTGCTGCCTATGGCCATGACTGTGCTGTAAAGCAGATCACTAAATGCTGTGAACAGAGCAGAGGAGAAGCTCAGGCAAGATGGCCGCCCCCAGAATCATGTACAGGAAATAGAATAAAAAAATCTACAATCAGGAAATAATGACAGATTAGAATGATTGTGATAAATTTCACAATCTGGTTTTAATAAATAAATTTAAAAAAATGACAAATTCCCTTTAAGATTTCAGCAGAATGAAGGCTATACAGAGCTGATCGGCCGCCTGCCCCCCGTCACATCAGTATACAGGGCTGGGTCTGCTCTGTACAGGTAGATATGATTGTATATAGACACCGGGCGTCATTCATCACCTGCTCTGGACACTTGGGCGCGCTGTCAGCCATGGTAAGGTCACATTACACTGTGGTGCAGCCTATGGCCCGGCCTGTCATCCGGGGAACAATGCCTTTAATTCTATATTTGGCACCTGGAAATGTCACTTGTGTCATGTGTCTGCTCCGGGTGATATCCCCGCACACCTATACATTCAGCGCTGCAGTCGGGTTCACTTATTATCCAGACTTACGTATAGAAAACAGTGAAATGTTCTGCAAATTTCACATAAAGTTTTGTGTTTGTTTCTCAGGATCTCTGCTTGCAGTCAGTGAATGGATGTGATGAGGCTGGAAACTGCAGGCTATACCCTGTAAGAATATATATTGGTCAGATGTAGCCTCAGTCCTTGCTTATATAGCACCAACATATTCCGCAGAGCTGTACAGAGGAGACTCCGTGCCATTGTCGTCCGGGGACACTGAGCCCCCAGGTGGATGACTAGTTGAGGTTCTTACCCAAGATTGTCCCGCTCTGTGCATTTCCTTGTGCTTTGTGCGTCTTATTGTGTGTTTTATTACACTGAATATACGGATGACTTTGTGCCGTGTGTGATGTTACTCCTTCACTAATGTAAGTAAATGCAGTCACATTGTGCACTGCTCGATCTTTGTGACTAGAGGGTGGCGGCACCTAAGGGGTCACAATGTGACTATATTCACTAACATTGGTGAAGGAGTCGAAGGGCGGTAAGGTAATCTTTGGTCGCACAGCAGGAGTCACAGCCAGCGTCGCTGTTCAGCCCCAGCCTAATTGTGTATTTGCCGCTGAGTTATCCCCTCAATCTTGTCCTTTATGGAAAGAGGGCGCTGCAATGTCTCCCCAAACCGGCAAAACATGGTTGCGCTCAGGGGCTGTGCAGCAGGTGGCGTCTCTGGTGCAGCTCAATGTATAGTCTTTGTGCAGTACAGCTTGACGTCTTGTAGCCACGCTGGACGGGGAAGGATTTCTTATAAAGGAGAGATTTTCCTGTGCCTTCGGGTCTTCCATCTAAACCTCCGCTATTGCTGCTCTGGCCTTCTGTCCGTGCAGTACAATGTCCGGAGCCGAGCTTGTTTCCAAAGGTTACTGTGGCAAATCCAATGCAGACCTGAGACCCAGTCATTGTGTTTGTTCTGGTCATGTGTACTCCTGAAGTTGATCCTCGCTGTTGAGCAACTGATGTCTGAACATCATCTGCCTCAGTAAACGATGAAGACCCGGCGGCGGTGTGAGTAGAGGGTATTTCTTGGCTGCTACATGACTACGTTCTACAATCGAGAACTGCGGCCGTCCAGACCTTGGCTGGGTCGGAGTAGGGAAAGGTTATCTGAGCCCAGAGCAACTTTTTGGGTTCTTTGGAGTGGCTCCCAACATCTTCACCTCCAAAACTAGCCTTGCTTGGAATCTGGAGACAATCCTCCAAAGGCCCAGACCCGGGGGTCCCTGTGATGGACCCTGAATACTACCAAATTGCCGGTTGTACGGACACCTTGTGGAGTAGTATACTAAAAATGTCCAATGGCTAGGTCTACACCATCGTGCTTGATAGGAAATATTACCCATAGTGCTGTGCCAGCCACATAATAGTGCCCACTGCTACATTGGTGCCCATTACCATGTACTAGATACTGGGCGACCACCTCGGCTCCTGTATACAATCTATACACTGTGTACTATATATTCAGTTCTGTTTCCTTCTCATCATCCTATTTTCTTTTCCCCCTGGATGACTATGGACCCCAATAGTGCTGGCTCCCTGTTTTATGGGCGATGGCCTTTCCCTCCTCGCACGGGTGCAGCTTTTGGGGCATTCAAGCTTTCCTAGATGTTCTTTGCATCCAGTCAATAGTCAAGTCTGGGAAAGTAAGGGTTAAGGACGGCAGCGTGTTTAACCATAGCAACGCGTGTAATGGATATATTTAGCAGTCTGCAGGAGGGTGCACTGTAGTCCTGCAGGGATAAGATCTACCACATGGGGGCATTTAGTATGTTACCATAGATACGCATTGCTGTGCCGCAGAGAGCGAGGGAAGTGCATTGTGGTCAGCACCGGGGAATCTTCAGCATCTTACACTTCTATCTTTATGCTTAGTTTATGAACTGGAACTAAGCAACCCCCTCCGCCCCCCTCCCCAACCACAGTGGCACCAAAATAAGAAGCTGTTTATGCCAGGGCGCTCTGCGAAACGCCGGAGTTAATGTTCCCACGTGGAGCCGGCTGTACTGATCGGAAACTCAGGGCACAGTCAATTGCTGAATAATAACGTATTAGCCTGCGCTCACATCACCAGCCACTCTGGAGAACTACAAGTACCTGCAGAGTTAGAGGTCACTCACAGCTGATATATACAGATGTAGCAGAGTTAACCAGAACTTCTGCAATTGGTTAAACTTCTACAACGTGATATTTTATCACAGAAGACAACGAAAAACAGGGGAAAGTCATTACAAAAATGTTCTTATGGTCGCGCATAAAGAACAGACAGACAGAAACTCATTTTTATATATATAAGAGATATTGACAAAAAACATGATATGTTGGCAACGATTCACAAGGGCGAAAAATTTTATTTAGTTAGGTGACACTAACCTATCTATCTGCAGGGCTGGGGTGATATGCTGGTTCTGGTGACACTAACCTATCTATCTGCAGGGCTGGGGTGATGTTCTGGTGACACTAACCTATCTATCTGCAGGGCTGGGGTGATGTTCTGGTGACACTAACCTATCTATCTGCAGGGCTGGGGTGATATGCTGGTTCTGGTGACAGTAACCTATCTATCTGCAGGGCTGGGGTGATATGCTGGTTCTGGTGACACTAACCTATCTATCTGCAGGGTTGGGGTGATATGCTGGTTCTGGTGACACTAACCTATCTATCTGCAGGGCTGGGGTGATATGCTGGTTCTGGTGACACTAACCTATCTATCTGCAGGGCTGGGGTGATATGCTGGTTCTGGTGACAGTAACCTATCTATCTGCGGGGCTGGGGTGATATGCTGGTTCTGGTGACACTAACCTATCTATGTGCAGGGCTGGGGTGATATACTGGTTCTGGTGACACTAACCTATCTATCTGCAGGGCTGGGGTGATATGCTGGTTCTGGTGACAGTAACCTATCTATCTGCAGGGCTGGGGTGATATGCTGGTTCTGGTGACACTAACCTATCTATCTGCAGGGCTGGGGTGATATGCTGGGTCTGGTGACACTAACCTATCTATCTGCAGGGCTGGGGTGATATGCTGGTTCTGGTGACACTAACCTATCTATCTGCAGGGCTGGGGTGATATGCTGGTTCTGGTGACACTAACCTATCTATCTGCAGGGCTGGGGTGATATGCTGGTTCTGGTGACACTAACCTATCTATCTGCAGGGCTGGGGTGATATGCTGGTTCTGGTGACACTAACCTATCTATCTACAGGGCTGGGGTGATATGCTGGTTCTGGTGACACTAACCTATCTATCTGCAGGGCTGGGGTGATATGCTGGTTCTGGTGACACTAACCTATCTATCTGCAGGGCTGGGGTGATATGCTGGTTCTGGTGACAATAACCTATCTGCGGGGCTGGGGTGATATGCTGGTTCTGGTGACACTAACCTATCTATCTGTATGCAGGGCTGGGGTGATATGCTGGTTCTGGTGACACTAACCTATCTATCTGCATGCAGGGCTGGGGTGATATGCTGGTTCTGGTGACACTAACCTATCTATCTGCAGGGCTGGGGTGATATGCTGGGGTCTGGTGACACTAACCTATCTATCTGCAGGGCTGGGGTGATATGCTGGGTCTGGTGACACTAACCTATCTATCTGTATGCAGGGCTGGGGTGATATGCTGGGTCTGGTGACACTAACCTATCTATCTGTATGCAGGGCTGGGGTGATATGCTGGTTCTGGTGACACTAACCTATCTATCTGCAGGACTGGGGTGATATGTTGGGTCTGGTGACACTAACCTATCTATCTGCAGGGCTGGGGTGATATGCTGGGTCTGGTGACACTAACCTATCTATCTGTATGCAGGGCTGGGGTGATATGCTGGGTCTGGTGACACTAACCTATCTATCTGTATGCAGGGCTGGGGTGATATGCTGGTTCTGGTGACACTAACCTATCTATCTGCAGGGCTGGGGTGATATGCTGGGTCTGGTGACACTAACCTATCTATCTGTATGCAGGGCTGGGGTGATATGCTGGTTCTGGTGACACTAACCTATCTATCTGCAGGGCTGGGGTGATATGTTGGTTCTGGTGACACTAACCTATCTATCTGTGTGGCTGGGTTGTTATTTAGGGTTCTGATGATATAAATGATTTTTATGTTTTCTTAATTGTTTTTATTAATCCTTAACTTATCATCACCCATCTCTGAAGCGTGACGGGGAGGCGAGTGTGGAGGGGGTGTTAAATCAACTGGTCCTGGAACACTTACAGCTGGCTCCTCTGCAGTGGGGTAAGTGACTCTCGCACATCTCTCTTTGTATTGTAAGTCAATTGTGATATCACTGTCTACGACTGGTGTGAAACATGTTTCATAACAAGAGCCAGAGAATTACAATCCTCTCAGCCTAAGTTTAGTGTAAAAGCAATTTCAAAAAGTTTTAAAAAAAAACTTACCTTGTTTTTCTAGTCTTTATTTTAATTGGGACAATATAGCTGATGTTTTACTATTATTTGGAGCCTGTCTACCTTTGCAAACTAATTTTTTAAAAGAAGAAGTCATGCCATTAGAATATTAGACCATTTACAGTATTTATCTCTCCAGGGAGATCCATAGCCCAATGGGGGATGATTGGAGGAGTCTTTGGCCTATTGACTTTGAACTGAAATTAATGGAAAACAAGCTTCACCCATGTGTGCTGAGGGAGTTTAGTTCAGTAACTGACCTTGGTTTGCTAGTTTTTATTTTAACTGGGTCAATGTAGCTGAGGTTTTACTATTATTTTGTGCCTGCCTACACTTAAAATTCATTTTTCATTTTAATAGTATCCCAGATTTATCTTGAGTTACTAGTATAGAGTCAGAGGTGCTCTGTGTGCCGCAGAGTTGTCCTTTGTGAAAGAGGAAGGCACGCCATTAGAATACTAGACCATTACCAGTGTTGATCTCTCCAGAGCCCAACGGGGGAGGATTGGAGAAGTCTTCAACTACCGAGTTGTAGTTTTTAATAGCTTTATGTTAAATACCAGAACCGGGGATGTGTGTGTGTTGTTTTTAGACAGTATTTTCATTTTTGTTGACCATTTTTTAAGCCTTAAAGACCAGTTCTCGGGTTGGGATAACTTTGCTTTGTAGTGAATGGGTGCAGCCGTACTTGCCGTTGTCACGAATTCATTTATTTATTTTTTTTCTCACAATTTCCTGTAATTTCCCTCACGCCCTACATAGAATATAATGGATCTATTCACATGATCTTTTTCAACGGTCCAGAAAATAATAGAGCTTGACCTATATGGGGCCATTTTCATGGGTCCCTCAATAGACTCAAGTTTATGAGGGATCTGTGAAAATGTATTACACTCGTCCTGAAAAACATACTTTTTAATGGTTGAGTGCACGACCCTGTCATGTGAATGAGCTCTTATGTATAGTTGGTACTCACCTCACACACAGAAGTCTATGGAGGGCGGAGGCTGGTAATTGATTTATCGCCTCACTCTGTGACATGCTAAAGTCTTATCTTGAAAGATACCGAAGGGTTAAAAGATCTCTCTGACTCTGTGCGTGTCTTTTCCAGAAGCCTCTTTCTTCTCCCCTCTCCATAGACTTCTAGGTAACAAGTAACTCAGCCTGATAAGTGGAGAAGGAAGCATTTTTCATTAATAAGATATATTACAAAGTTTATTATATTTATTTAGTTTGTTTTATAATTGGAGGTCCACTTTAACTTTTTTCCTTTTTGCTGTTTTTGTAATTTTGGAGAAATAAAAAAAAAAAAAAATGCAACCAATTGTACATGTGAACTATGCAAACACAGACAATGTGTCAAACCATTGACTTCTATGGGCTAACAATGGATACAGATCTGTTAGAATACGCTGAGTACTGAAAAATGTGCATATCAAAATGGAAAGTGTGAATAAGACTCTATGACTGTTGTGGCAACTAAAAAAACTGACTATTTACAGCTACATATTATGCAGGTGTGAATGAGCCCTTCTAGCCTATGTGGTCCTCCAGTAGTTATTCCGTATCTACAATGTGTTTACCTTTACAATCTTCTTTGCCACTTTTTGTAACATTGTATAAGTTCACAATCCATAATCTGTTGAGGCTTTTTCTGGCTTTCTATCTGGATTCAGAACCTTAAGAGTTGGCGGCAGGAGACGGAGATCTGATCCATTATTAATTTCACTGAAGTCTTAATGTGAGCGTTGTCTGGACGTGATACACGCTACAAAGGGCGAGCCGTGTAATCTCTCATTTCAGACATGGCAAGTCGTCCCTTTAACATTGTGCTGGCTAGCCTGGCCCGGCCTCCTGCCCCTTCCATAGTGGAGCCTCACAGCCCTTCATAAGTCATGAGTAATTGAAAAAGCTGCTGCGATCTGCTGCCGAGTTCAGGTCTATCCAAAATTTATGGTGTTGTTCATGTTTACTGCCTGGCCTGACTGCTACCGAGGACTGCGGGGGCAGAAGAGGTTCTTATTCATCAGCGATGCGATGACCTCATCGAAGACTGGCCTTGTAAGACTTTGGAGGACCTTGGATCCCTCTACCAGCCAGGGAGCTAATGGATCCAGCGATTTACCAACCCAACAAGTGATCTTCACCAGATCAGATCCGCACATCATTATCTACTATGATACCATGCATGGTTGGCCGCCAGGTCCTTCTAAATCCAATGGCACTAGCGAGGCAGTGTTCTTCTTTTTGGAGGAGAGCTCGGAGGAGATACTTATTTCCCAGGGGGCATTGCATGTAGCACCTCCTACACTATCTGTATCTCCATAAGGAGAACCATTACCTCCTTAGAATTCATACAAAGGCCAAACAGCTGTACAGGTCTTATTCTTCTCTCAGCTGAGGGTTTGTTACAATGGTATGCAGTCTAGACAATTCTCTGGTTTCTTAAAGGTAGTGCGTTCCCAGAAAATGGCCTATTTTTTCAAACCACGTTTTCATGTTAAACAATTTTTGATCATTTGTTTTACATTTTCAATGTCACGGTCCTACATTTAACTAAAATACTACTAAATCCTGCAATTTTCTTCTGGCCACTAAGCATAATTATAGACTGCCAATTCTAAAGAAGTCACCGCATTTACATCAAAGCATGAATAACAATAGAAGATAACACCTCTATAGATAACACTACTGACTCATCATTACATCACCAATAGATGATGTCATAGCTTATCTCCTCCCCCTCCCTGCACACAATGTGTCTAGAAAACTCTTCCATAGACCTCAATGAGGTGGCTATAGAATATTAGTGCCTATGGTCATGATTATGCTGTAAAGCAGGCCACTAAATGCTGTAAACATAGCAGAAGAGAAGCTCGGGCAAGATGGCTGCTCACATAATCATGTACAGAAAATAGATTAAATACATTTATCTTCCTGCTACAGATATTTATGGCATAGCCACAAGATATACTCAGGTGTATCCGAAACTCTTATGGGGGATGGGCGGGGGGAAGGGGGACATGTTCTGGAGATAGGTACAAGTGTGATTCTATCAGGCATTTATGGCATACCCTATGAATATGGGAATAACCCTTTAATAGCCTGTATGCCAGGCCCATACATTTTACCTACACTGATACATTGTAACAAACTATCACCGCATTAGACAGATTTTTGCTGGTGATGCATTTGGGTAAATATTTACATTGTAATTGAATGAATGATCTTGTTAATTTTCTCTTCAGTAATGCATGAGTTAAAATAGTATGTGGCTTGGCTGTGCCGATAATAGTCGCGCACCACAAATAGCTGAACTAGGTAATTAGCAATTTGTGCGCAGAGCGAAGGAATCTGCACTGTGGGCACAGAAACCTAGTTACCACCTATCATTTACGTGACCTTTATGGAAATGTCAGCATGCGTGTGCGTGTTATTGTACATGGCATGTCACGCCATACCTCTTATACAGGTGTAATGGGCTCGGCGTCATCTCCTGCATCATCCCTGTGAAGACGAGGAGAGGAATAGAAGGAAAGGAAGCACTTAGAGTCATCGCTCTATAGCCACGTCCTCCGCTCTTTGCAGGTTCAAGGCAATGTAAGGTGTGAAGACGCTTGTTTGGCCTGTCTAAGCATAATACATGATTATGGGGAAGGGGAGGTTGTCGGGACAAGGACTGATGTGCTCACCTTATCTTAGCTCCAGTTTGGTTAAGGACTCCAATTTCTCATGAAACCAAATTTCTGAAAAATCATGACATACTAAACAAACCCTTGACAGAATGCAACTCCCAACACAACCACTAGGTGGCCACACCTAGACACATATAGCATAACACTTTGTGATAGAATATCTCATAAATCATGTTGTCTTGAAAAGCTGCTCATCAGATAACACACACATCTGGACAGCGGTGGGTTCCACTCCTTCCAGCAGTCACCGCTGCAGGATTACTTCTCGTGGCCGCCTGCACCCAGCCCTGACTCTCAAGCCGGTCTGCTGTGTTTGCCTGAACATTCGCTCTCGGTAGGCACAGACGCTGATGTATCTTTCTCCACTGTTCTTGTCTGCTGCTCCTCCTTTTTCCAGCGCTGTCTCTGTTTCCCATAGGACCTGCATGTACCCAACGATTCAACAGCCAATCCTTAACATCCAGAACCTATTTAAAGCCTCCTTAAAGACACCTGAGCAATATAGGTTCCTAGCTTGCTAGTTCCTTTGAAGATGTTCCTTATGTCTATATATCTTGACCTTGGCTTATTTTTGACTCTGACCTAGTTCTGCTGATCTCTGGTGACCCCGGCTCGCTTCTTATTACAGAATCTCTGCTGCCTGCCCTGACCTTCTGCTTGTCTTTGACTTGAACGTATTCTGCCTTCCCTTGATCTCAGCCCATATTGGACTACTCTGTGCTTTGGTGCTTCGCATTGGCATCTCTTTGACCCTTGGCCAGATGCCCCCTACACCAGGAGCAATCCACGAGCTAGTGACCTGCTAGTCACAGGGAAGTCCGGATCTTTGTATGGGGGTCAAAGGGTGAACATTGTGAAGACTACTGAGACACTGCCTTGGAAGTGGCCCAAAGACAAACCAGTTTAGTGGCACGTTGGGTCCACCACCTGCTGGTTACAGTAATGAAGGACACCTCTGTATTTTATATAAGTGGCTAGCTTAATCCTTGTAATGCAACATGGCGGGGAGTACGATTGGGGTTTGTTCATACATGTCAGATTTGATACATTTTTGGTATCGATTTTGCACAGAACTAAGACAATCCATGACCTATGATGACCAGTGATGGGCACCATGACCAGCCATAGTGCCCACAATGCAATGGTTTGGAGTTCTCCTTGGCAGATCCCGTACCAGTCTGAAGACGTTGGTTTCCTTTTAATATTCTCCTCGGTTCTTACGTCTGTCTATGAAATACGTCACTATCTTATCTCTTCTACTTCCTGCCCCCTCTCCCACCATAAAGAAGTTCTCCGAGCTCCTTGTCTTCGGAGCCCTGAGGATGAGAGTTTCCCTCTTTTTAGCTGATCTGGCCTGATCCTCCCCGTGTCCTAGAATCCTCGGCTAATGACATCCTAATTGTTGCCTTGACGATTATATCCTCACAGAGCATTAGCAGCGCTTTGTAATCCTGAACTCCATTATGAAGCTATTATGAATAATTAACTATACAGTAAAGAAACGCTTGATGTGCAAACCGCCGAGCGCGCTGTCACTGCCGCCGAAAGGAAGCCGTACACTTAATGTAGGAGGGTTAGAGAGAGGCGGCCGAGCTCCGGGACATCAAATCCTGCTGCATGCTGTAGTCTGGTGGTCACCTGAGCCGTCACATCCAGAGTTATAAGGGTTATTATATGGCACAGATAAAGAAAGGCCACTCTGCAAGGAAGAAGCCATTACTCCAAAGGAAACATAAAAAAGCCAGATTAATGTTTGCAAATGCAACAGGAACAAAGACCGTCATATCTGGAGACTTGTCCTGTGGTCCGACCAAACTAAAAGTGAACTGTTTGGCCATAATGACCATCGTTACGTTTGGAGGAAAAAGGGAGAAGCTTGCAAGCCTGAGAACTCCATCTGAACTGTGACACCCGGGGGTGCCAGAGTCATGTTGTGGGGTTGTTTTGCTGCAGGAGGGACTGGTGCACTTCACAAAATAGATGAGGAAAGAACATTATGTGGCAATACTAAAGCAACATCTCAAGACATCAGCCAGGAAGTTACAGCCTGGGCGCAAATGGGTCTTCTAAACGGACAATGACCCTTAGCATACTGCCAAACTGGTGACAAAGGGGCTTAAGGATAACAAAGTCAATGTTTTGGAGCGGCCATCACAAAGCCCTGATCTCAATCCTATTGAAAATTTATGGGCAAAGCTGAAAAGGCAGGTGCAAGCGAGGCGGCCTCCGAACATGGCTCAGTGACACCAGTTCTGTCAGGAGGAATGGGCCCAAATTCCTACCAACTATTGTGAGAAGCTTGTGGAAGGAGATCCAAGGTGTGTGACCCAAGTCATACAGTGTAAGGGCAATGGGACCAAATACTAAGGAAATGGATGGAAAAGAAAGTAATAAAATTGCCTTAAAAATTCTCTCTCTCCCATTATTCTGGCATTTGGCGAATATAAATAATTTTGTTAATCTTAATTAGCCTAAAACAGGAAAGGTTTATTCTGATTTCATGTCAGATAGTGAGAAAAACAGAAAATGTGTCTTTTTATATAGTGTATGTAAACTTCTGGTTTCAGCTCTATCTATCTATCTAATATCTATCATATATCTATCTATCTATCTCCTATCTAATATCTATCTATCCTATCTATCTATCTATCTATCTATCTATCTATCTAATATCTATCATATATCTATCTATCTCCTATCTAATATCTATCTATCCTATCTATCTATCTATCTATCTCATATCTATCTATCTCATATCTATCTATCTATCTATTTATCTATCTATCTATCATCTATCTCATATCTATCTATCTATCTATCTATCCCATATCTATCTATCTATCTATCTATCTATCCCATATCTATCTATCTATCTATCTATCTCATATCTATCTATCTCATATCTATCTATCTCATATCTATCTATCTATCTCATATCTATCTATCTATCTATCTATCTATCTATCTATCTATCTATCTATCTATCTCCTATCTAATATCTATCTCATATCTATCTATCTATCTATCTATCTATCTATCTATCTATCTATCTATCTCATATCTATCTATCTCATATCTATCTATCTATTTATCTATCTATCATCTATCTCATATCTATCTATCTATCTATCTATCTATCCCATATCTATCTATCTATCTATCTATCTATCTATCTATCTATCTATCTCATATCTATCTATCTATCTCATATCTATCTATCTCATATCTATCTATCTATCTCATATCTATCTATCTATCTATCTATCTATCTATCTATCTATCTATCTATCTATCTCCTATCTAATATCTATCTATCTCATATCTATCTATCTATCTATCTATCTATCCATCTATCTATCTATCTATCTATCTATCTCATATCTATCTATCTATCTATCTATCTATCTATCTATCTATCTATCTATCCATCTATCTATCTATCTATCTATCTATCTATCTATCTCATATCTGTCTGTGTTTATCTTTCTGTCTATTCCTCTCCATGTATATATTACATATGTACTGTATGTGCCTCTGTGTATATTTTACTGTATATGTGCTGTATATTTCCCTGTACGTTTATATATTACATATGTGCTGTATGTTCCTCTGTATATATTAGATCCAGTCCCGGCTGGCGGCTCAGCTATCTGTTCTTGAGCCTAGTTCTGATCCTTGTACGTGTATTTCTCAGTCTTCGTTCAGATTTTCTCCCTAATTCTTCACCTTCAATTATCTGCGATGAGATTTATGAGCCGCTCCTGGATCCAGGATGTCCAATAAATGTAAATGTGCCGCAGGAGCCGTGCGCCTCTTCTGGGTAAATGACAGATTAAGGAATTAAAGTGGAATTCAGTATTGAACTGGGCAGACGCGGGGCCGCTCAGATGTAAATCCCTCTTCCTGTCCATGTTGTCATTGGCGCTGGTCGCTAGTTATATCCTATAGTACCAGCGTATGTAATAATT
Organism: Leptodactylus fallax; assembly: GCA_947044405.1. Taxonomy (NCBI): domain Eukaryota; kingdom Metazoa; phylum Chordata; class Amphibia; order Anura; family Leptodactylidae; genus Leptodactylus; species Leptodactylus fallax. The sequence goes on along the minus strand of CAMRHE010000613.1, from coordinate 335,701 downwards.
GCCAGCAGCGTCTGTCGCACTCGTGTTAAACATGTATAGCCCGACTTGTCGACATCTGTCACATGTGCCGCAGCAGCTTTTCCCTCTGTAATCCGGCTCATTTTCCAGCAGGCAGGTTGTATTATGCTCCTTTGCACCACTTGACAAGATGGCTCTTTAAATAGAGATTTTTTTGGGGAAAATATAGAAAATTCTGTGCCAAATAGATGTTGGTGACAGCGATGTCAGATTGATCATTTATGTAATCTTGCGGAAATAGAGGGCTGGTTATATCGGTATTGACTTTGCCTTCTCTCCTTCTTTCATTCATTGATATTGTCAGTCTCACTTTATGGCGACGTTCTGGAAGGGCTGACGGGAAAATCGAATGAAACCGTAGCAGGTGTGGAGATGGCGCCTGAGCTGGATGTACCGTTTACCTACCGTAACAATTTATTAGGAAAAACTGCAATGTGAGGGACAAGTCTTATAGATAAGGATCAAAGTGGAGAGCCCCTTTTATATTGTCCATAGCACCGTCTAGGTACCTTAGTACAGTGGTTCTCAACCTTTTCAAGTAAAGTACCCCCTAGTGATAAAACGTCTCAGCTGTCCCCTCCACACAGTATAATGTCCCACAGCAGCCCCTCCATACAGTATAATGTCCCATAGTGTCCCCTCCATGCAGTATAATGTCCCATAGTGTTCCCTCCACACAGTATAATGTCCCATAGTGTCCCCTCCACACAGTATAATGTCCCATAGTGTCCCCTCCACACAGTATAATGTCCCATAGTGTCCCCTCCACACAGTATTATGTCCCATAGTGTCCCCTCCACACAGTATAATGTCCCATAGTGTCCCCTCCACACAGTATAATGTCCCATAGTGTCCCCTCCACACAGTATAATGTCCCATAGTGTCCCCTCCATGCAGTATAATGTCCCATAGTGTCCCCTCCACACAGTATAATGTCCCATAGTGTCCCCTCCACACAGTATAATGTCCATTAGTGTCCCCTCCACACAGTATAATGTCCCACAGCAGCCCCTCCACACAGTATAATGTCCCATAGCGACCCCTCCACACAGTATAATGTCCCACAGCAGCCCCTCCACACAGTATAATGTCCCATAGCGACCCCTCCACACAGTATAATGTCCCATAGTGTCCCCTCCACACAGTATAATGTCCCATAGCGACCCCTCCACACAGTTTAATGTCCCATAGCGGCCCCTCCACACAGTATAATGTCCCATAGTGGCCCCTCCACACAGTATAATGTCCCATAGTGTCTCCTCCACACAGTATAATGTCCATTAGTGTCCCCTCCACACAGTATAATGTCCCACAGCAGCCCCTCCACACAGTATAATGTCCCATATCGACCCCTCCACACAGTATAATGTCCCACAGCAGCCCCTCCACACAGTATAATGTCCCATAGCGACCCCTCCACACAGTATAATGTCCCATAGTGTCCCCTCCACACAGTATAATGTCTCATAGCGGCCCCTCCATACAGTATAATGTCCCATAGGGGCCCCTCCACACAGTATAATGTCCAATAGCCGCCCCTCCACACAGTATAATGTCCCATAGTGGCCCCTCCACACAGTATAATGTCCCACAGCAGCCCCTCCACACAGTATAATGTCCCATAGCGACCCCTCCACGCAGTATAATGTCCCATAGTGTCCCCTCCACACAGTATAATGTCCCATAGCGGCCCTTCCATTCAGTATAATGTCCCATAGTGGCCCCTTCACACAGTATAATGTCCCATAGTGGCCCCTCCACACAGTATAATGTCCCATAAATGAATTACTACATCCCAAACCTCAGACTGGCTGAACAGACCCAGTCACACTTTGACTGGTAGGCATAACTACTTTAAAGTGACAGCCATGTGACAAATACAGAGGCCATACAGAATCTACCCCAGCAGCTCGGCATAGAAGAGAAAGACAACTGCTGGCTGGAGACATGTCAGGAGGGGCTGTGACAACTTATCAGTTGAAGAGAAAGGAACCGCATTGCCCACTGGGCCAGACAATATGTAATGATGATATCAGAGGTGTCAACTCTATGTTGGATTCTTAAAGACCGCTCCACCCAAACTTTCTCCTAGCAGTTGTCTCTCGATGTTGTCACATGACCCATCACTTTGACATTTCGTCATCTTGTGGCTCTCAACGTCTATCACTATCCGCAATTCGGAGATTCAGAAATCGGATTCTCGTCTCCCTGCTGGATACACAATATTGTCTGCAGTGGGATTGGGCATTTCTGTAAATTCAGGGGTACAGAAAAGTTTGCCAAACTTGTCCAATTTGAGCAGCTCTCTGTCATATAGTTGGTAATAAATGGGGGTCCTCTGTTTACGATCCTCATTGACCAGAGTGATGATCAGTTACAAAGAGAGTCTCTTGTTCTGAATTTCATAGACAACACATTGGTTCAGATGGACACAGTGTAATGCTTCATTTCCCCTGTGGTGGCGCTACAGGAAGACTGAACACTTTCTTCCAGGTTTTCTCACAGATTATAGTAGATCACTTTATTATCCGTTTATAGTCCAAAGATCCATTTAATAACTAGAGATTGCCCAAAGAAGAAGATCCCTTTAAATAAAGGAAGTGCCATTAGAAGCTTTGGCACCATGAAAGGAGCAACCGGCTGTAGGAAGATGTCTTATTACCCATAAATACTGGTGAGACGTCTCATCTTGTCCTGAGGTTTGTAGAAGATATTTGGAACCATTTTTCAGTCACAACATCTAACAACGTTTTTACAGTTTAAGACCCAACAAAATATTTAAAGGGGTTTTTCACAACAGATCTTGATGATCTATCCTTAGGATAAGGTATCAATATCAGTGGGGTCTGACACCCGCCAGCCCCACGATCTGCTGAGACAGCTCCGCATACTTTATATTAGTCGCACCACACTTTTTCAGCTTCCATTTCCTTGATTGGTGGGAGTTGGGGTGTTGGGCCCCCAATGATGATTGTCATTTCTTAAAGGGAGTCTGTCACCAGAACCAGCATATCACCCCAGGCCTGCAGATAGATAGGTTAGTGTCACCAGAACCAGCATATCACCCCAGCCCTGCAGATAGATAGGTTAGTGTCACCAGAACCAGCATATCACTCCAGCCCTGCAGATAGATAGGTTAGTGTCACCAGAACCAGCGTATCACCCCAGCCCTGCAGATAGATAGGTTAGTGTCACCAGACCCAGCATATCACCCCAGCCCCGCAGATAGATAGGTTAGTGTCACCAGAACCAGCATATCACCCCAGCCCCGCAGATAGATAGGTTACTGTCACCAGACCCAGCATATCACTCCAGCCCTGCAGATAGATAGGTTAGTGTCACCAGAACCAGCGTATCACCCCAGCCCTGCAGATAGATAGGTTAGTGTCAGCAGAACCAGCATATCACTCCAGCCCTGCAGATAGATAGGTTAGTGTCAGCAGAACCAGCATATCACCCCAGCCCTGCAGATAGATAGGTTAGTGTCAGCAGAACCAGCATATCACCCCAGCCCCGCAGATAGATAGGTTAGTGTCACCAGACCCCAGCATATCACCCCAGCCCTGCAGATAGATAGGCTAGTGTCACCAGACCCCAGCATATCACCCCAGCCCTGCAGATAGATAGGTTAGGGTCACCTGAATCAAGCAATGTTTACACCTTGTAAATCGGTGCCTCCGTTGCTGTGATATGGTTATTTCATGCAAATGAGTAATGGCGAAACCCTTGTTACTCTAAATAGCTCATTTGTGTACTCACAAAAACGGTGGCAACGGAGGCAGCAATTCACAAAGGTAAAACACTGATTCAGATGCGCCTCGGTTGATATGCCGGGTTCTGGCGACACTCCCTTTTACCACTACAGCCCCCTTTGACCTATTTACACTAGGGAGATTACTGAGCTGCAGCTTATTCCTATCTCCGTATCGGTCCATAATGCACTTCCAGTCACTGCCTCCTAAACGTGACTGCTATACTTTATACTTCCATAGGGTTGCACCTACAGACCATAAGTTATTTAACTTTATTGTAACTTTTTGCCACGCATTTACAATATTTTTTGTTCTTTTTGTGCAAAAAAAAAGCCAAGATCTTACGTCTGTAGAGCTTGTAGTTCTTTGGCTTAAAGATCAAAGTGCTCCCTGCTGGAAGAAAATCTGGTGTCAGAAGCGTTTTACGGTTGAGCGATAGTATCTGATAGGAATCCCATTACACTGTATCATTTGGAGTGTGGCGAATGCTATAATGAATGGGTAACTTGCTCTTCTGTAATTTAATCAGACTATGGATCTCACCCCTAAAGACAACTCACACCCAATGAAGCGTGAATTTATCCACTGTCTGAATTCCCCGGCCAGATAACTAGTTTGCTTGGCTCTGCCGGTGATATGTTTTCTGCATGCTGCTTAAACACGCAAGGCCGCCATACCTTGAAATCCTCCCGTTTTCATCAATTGGTTGACACGACCTTCCAAGTGTGATATCATTTTTCTCCTTTAGAATAAACATGCTGGGCAGAATCCTCAAGCATTATCTGTTAATCTTAGTGCCTGGTTGTTTCGGCAATACGCTGGTGGGAGAAAAACATGGCGTGGAGGAAGAGATCCCCTTTAAAATGACATCTAGTAACTGTAGAATGGAAAGATCAGGATATGTGATAGTGGCATCTTAGTGAACCTGCTCAAGGAGCAATTGTAATAAGAGAAGCTTCTCTGTAACCCTTCCAGGACCTTTCACGCAGCAATCTTAAAGTTTAATAGTTCATTGACTCTGGGGTGTAGGGACAAGAAGAAGAGCAAGGTCCATGCTCTTTCTTCGTCTTACTCTTTAATATAAATATTTCCTGTATTTACGACTTATAGTAAAATGCTGAGCTGTGACCAGGCAGACTTCACCCAGTTATGGCTATGACTATAGTGAAGCTTCTCAGTTGTAATAAGAGAAACATCTCTATATCCCTTCCAGAACCTTTCACACAGTAATATCAAAATTTTGTAATCCATTGACTCATTGAAGTGCGAGAATTAACTCAGAGTAATAATAAGGAGTAAGGACAAGCAATGTCTAAGCTGTCCCTACCACCAGGATCTTCAGTATAGTAAACATCTCTCAAGAAGCCGAGCTGTGTCCAAACCAACTTTTGTCGGTAGAAATCTAAAACCTTTATTTGCTAATTCTAGTGTCTGGTCATATTGGCAGTACACTGCTCTGCGACAAACATGGCGTGGAGGAGGAGATCCTCTTAACACAGATGTCTTAATGTCTATAGTAGGGAAAGATCAGGTTATGTGATAAGAACATCTTAAAGAATCTGCTCAAGGGTTCACTTTTTCTAGGAGTATTGCAACAAGTGAAGCTTCTCTCTAACCCTTCAAGGACCTTTCAGACAGCAATCTCAAAGTTTAGTAGTTCATTGACTACGAACTAGTGGAATTATTAACATACAGAGGAATGAAGAAGAGGAAGGACAAGCAGGGGCAAGTGGTCCTTCTGTCAGGATCTTCAATATAATTAACATTTCCTGGATTTTACATTAGGGGGCAGGAGAAGTCTATAGGGAAAAGCTGAGCTATGACCAGACAGACATCACCCGCTTATGGCTAATGAGGATTAGCAGCACTGGGTTTTTACTTTAGCTGGAACTTGTCACAAGAAACTGTCAGCGGAAACTCCAGCCAATGTCTAGAACATCCATATTGGTCTCTATCTGTGCTTGTGGTTTTCTTACTCGCTGCTGCTAAATTCCCTCTTCATAGACTACTGTGTAATCTGATACCTTTGTAAACTGCAGTCCGTCTTGCTTTAGCAAGACAGATTTAGCAGTGATGTCATTATAGCATTGACGGGTGAAGCAGGAAAAGAGCCAGTGAAGAAAAAGTGGCGTTTCTCTGAAAAGATATATTACAAAGTTTCTTATATTCACATGTACAGTTTGTAGAAAAGTCTTTTGTGCTATAGATTTTTGGGATCAGTAGAGGAGTTCCACTAAAGAAATAATAATGTATTTAGAAGAATTCAGCCCAAATCTGCTAGAATAGCGACAGGAATAGAAATGAGTAATTCAGTTCCATAAATCCAGACCAGCGACCATGTCAGGTGCCAAATTTTCCAAACTATTGAATAAATTTTGCAAAAGGTCTGCAGGTCAATTTCTGACAATTTTGTGAGGTTTTATCTGTATTCAGGCTGCTCAGAAGATTTGGTGCTTGAATTTGATAGTCAGGTCAAACTCCTAGATTAAAAACGGCTGTAGAGAGAGTTTCCCGTAAATTCTGTATAATGAGGCGCGGGACTAAAGGAGTTCAACTTCTTATGTAAATTTTTTTTAAGTTTTCCCTCTAAACATTGTATCTGTATTGTAACTGTAAAAAATTCTATCTTTGGCCTTTTCCAAACGTTAAGCCCTCTCAGATATTCTGTTCATTTGTGTAAGATGTGTCTGTACGTCTCCAGACAGAATCCCGTATCTCCTTCCATGGAGTCATCTTGAGAATTCTCTGGGGAAGAGAGAAGCTAATGGTTTAATAATCACACAATTAATTGAGAACACGGAGTTAATTATTTATAAGTGACAACGAGATTTATTTAAAGTTTGCCACCTGATCGCAACATAGAAACGTTCATAATTAAGGAAAACCGTAGCTCCGAAACGTGCAGGATATTTCCCACTGTTCGGCTTCTAAATAAAGATCATCAAAACCCACGGACTTGTCTTATCAAAATTGAAGTCATCCCACTGATCGGCTGATTGACGCAGGTTTGGCTTCAGAACTATAGGTGTTCCCTGCAGCGGCCACTACAGGAGAAGCGTGGTATTACATGCTGGGTATTTAAATGGATCAGGCCACTCTCCAATATCGAAATCCACTCTTTTTAGCTGTCTCCCTACTCTTGCTGATTTAGGGGGGGGTACGTAGCTAATGGGAAATTTTTTTCAGGAGTTGTCTTGATAAGACACTTCTACTTATAGGGATTTTCCCGGAATTTCTTATTAAAGGAGTTTTCCAGGACTTATTAATTGATGAGATAGCCTTTGGAAAGTGGGATGTAGCAAGTCATGTGATGTCATGTTATTCGGTCACAGGTGGTGCAAAGCAGAGCCACTATGTAACGGACGGCGCTGTGCTTGGTAAGTACTTTACAGCTGATTGGCAGGGGTCTGGGTTTCGTAACCCTACTGATCTTCAATCGATGACCTTCAGAGGCTGGTGATGTCATGTTCATGAGTCACATGGCCTCAGTCCCATTCAAGTGTTTGAGACTGAGCTGCAATACCAAGCATATTCACTAAAGAACGTATGGCGCTGTACTTGATAAGCAGAGAAGAGGCCACAATGCTAGTCTGAATGCCACGGCCTATGTAAATAACTGATCGGTGCGCGTGCCAGAGCTTGGACTCTCTCTCATCTGATATTGATAACTGATCTTAAGGATGAGACATCAATATCATAGAGCAAGAAGACCCCTTTAATACTAGATGTCCATGGACACATGGGGTGCTGTTTATGGAAAAAAGCAACCGTACAACCTTTTTAATGATGGTATATATAGCAGTCATCTGTCTAATGGCTCTCCTGCCATACACGCACAGTGCTAGAGCCATAGGATGAGGCGGTCATTGGATTAGACCTTCTCAGGACAGATGTAGCAGAGTTACCCTGGCTTGTTGCAGTGTCATGATCACAGAAAACAACAGAAGCCGATGAAAAATCATTGAAATTTCTTTTTTACCTAGAGCTTGTACATTGTTGCAGAATTTATCAAAATGATAACAAGTAGCGCTATCCATCGGCCGCCATTGCGGTTTCTACATTACTATTCCGCAGACATGCAATGATTTTGCCATTGAGTTTATTTGTCTGAAAAGCGATTAAATATGCATGACTCCAATAATCTGCAGACTGTCAGGGAATAGTCTGCAGCCGTCCTCCAGCCCCCGGGCTCCCACCCAGCCACTCTCTGTATTATAGAAATAATATTGTTTTCCTTGCTGATCAGAAGGGCACCAGCCTCCCATTGTTTGCATTATTAAAGAGCCCGGTCCCTGCCCCCAGGCCGTGCAATGACTTACTTACGACACTGTTTATTTTCTTGCTAAATAGTCATGTTTCCGTTCAATTTTTCTTATGGTAATCTTGTATTACACTGTGCGTCCTAATGTGTAATGAAAACGTGTCTGCAGGTGCTAAATGCTGAGATAGCTTCATATTATACCAATGGGCTATTGTTGTAAATACATAAGAGATAATATGTTATTGTTCTAGATTAAGATGTATTAGCATGTCAGTGTTCTATATAAGCAAGAGCCAATACCCCATTGTTCTAGATTACGAAGTATTGTCACGTCGGTGTTCTAGGTAAGTATCACAATGCCATTGTTCTGGATCAAGAAGTATTGTTGTGTCAGTGTTCAAAATAAGCAAGAGCCAATGCCGCTGTTCTAGATCGACAACTCTTGGCTTGACATTGTTACAGATTAACTAATAATAATAATAATAATAATAGTCCTTTAATAGTCCCACAATGGGGAAATTCAGTGTGTTACAGCAGCAAAGATAAGCAGATACAAATACAAATACAACATGCACAGGAATGTTCCAAGGTGAGAGGCATTACATTAATAGCAGACAGACAGATAGGACGTAGCAGAGGGGGGGGGGGGGGGATATAACAGGCAGAGAGATATTTCAGTTCTCTGTATGTAATGATCTCCGCTGTTGGTTGTACAGCCTAACCGCGGTGGGGAGGAAAGACTTCCGATAGCGCTCCTTCTCACACCTAGGGTGGAGCAGTCGGTCACTGACAGTACTGCCCAGCGCAATCACAGTCTCATGCATGGGATGGGAGTTATTCTCCCGCATGGAGCTCACCACGGACAGTATCCTTCTGTCACCCACCACCTGCACTGGGTCCAGTGGGCTCCCCAGGACAGAGCTGGCCCTTCTAATCAGCTTGTCAAGTCTATTCCTATCCCTGGTTGATATACTGCTCCCCCAGCAGGCCACTCCAAAGAAGATGGCTGATGCCACTACCGAGTTGAAGAAAGTTCTAAGAAGTGCCCCCCCGGACTCCAAAGGCTCTCAGCTTCCTAAGCAGGTAGAGCCTGCTGTGGCCCTTCCTGTACAGGGCCTCCATATGATCTGCCCAGTCCAGCTTATTATTAAGGAGCAAACCCAGGTACTTATAGGTGTTCACAATCTCGATGCCCGTCCCCAGGATGTCCACTGGTTTAGGAGGGCTTCTGCATTTACGGAAGTCCACCACCATCTCCTTGGTCTTCCCCGCGTTAATCTTCAGGTGGTTCCGGTGGCACCAGTCCACAAAATCCTGGTTCAGTTCTCTGTACTCCCTATTATCATCATCTGTGATGAGACCCACTATTGCAGAGTCGTCAGAATACTTCTGTAGGTAGCAGCTGGATGAGTTGCACCTAAAATCTGCAGTGTACAGTGTGAAGAGGAAAGGGGCGAGAACCGTACCCTGAGGTGCCCCCGTATTACAGATCACTGTACCTGACACAGTCTTGGGCTCTCACGTATTGAGGTCGATTTGTGAGGTAGTCTAGGATCCAGTTGGAGAGGTGGTGGTCCACTCCAGCAAGGCCCAGCTTGTCTCTCAATAACCTGGGCTGTATGGTGTTAAAAGCACTGGAGAAGTCAAAGAACATTATTCTCACCGTGTTCCCTGGTTTCTCCAGGTGAGACAGAGCCCTGTGCAGAAGATGGATGATGGCATCATCTACCCCAATGCCCGGCCGATAAGCAAACTGGAGGGGGTCCATAGCGGGGCTCACTAGAGGGCGGAGATGTGTGAGAACCAATCTCTCCAAGATCTTCATCAGGTGGGATGTCAGTGCTACAGGTCTGTAGTCGTTGAGGTCCATAGGGTGGGGTTTCTTTGGAACTGGTACCACACAAGAAGATTTCCATAATTCAGGGACTATTTCCTGCCTCAGGCTCATATTATACATATATGTAATTATACCACACAGCTGGTCCCCACAAGTCTTAATTAGCCTTGCACTGATGTCATCTGGCCCTGCGGCTTTCCTCGCCTTGATCTTTTTCATCTCCTTCCTCACCTGGGCCCGTGTGAAGGTCAGACTGTGGCCAGATAAAGACGGATTTCTGGATTTACTGGTCTGTTGGGAAGTGGCCGCATGGGGAGAAGTCATTGTGGTGGGGGAAGCTGAAGGACATTCTGGGGTGGGAGGAGCTGGTGTGTGATCAAATCTGTTGAAGAATAGGTTTAGTTCATTAAGCCAATTAACATCTGCCTCAATCTGGCAGACAGACTGTTTATGACCAGAAATTGACTTAAGCCCCTCCCAGACCCCCCTTATGTCTTTTCTTTCCATTTGCTTTTCCATTTTTTCCTTATAACTGGCTTTTCCTTTCCTGATTAGATGCCTCAGCTCCTTTTGTACTTCCCTCAACCCCTCCTTATCTCTTGTCCTGAATGCCATCTTTTTCTCCTTAAGTAGTGTTTTTATATCAGAGTGTCAATGTGCTTTTTGTAGATAAGCCAGTGTCAGTAAGCCAATTTTTTTTTTTGAGATTACAAAGTATTGGCATGCCAGTGTTCTAGATAACCAGGTATCAATGGGCCATTGTTCTAGATTAATAAAGTAGCACAGCTCCATTTTTTTCTAGATCATAAGAAGCTGTGATCTGTTTTTTTTAGATTAATAGATTTGCAAGACTTTATTCTAGATAGACAAGTGCCAGTGTACCCTGGTATTATGTATCAGTGTGACTATTGTTCTAGGTCATTAAGTATCAGTGTAATGTTCCAGGTTGTCACGTATGAGTGTGATTATGTTCTAGGTCATCAAGTATCAGTGTGACAATGTTCTTAGTCATTAAGTATCAGTGTGACAATGTTCTAACTCGACAAAGGTTCTTACAGCTCCTTGAGGCTTTGAAGAGGTTTATGAAGACTGCTGTATATTATTTATGATCATAAATCTAGTTGTGACTTTTTAAAGCCTTGTGTACAGGGCATAATAAATCTTCCCCAATGTGTCTAAATCTAGACAACTTTATTCTAACGTCCCCCATACAAGTTAGAACAAAGTAGATTTTCAGTACGGGGACCTCTTATCTTTTCCCCAACAGAAGTTGTCAGCTGAGCCTAGCATGCATGTGTATAGGTGGTCATGTGGAATAGTAGATGTCTAGGTGAGCGTTCTGCCCATTATCTAGACCCTTAGCGTATATTAATCACTGGAGGCCACAACAAGAATATTCTGAGAAGAGATTTTACAGAATGGATTATACTAGATCATACTCTTCATATCTTCTGTAAAACTAGAAGGCATGATGCCAGTGTGAACACCCGGCACCCTCCACCTTGCTGGCCAGAGATGGTTCATGGTGGGACCAGACTTTGGTATCCAGGTGAACGTTATCTCATGTCATGGAGGATGAATTATGGACATCTTTTACATAATTGATGTCTTATGTTAATGAACTCAAGATGGCGCCCTATGCAAAGTATTAGCAGCAGGGATGGGACTCGCTAGGACCCTATTGTGTTTCTGATATATATATCTACACTGTGGTATAAATATGTATGGGGGTTTTACGTATTTTATTATATTTTCGTATGACCACAAATTTATGGTTAGAGAATTTTTTTCTATGCATTCTCTGAAGTATAACATACATGTATGTATAAAATAATCTACAAATGTGGAAAATGACAGATTGATTGACCCATCAGAAGGTTATGGGAATGGGACTGAACAGTGAGTGAGCAGCGGCCTCCATGAAAACAATACTGGGAGCTGCCTTCTTCAGGAAACAGCTGACTAGCGGGGTCCTTACAGTCTAAGAGATCAATGGGGGTGCAACACCCTGTACTCCTGCTGATCAGCTGTTTGAATGGAACCCGTAAGATGTAATCACAGCCTGCAATAATGGTAGTGCGCGGCTGCTATAGAACATGTACTGTTTTATGCCCCCGAGAGACCTCCCGACAGTATAATGCTCCACTGTGGCCCGTCACATTATAATGATCTCCAGTGCTCTGGAAGCTCAAACCATGAAAAGGTCTGAAGATGATGATGGAGATTGATGGATGCAGTGAGGACGCCCAGGAGAGGTGAGTATAAGTGTTTGTTATTTTTACTCACCTCCCCTGGGCAGGCTACTATTGGAAAGGGGCCCAGCAGCATGCACATACATCATGCCCCTTTCCATTAGTGGCGTTTTCCACAGGTAGCTGAGATGAGTCCTGATAGTGGTCATGCTGTCATGGTGCTGCGGAGCCCCGGCCATCCCCAGCTGACCGCGGGCCCCCTACTTTTCCGCAATTGTTACGCCACTCGCTTAAAGGGTTTATTGAGCAAAGTAAATTATTTGAAAAACTTATTGGAAGCTTTATATGTAATAATAAAATAAATCATACCTCACCCCCACTGGTTTATATGTTTCCTGCTCCCACCACATCGTCCCGACATGAACATGTAACCAAGAAAGTCAGATTTCCCAAAGCTATCCAATATTATGTGAATGGAGAGAGTGAGGAGGCTCCATTACTCTATAACAGCCCCCCTTCTGAATGAGCAAAGCTAAAGGTTGACCCCAATTTCTCACCTATGATGTGGTCCATGAGTGTCTTCTGACAAGTCACTACTGCTGACACGTACGGGTCCCAAACACTGGATGCCAACACCCACCCAGGATCCTGAATAGGGAATAGCTCCGTGAATCAGGAGAATCCTACCAGAAGACATCCATTGATGCTCTTATCAGTGGGGACCCCATAAGTAAGTATTGGGTGGTGGTGAAGGTACATTTACTTTAGCCAAAAATTATATTTTTCACTTTTGTCAATAGTGTCTCTTTAATGGAGTAAAACCTCCTAGAGATGACCACCAAGTGGTCTTCTCAAAGAAGAGGCCAACATACTCAGAACATAAGGAAACTGAAAATGTATACACTAGATGTGGGGTGGTCTTTTTGGGAAGGCTTCACTGTACGGTATTGTTGTACATATGTGAGTGACCTCATCCAGTATGCCGAGACGTTGACTGGGTGGTGCGTCCAGGCGTAGCTTCTAGAACCAAGGCCTAAGAGACTCTCTCTCTCTGTACAGTATATACCCATGTAGACACGTACATACAAACCCACTATACTTACCCTGTATTATTCGCCATCATTCCCTCCACCTCCCTGTTTCAGGTCGGTTGCATGTCTCTTTTGGTTGCCGGCTATCTGTCAGTGTAACTAGACATTTCCATGTGTCCCGATAGTTTATAAATAGCCAGATTCCACTCTGGAGCTGTTTCTGTCTGTCATTGATACTCTCACCATCTCCATGGAAACAGGGGTGAAAAAAAAAAGTCGAATTTACTTACCCTGGAAAGACAAACAGATTGAGTTCTATTTTTGGCAATTATGCAAACAGCAGCCAAAAAAAAAAAAAAAAAAGGTTGTCTAATCTCTGAAGAGAGGTCTTCCACGCCTCGAATCAGAGAGCCCGCCACTGCTGAGAGCCTCGCAGACTATAAATGATCACATGAAATTGTTGCACATATTGAAAGCGTATTGTACCCATCGTATCCATAGATGCTAAAGCTGCAGTCATTTAGTATCCCTGGAGGTGCTGGGGACGGTGCGCGGATGGCGTGCTCCGAGACGATTTTACAGCATTACATGTACTTTGTATTAAAGTAACTGGAGTAATGACTGACTGAAATTCACTACAATTCATGTCCAAATCGCAACGATGCATAACATGCCACTGGCTATTGTAGTGGAAGATATCATGGTCAACAACTATTGTAGTGAAAGATCTCATGGCCACCAGTTGTAGTCATAGAAGATCTCATGGCCATTGGCTATTGTACTGGAGCATATTATGGTCCCCGCCTGTTGTAGTGGTAGTTCTCATGGCCATTGGCTATTGTACTGGAGCATATTATGGTCCCCGCCTATTGTAGTGGTAGTTCTCATGGCCATTGGCTATTGTAGTGGAACATTTTATGGTCCCCGCTTATTGTAGTGGTAGTTCTCATGGCCATTGGCTATTGTACTGGAACATTTTATGGTCCCCGCCTGTTGTAGTGGTAGATCTCATGGCCATTGGCTATTATACTGGAACATATTATGGTCCCCGCCTATTGTAGTGGTAGTTCTCATGGCCATTGGCTATTGTACTGGAGCATATTATGGTCCCCGCCTATTGTAGTGGTAGTTCTCATGGCCATTGGCTATTGTACTGGAACATATTATGGTCTCCGCCTATTGTAGTGGTAGTTCTCATGGCCATTGGCTATTGTAGTGGAACATTTTATGGTCCCCGCTTATTGTAGTGGTAGTTCTCATGGCCATTGGCTATTGTACTGGAACATTTTATGGTCCCCGCCTGTTGTAGTGGTAGATCTCATGGCCATTGGCTATTATACTGGAACATATTATGGTCCCCGCCTATTGTAGTGGTAGTTCTCATAGCCATTGGCTATTGTACTGGAACATATTATTGTCTCCGCCTATTGTAGTGGTAGTTCTCGTGGCCATTGGCTATTGTACTGGAACATTTTATGGTCCCCGCCTGTTGTAGTGGTAGATCGCATGGCCATTGGCTATTATACTGGAACATATTATGGTCCCCGCCTATTGTAGTGGTAGTTCTCATAGCCATTGGCTATTGTACTGGAACATATTATGGTCTCCGCCTATTGTAGTGGTAGTTCTCATGGCCATTGGCTATTGTACTGGAACATATTATTGTCTCCGCCTATTGTAGTGGTAGTTCTCGTGGCCATTGGCTATTGTACTGGAACATTTTATGGTCACCAGCTATTGTCGTGAAAGATCTCATGGCCACTGGCTTTTATAGTGAACCATCTCATGGCCACTTGCTTTTGTAGTGGACAATCTCATGGTTATTGTAGTGGACGATCTCATGGTCTCCAACTATTGTAATGGATGATTTCATGGCCATTAATTATTTTAGAGGATGATATTAGGGCCACCAGCTCTTGTAGTGGGAGTTCTCATGACCATCAGCTCTTGTAGTGGAAGATTTCATGGCTACCAACTTTTGTAATGGAAAATCTCCTGGTTTCAAGAAGTTGTATAGCAATTTTGTGTAGTGGAAGATTGAGTTTGGAAGGACCATACTTGTGTATTAAAGGTTTATTTTATGGGGAGGCCAAGATTGCATATGCCTTGTTTGTATTGAGGACTCAATGGGATGTCTTAGGAAGGACTCCACACAAGGTAGGAAAAGGGGTTTATTATCATTTGACATTGGGTTAATTGCATTGAATTGAACAGTATAAGTAAAAAGTACTGTAGGTCCTGTGGGGAGTCAAGATTTGTATTGATGTAATTGCCTGTATACTAGACAGTGGAAGACCTCATAGACATCAGGTGGTCCATAAAGGGGATTTCTTTAAAGACCTGGCATTGGGGTGGGTGGTGGTCATTGCTTTATGTAGTCTATCATCCATGTAGCGATTGAAGTCATTAATGGTGGTGATGATTCTGTTATTGGAAGGGAAGGGTTAATGAAAATGGTCTGCTATTGGGATTTTCAGGACAAGACTCATTGAATATGAAGAGATGCTGTTAAGTTGTTAAGCTCCATCATATCGGCCTTCCATCCACCCAGGAATACTGGTTGTCCTTGTGCGGAGTCTCATAGGCAATGCTACCTGGGAATAAACTATGCAAATCTATAAACTATGCAATGATCAGACATTCAGCATATTACAAGAGAGAGGTGATTGTTTCCAATTGTCATTCCAGCTATGTATATTATAAGCTCAGCTCAACTGAAATGAATTCATGTCATGCTTTATTCATACATGTATTCATATATGTCTCTAATTCAACCAAACAAACTTTCTTTGCATCCCGACCATCCATGACCCTCTGGAGAGACGTCTATCCTCTAGAGAGATTTAGATAAGCCAGGTGCTGTCATTACAGCAGCCCGCCAGTTCATAGCTGTCTGTACTGGGGAGCGAGCGATGATGTAAGCGACCAAGTTTTCATTTATTAATGTGTATCAGTGTAACATATGGCGCGCTGCGTCTCTCTGAGGTATGCTGTGTGGCGGCACGGGGTTTAGACTTGAACAGAATTTACAAACAAATCTCTGGGGTTCAGGCTGCAAGCTGGAGAGGCCTGTGTATAAAGCCAGATGACATCATCAGCGGCAGAATATGCAGAACGAAAAATATTTTCCATCTTTTATTACTTTAAATTTGGTGGTTAGTGAGGGGCATCTATATCTATCTATCTATCTATCTATCTATCTATCTATCTATCTATCTATCCCTTATTATTCTGTTTATCCCAGTGGGATTGATCTGCCTGAAATATGCATAGCATCAGGCAATCTAAAACTTCTTCATTTTGATAGGATCTGATATTTTTTAATATTGCATAGAGATCATTTTCATAATCTCTGCATGTCGTCTTTTCCTCGTAAAACTGGTAAGATACAATCATGGCATGAGCCTACCTGTATCTTCTAAAAAAAATAATCATCTTGTGATGCAGGGCCTGGTCCTTCATCACCTGGACTGGCTTGGTCACTAAGACCTGGTTGTTGATCATTTTATGGAAGACAGCCACCTTCATGCAGACCAAGGTGTTGTGGGCAGCCCTGGTCTGCATGTCAGCCTTCGTCTTTGGTCTGCTCTTCGACCTATTTTTCCCTTCTTAGCAGCTGTACATTTCTATGGTTTTCATCGGTTAGCGGGTAGGAGGTCTCCTTCTCCTCCCACGCTCAGTTCTCTGTTGTTGCTCCTGCTGCTGCCACTTTGATCCTGTCCCATGGCTTTTAATGTTTACACAGTTTAGGTCTGTGGTAGCATTTGTGTTGTGGCCTTATTTTCTTACCACACGCCCTAGCCGGGAATGCTTGTTGCATGCAGCATTGCTGTGCTACAAGCAGGGAATAACGCCTGAGGGAAGGAGACTCCCTCTTGTCCCACTTCTTAGCAGTTCCTGGATGACTCGGGCTACTTCCTAATTGTTCTCTGCTGCAGCAGTTCTCTATAACACTCCCGGCATCCCCAGGAGGATTATTTGTGCAAAACACTGTGCTTTCCAAGACGACTCCATACCTGATGCATTTGTGAAGCACCTTCTCTTTCTGTCCCTGAGCATTGACCCTGGCCAGCATGTCACAGCTCATTGCTAGGGGCCGGCTTTCTAGAGGAGCAATCCTGTGGACTGGGTGACGTGAACAATAACACAGTATGCAGTAAGCTTCTGAGCTCCCCCTAGTGGTGGTTAGAAGAAGGCAGAATTTTATTACTTAAATCTGTGACAATGGGGTGGATTTGGAGGTCTGCATTGAGAATGCAGAATATTAGATTTGCCAAAATAACATAATAATAAAAGGTAGAGTTTCACTTTAATCCTCTTTCGAGTATACAGGCCTGGCTCACAGTGGGGTCATGTCTCTTTAAGGATTCTACCAATTTTCTGTGATAACCCACTTTTCCTCTATATCATAGAGGAGCTCAATAGCAATGACAATAGGAAAAAAAAAAAGCAATTAAAAAATCTTTCTTTCCAGCTGCGTAATTGAAGAGTAAGTAGTGGTCTTGATCTGAGGAATCCGTGATGAGGTCTCCCTGAGGCGATCGCTCTACAGAGACCCTTCAAATTGAATTGTTGCAGTTGAGAATATATGGAAACAACGTATGTGTAGCATCCATACGAGTCTCCAGATGGAAACCACTGATCCGGTAAATGATCCGGTGCTTTAATTTGGCTTAAAATGAACAAAATAAAAAATAAATATGGGACGGAGGAACGTCTGTTTCACTTCTCGCTATAGACTAGAGACGACGTAACACAGAATCCTTTGTATTCTGCAGCATCTCTCAGGCCCCTGACTTATACATGACATTCCCTCGAAGAAGGAAAAAATAGATAACATGTAGAAAAATATCATCAAGAGGTTTTGTAAAATTTATTGTTGTGGTTTAAGTGGATTGCCTCCCGACGGCTTGTAGGAGTCGTTATGGAAGGATTACTCGCACTTAGCTCCTCTATTCCTCCCCAATGGTGGAGGCTTTGTAGTACCTGGTTGGTGGGCAGCCGATCTGTATATACTGTATACTGTGACTCGACAGCATGAATATTTTTCTGTTTTAGAGTGCAGCCGATACTTTATTATAACATACAGTACTTTCTATAATAGGAGTAGCTGATCAGGGTCAGATTACATTGCAGCTCCTCCTGTCCTGCTCATCTAGTTGTTCAGGTCTCAGATTACACTGCAGCTTCTCCTGTCCTGCTCATCTTGTTGCTCAGAGCTCAGATTACTCTGCAGCTCCTCCTGTCCTACTCATCTAGTTGCTCAGAGCTCAGATTACTCTGCAGCTCCTCCTGTCCTGCTCATGTAGTTGCTCAGATTACATTGCAGCTCCTCCTGTCCTGCTCATCTAGTTGTTCAGGTCTCAGATTACACTGCAGCTCCTCCTGTCCTGCTCATGTAGTTGCTCAGATTACATTGCAGCTCCTCCTGTCCTGCTCATCTAGTTGTTCAGGTCTCAGATTACACTACAGCTCCTCCTGTCCTGCTCATCTAGTTGCTCAGATTACACTGCAGCTCCTCCTGTCCTGCTCATCTAGTTGTTCAGGTCTCAGATTACACTACAGCTCCTCCTGTCCTGCTCATCTAGTTGCTCAGATTACACTGCAGCTCCTCCTGTCCTGCTCATCTAGTTGCTCAGATTACACTGCAGCTCCTCCTGTCCTGCTCATCTAGTTGCTCAGATTACACTGCAGCTCCTCCTGTCCTGCTCATCTAGTTGCTCAGATTACACTGCAGCTCCTCCTGTCCTGCTCATCTAGTTGCTCAGATTACACTACAGCTCCTCCTGTCCTGCTCATCTAGTTGCTCAGATTACACTGCAGCTTCTCCTGTCCTGCTCATGTAGTTGCTCAGATTACACTGCAGCTTCTCCTGTCCTGCTCATGTAGTTGCTCAGATTACATTGCAGCTCCTCCTGTCCTGCTCATGTAGTTGCTCAGATTACACTGCAGCTTCTCCTGTCCTGTTTGTCCATCTTCTCAGGGTTAAGATTACGCTGCAGCTCCTCCTGTTTTACTCATCTCACTGCATAGGGTTCAGATTACACTGCAATTCCTCCAGTCCTGCTTTTCTAGCTGCCCAGTGAAGAGATTACACTGCAGCTCCTCCTGCTAGCAAATTTTTAATGATATTGATGTAAATTAAGCTCCCTGTTGAGACAGAAAACTTACTGTGAGCTGCAGAGGTATGTGCCTCTGCTTCTTTCTCACTTGGCTCTTCCCCTCCCCGTAGTCTTTCTATTGGCTGCAGCCTGTCTTCAAAGAACTTAGATTTAAGCAGTGGATTTAGTTTAGGAGGCTGAGGGGAGCAGGAGAGTAAGCTGATGAGTGGAGAAAGGATCATTTTTTCTTCTAATGAGATATATTTTAAAGTTTTTTTCTGTTCTGAAAAATATTGAGACAACCGCAACTCTTAAATGTTTTTTTCCCCATGACAGTGACCACTGGGGTCTCTTGCTGTTTCCTTTTGTCATTGTAGCCATTGGCCTTCATGATGAACATCAGAATTATAATTTTTGTTAACATTTGAAGCAGCCTTAAACTGGTTTCTGAGCGGTAGGCTCAGGCCTCACGTTGCAGAAAAGCTGCTTTTGTTGTTGCAAATTTTGCTGCAGTGTTTTGAGACAAACCCAGGAGTGGCTACAAAACGGATAGGAAATGCAAAGGGAACACTTATACTTCTCTCTTCTGCTCAGTCCACACCTGACTGTAGCTTTTCCGCAATGTGGAATTCGTCCAATTCATCGAAATTAGGTTTTATTTGCAGCAGGTGCATACATTTTGGCAAATCTTTCTGAAATGACTGGAACAATGTCTGAAAATTGTGCCATAATATGAACAAAAAGTTCTACGGCTTGATAAACTGCAGGATACCGTTAGTAATCTTGCTTTAAAAAGAATTTACGTTGAGAAAGGGTCAGGGAGCTAGTTTGACCTCCTGCCATTTATTTTGGTAGCTAAGGTTGCCTTATTCCCGCTTCTCACTTTCACTGTTCGTTTGGACTTTTCAATGACGTTTCGATCACCCTTTGATAGTGTCATCAGGCTTTGTTGCCTACCAAATGGTGGAGGTTATCACAGTTAAGGTGGATTACTCTTGCTTGGTAATTGCTGAAGGGGAAACTTTGTAACCTAAAGCATAGTGTCATCAGGTTGAGTAGAAGGAATAATGGCCTGAAACTTCAGCATGGCATGGTATTCTTGAAAAATTTAAGCTTCTAACTTTGTGTGAATAAATTTTCCAAATTTTGATGTTGGTGGACCAAATGGATGCTCATATACTTGGAAAAGGCATGAACCCCTTGCCTTCCCAAAAACCATATCTCAAAATTTGAAGGAGTCGTCCAGGATTAAAAAAACATGGCTGATTTCTTCCAAAAATATCACAAAATTAGTCCATAGGTTGTGTGTGGTATTGGAGCACGACCCATGGACAACTGTGATGCTTTTCTTGGAAAAATCAGACATGTTTTTGTGATCCTTCATAACCACTTAAAATGAAACGTCTTTCCAGAAGAGCGGAGACCTTCCCAGTAACAAAATCACCATAGATATAGACTAAGAGGTACAACAAGGTCATATGGGCGTGGTGTTCCTGTTTCCTTTTTACTCTTTTTGTGTTTGTTTTTTGTTTTGCTTCTATTTTTGCCTTTCTATAATTTGTTCTTTAGTCCTACAACATACAATATAAATAAAACATCCCCGGGGGGCTTTTTTTTTTTTTTTTTCTTTATGAAAACCCCATTATTATGCAGCCTTTCTTTGTTTTTTCCTCCTAGTTTGGAAAAACAGCAAGTTCTCCTGGGCGATGATTGTAATAGCAAATGTATCAGTACGGGGCGGGCGCGCAACGGGGTGTTGACTTTCTGCTATGTATTGAGTAAGAGTACGGGGCATTCAGACTCTAGTGTACGACTGAATGGCATAAGGAAAACCCCACCGTCTTCTCATTGTTCGGTGCCAGCGCCAATGCTTACTTTATTGTTTGGAAGAAACGGCTCCGGCTGCCAAAAGGAATTAGCAATTAAAGATCTTAATTAACAAAAAGCAGTGATAAATCATTGCGAACGGAGCACAATTACCTTGTAATTAGAGAGGGTGCTGGTTGAAGTTGTTTACAGAATCTTCCATACATTGTTGCAAGTTGCAGTCGTCATGAATATTCTGCTGTGCGGCTATCCTGCTCATGGCGCAGCGATGGGGGGTAGGTCCATCTTCACACCCACTTGGCGAACACTGCAATGCTTCATGTAAGTGTTGGAAAAAAGACTCTTTATTAAGCCATATCTGAGAGTGTAATACATTTTTCCATCCATGTGACTTGTTTTACTCTCATGGCGCGGTGCTTAAGGCTTACCATTTTCATGGCCAGTCCAAACTGAATCATGGAGCATGCTTACTGGCCCCTGTAGGTGTCAGGGTTGAGGTCCATGACCTGAGATCACTATTGGTCCCTAGAACTTGAACTTTGTAAAGGAGTGTCACTAGTACCCAGCATATCAACCCAGCCCCGCAGGTTAGGGTCACCTGAATCAATCCCCTTGTGATTCAGTTCCTCCATTGCCAAGATACCAATGTTTTTGTCAATATGCAGATGAGCTCTTTGGACCAATGAGGGCATTGCCACTTACTACTTTGGAGCAATGGTGACACCCTTGAAGCTTCAAAGAGCTCATTTCGCGATTCGCCTATCTGATATTCTGGGTTCTGATGACAGACTCCCTTCAAAGTGACTATTCAGCCATGAGTTTAAAGATGATAGGTAAGTTACTATCTAGATGGGATGTATACTTCCTATTCTATTTTCTCATCTTGCTGCTTGGCCACTTTTTAGATCATCTCCATTTGAGAAGACCTGGAACCTGTGACTTCAGCTTCACTACAGTGCCTACAGGGAGCCTAAAGTAGTCTGAGACACGCCTCCTGACTTATCATTGGTTCAGGCTTCTGCTCTCTCACTTCATCTGCAGCTCTGCCTCTTCTGATTGGCTTCTGTGTATAAACACAAGTCTATCTCACCTGATAGTCGTTGCATGGAGGGAAGATTTTCAGTATGACAAACAATGAAATGCAGATTACTAAAATTTACTACTATATATCCAGTACGAGGGTATGTTCATATGGAGACGATTCACTACAGATTTTGTATCTGGATTAAGGTTTTGTGGTTTGTGTAGTTTTTTAACCACTTTATTGCGGTATTTTCTTTTAGTTGCCAGCCACAACCATGAACCTAATAAGAGTCTACGTTATTTTTCCGACTCCAGTCATGTAAAGAATATATATGGTATCAACATGCTAGAACATGCAGTGTATTTTTATGGCGTACTATTACATTGGCTACTTTCATGACATTCCATGTTCCGACCTAATATGGATGGAAATGCGATAGATGGAGTCACCTCCTCCCAACCTGGTGGATTCAGAAGAACTTTTGGATATTGGACGGAATGTCCTCAGATTTTTAGTCCTTTCCTGCCACTTCAGTCTGTTAGCAGTGAGACGCATGAACCTTTTTTTTTCCTGTCAAGTAATAAAAAAAATAAAAATGTTCTCCATTTATGTCACTGAGCAGCCATGGATTTATAGAGCCCTGGGGGCCCCTTACTGTTCGTGTTCCACTTTTGTGACATATTGCACAAGGAAATTTATTGATTTGTCCTTGTAAAAAGCAAAACTACAAAAAAGGGACAAACATGGAGATGTGAGCGATTCCGGAATTTCAGCAGGCGTGGTAATCTGTACCTGGCCACAGGGAATATTGTTTGCTGGATGTTGTAGAATTGGAATGACGTGAAGGCTGATGGGTGGCCAATAATAGACACAACACTGGTAGAAGAAGAGCGTTCTGGCCAACCTTCTCCTCATGGTGTAGATCCTACCAGAAGGTTACATCATAAAGCCTTTGGCCAGTTAGTAACCCCCAAATTGTTTGTCTTTGGTCGTAAAAGTCATTGAGCCTCTACAGAAATCTTCCATAAAGATGTACATTAAGAAATGGACATTAGATGAACCACCCATATGTGAATCTCCGTAAACTTCCAATTGTACATATTCATTTTACGCGTTCATTGGTCGTGGCCCTCAGTTAATATTCTCGCCCATGAAAAATTTTCTGCAGATTCCAATTTGCATCTTTTAGGGGAAAACTCCCGAATGCTACATCTGTTACAGTCACTTGTTTGACTACGCAAACAGGACAGGGATCAATGAACCCTGGTAATAGGTGCTAAAGAAAGGAAAGGAGAGGGCAGGGGGTGCCGGTACGTCCACCCCACAAGTATACAGCAGGCGGACATCACCAAAGACGACCAGAGCACATTGTGAGTTACCTGTTGACATTGCCTTGTCAAATATTGTATAATCCACATATTATCTGTTAATAAAACTTGTCAAGAATGTAAATAGTGCGGCACATCACAAAAATGTCCCATTTATATAGGACACACCCCAAACTACTGCATTTGAATCACAAATAATGCATACCATCCTTTTCATCATGCCCAAAATCAACACAGATCCCGCACTAGATCCCTTCAACCAATACTGTCCACAAACCCCTAAGCTGATACAAGCCCCAGACCAGACCCTTATGTAGACCCCAAATCTCCTAAACAAATTGTGACTCCAGACTGGACCCGCTAAACAAATCCAGACCCCAGACTTCACCCCCAAGCTAATACAAGGTTTGTAGGTTGGACTTGATGGACTTGTGTCTTACCTTACCTTATCAATCTTGTTGTCAACTATAGACCTCCGAAACAAATTCAGACCCCACACCAGACCCTCTAAACAAATGCAAACTCCAGAACTCACCCCTAAGCTAATATAAGTTTTATAGGTTGGAATTAATGGACTTGTGTCTTATCTGACCTTATTGACTATATTATCAACCGTTTACAGACCCCCAGACCAAACCCACTAGGTAAATAAAGACCCCTAAATAAGTAACCAATACATAATCTAAACCCTCTAAACATATACCGACCTCCTAAACACAGACCCCAATCCAGACCATCTAAACTAAAACAGACCTCAGCCCTTATAAATACAGACCCCAGAATCCTTAACAAATGCAGACCCCAGACCCCAGACCCCCTGAGCAAATAACTACTATAGTTCCCAGCCTCCTTCTAAAATACAGATCCCAGATCCTCTAAGCAAATGCAGACTTTAGACCTCATAAACAAATACAGACCCCACTCTATATCTTCTAAGACAACGGAGAGCCCAACAAATACAGACCCCAGACCCACCCTCCTAAATACAGGCCCTAGACCCTCTAAATAAATCGCTAATACAGTTCTCAGACCTCCTAAACAAAAAGACACTATGCCAGGCCCCTCTTAACGAATAACTGTTACAGACCCCAGACCAGACCCCCTTAAACATTCAGACCCTTTCTGGACACAGTGAAAGGGGTGTACAGTATAGAATGACTTATTTCCAAGATGGCCTTTTACCCTGTGGGTCAGATGTGTATGACATAGTTACGCCATTCTGACCCCAGGCTTTGAGACTCTTTCGTTGAGTGGGACCCCTCGGTGTGTTACATGTGGTTTTGCCTAGGATTGCGGGTCATAATGATGCACAAATGGTGCAACCCCCAAAGTGTTAAATGACAAGTCTAGTTCTGCTACATCCGCACGTCCATCATTGCACCTTAAAACATGTATCCTACATGGAGACGAGATTGACCTTTCAGATTTTATAAGGATTCATCCAACGTTCATGACACCTCCGATATCCCCCCCCCCCCCAGTCATCTTCATACTTGAGTGGTTTGTCGCGTAGCCCTCATTCTAATTTTTCACCGACATTGAGCGCTCATTGAATTCCTCACTTGTATCTCATTGGGGAAGTCATCCATCTCATTAACATGTGATTGATAGTTAGAACCTGGATCGATGAAACATCTCGCCATATGGCTGCCTCTTTCCTGTGGGTCCATCCACGCGCGTTTCATCATGTCAGTCCGTGAGAGAGCGGATGTGATACACATGTTTACTTAATGCAGTACATAGTGTTCTATCGTCTGCGCTGCTCCAGGCCCTGGAGGAATATGGAATGCCAGTCATAAAAAGCTGCGCTCTAGTATCGTAATCTGCGAGCGCCGGAGCTGTAAACATCATCCTCGTATTATCTAAAAAAATATATATCAACAAATGTCATTTTTTTTCCTCGGTTGGTAACAGAATTTGGGAAAGCTGTGAATCTGCATTTTAAAAGGTCAACGTGTTCAGGTTTTTTTTTTTTCCTTCCAAAAATTTACATACTGCAAATTTAACAAGGTAGAATCTGTCCACCTTGCAGTTTCTGATTTCACCTGCCGGTTTTAAAGGTTGCGGCGGTTTACGGAAAAATTCAGCATTCGTATTGAATAATGCACATTACAAAACTGAAGAAACAGGGGAAAAAATGTTATGCAGATTTTATTTTGGTTTTACAGGGCATGAATACTTTTACTTTAATGCTGCAATACAGAAAAAGCAACTTTGTCAGTCTCCCGTTTTATGTTTACAGCTGCTATGCGCGCCTGTGTGGTTACAGGCTGCAAATAAACACCGTGCACTCTTGTCTTACTCCGCTCCCTGTCCAAATAAGGCCAAATTCACAGGTCCGTATTCAGGCAAGGAATCTGTATGATGCCATCAATTCAGTTCATGTAAATTGTGGGTGGGCCTGGAAACGTTGTGTGAATTCAGTCTAAGGGAGGGAGTAATACATGACTGCGGATCTGACTGCACAGGGTTTGTTTGTAGTCTGTTACCATGGAGACCCACAGGTCTGCATAGGAACTGTTTACTTGGGAGGTGATATTTTATTACATAATTGTATCTTTTTTATTTTTGATGTATTGGTGAAATATCGGACAGTTTTGGAAGTGTACACACCCTTTTATGAATACAATGTGAAATGCTTTTTTTTTGTTAAAGTGATAGCGTTCCTTTTTGAAGAACCTTATGAGATATATTATGTAATGCCATAATTTTATAACCTGAATCCGGTCAGAACAGAGGAGAATAGATGGAGATCTTAACTACTGCGAGGGTTGGAAATTACTCCTAGTCATGTGACATGCAGGTGCATGGTTCGTTACAAAACATCTCTGATACAGTACTGTAACATATCGTACAGCCGTAGGCACTTCACATGTCCAAGACTAAGTTTACACAAGAAGAATTTGTACATATGGGCATAGGGTACGTTCACACAGCAGAAAATTCCTCTTTTGTTTCCATAGGGTAGAGGATAAATCCCTGATCGGTGGTGGAGTGACCACTTAGACACCCACCTAGTAGGTATGACTCCCATTGAAAGGGCCCCTTTTTATTGGGCTCGGTGGAGTCAGGTAATTATCCTGTAATTGCTTTTCGTGGCATAGCCACTTTAGGCGGAGGCCTCACATTGTGGAAACGGTGCGTTTTTCGTTGCAGATTTTGCGTTTCTTCAGCCAAAGTCAGGAGTGGAGTTTACAGAAGGGAAGTGTCTAAGAGCTTCATTTATATTTTCCATTCCTTTTCAAGCCACTCCTGGCTCAAAAAACTGCCAAAAAATCTGCCACCAAAAAAGATGCATTTCCGCAACGTAGGTCCTCAGCCTTAAGGTGGCCATACACATAAGAGCAGTGAATGAGTGAGTGGTTATATATGAGGATGTTTCGATAGATGATATTGTGGGGGACACCAAGCATGCATGTGTATGGGAGGGGGTCAGGAGGTATAGATGTTGAATATTTTAGTGTACGGCCACCTTTATTCCCTTGTCCTCGTACCGTTACTCTTGCAAATTCCTAGAACGTTATGAAATTTTACCTCGATTATTACCCTTAGTTCACGGCTTTATAGTTTTTATTACAGAAAGGGGATTTCAGTGTTATTTTTTTATGCTGCGTCCTCTTTTCGCTCTTAAACGTCTCCCCCTCCTCCACCGGAACGGCGAGTGAAGTAATTGGGCCTGACAAGCTGTATTCGTTCGCTGAAACTGCCTGTGAGCCGAAGCACTGTTGCTGTGGAAATATACAGGCAAAATGATCAGTTAGCCTTAATTTGATGTGATCAGCGCTGTCTATTATACTCTCCGAATATATTTTTTTCATTATAATATTTATGCTCTTTAAGGCAGACCTCCGCGCCTCTCAACTTTAGTTTTTCCAGTTCTTCATATTCTGATGCTCTTCTCTTCTCTAGAAATATTCAATTTGGATCAAAAACAGTAACAAAAAGTCTTGTAGAAAATGCATTACAATGTCATAAAAGTTCCAAGATCGTATTGTTACATTTTATCTGCAATCCGCAGAACACGCAAACAGAAATTCTCATAAACATGACTTGAAAAATTCTATGACGCAAAGGACCGTGCTGTATGGATCCTAGAGGGGTGGTGCATCTACCCCACTGCATGGAACTGGCTCTGCTCTTCTTGCCTTTAACCACTTTGACATTTCTCTATCGCGAAATAGTCTTGGATAGTACCTGGTACTAGATACGTTTTTGGTACCTCTTCAGTCAAGGTACCAAAGGAGCCAAAGCAGATCTGTGCTGAGTTCGTAAGTTCAGAGTGCCTTGGAGCTAAAAGTTTGCAACCATATTGATCAAGAGGAGGAAAGGATGCAAACTACGGTTCCTCCTTCGTTTCCCCATTGGTCTACCAGTCTCCATTTGTCAGCAAGAACCAGGATGCAGCGCTAGTGCTATCAGAGATGGTAGGATGGTGAAGAAGCACCAGTCTGTCCAGTTACCAGCACTGAGGTCAAGTGTCCAAACATAGAAGTGACAAACAAAATACCTGGTACCAAAACCAAGTTGAAACTTAATAGAGTTGTAACGATACCAAGCAATGGAAAAGTAGCTCAAGAGAGGGGGCCAAAAGAATAAGGTTTTGAACCTTGGCCTGTTAGGTAAAGAGTCATCCTTCAACACCTGGTAGACGGCAAAGTGATGGGTTTCTCACTTCTTCTTTCTCCTCTCCTCCTTTCCCTTTATAGTTGTGGCCTGTCATGCCCTGGTCTCCCCCTTTTCCTCTCTCTTTGCCTTTGTATGTTCTTGGTCCCACTGCATTTGAGAATTGTAATGTCTAAGATCTACCCTTATTTGTTTGTATTCATTGTTAAAACTTTAACCAAACCCTAAATGGCGTCTAAGCCCTGTGTGCAGCCAGTGAAGTAGACTTTGCTGTCCAAAGTTGTTGTGTATTACTCAAGGGTTAGATGTGGAGACTTGTGGTCTACAAAGGTCATGAAGCAAGTGGAGAAGATCCAGGGCCTACTCAAGACTTCCAGTTTTTAGCTCATATTCATAGAGTTTGACCTCTTGTAGATGCTGAAACCTAGTGGTTGATCCCTTTTTTCTCCACTGACCAAGCATCTCATATCAGTGAGTGGACAAGTTGGTGTCCATAGTCTAAGCGTTATGGGTAGCCGGTGGTGTAGACCTTGCTGTCCAAAGATATTGTATATTATGCAAGGGTTAGTTGGCAAGACTGGTGATCTCCAAAGGTCATCAAGCAGGTGGAGAATATCCAGATCCCACTCAAGATTTCCAGTTTTCAGCTTATTGGCTTAATTCCAATTTAAGAGTGTGGAGAAAGCAGCTTGGCACTGGTCAATCCTGTCTCAGACTGCTTTATTCATCAGATTTTTTTCCACCTAATTTTAGATGAAGACCCTGCCTCAAAAACAGCCCTTTATAGTAGAAACAGGTCCTTTAACTCACCGATGCCTCTTTTTTTATTGAGAAGACATGTTTTTTGCTGGCCACGCACATTAGATGATTGTCAGCCAAACCTCTCGTTTTTGTCAGGACTGAGCAACTATCTAGTGTGTATGGGGTCTTCAAGATTTTCCGTCTTCTGCTCATATTGATGCAATTCCAACAGAAGACCAGACAGGCCTTATAGGCATTTGCCTTCATTGTCTACCTTCTGGCACTAACCAATATATTTGTCTCTTTTGGAAGGGCATTTTGTAGGAAGGATGATGGTCTACCAGGGTTGTTGGAATTTAGAACTTATCCTTTCCACCTTTTTTCTTTATGTTTTAGTTTTTCTCGTTCTCCTAGACCAGCCCGATATATAGTAATTGAAGGAAGCGGCCCCGTCATATTGACTATACTTTCCAATAGATGATTTTGCCCCTTGTGGCATCATTAGGTAGTGCAGATTCTATTGCATATACTTTCTATTCTGTAAACTTTCTGTTCTGCGTCTCAATCGGGCTGTGTATCCATCCTCCCCACCTGCCCACAACTGCGCAATTGCTGATGCGTTTTGTAGTTGCTTACCGGAGTGCAACCACAAATTAAGTCAGCGGAGACAACGTATAGAAGTAAACAAACTCTGAAATTGGATAAAAATAAATCTGTATTCTCAGCAGGTACATAGTTATTTTTGTTTGTGTGAGGACCAGCAACCGGTATCGTAAGCACCTCGTTTGCTGTTTCGCAGCATCTCCATCTCGAGAGGTGTCTGTCTCTACTCATAGGTACTTTATGGTAGACAAAAAATGGAATTGCGCAATGTGGTGAATTTTTAATATATTGTTGGAGAAGAAACCTGTGTTTCTGAATGAATGTTCTAGATTTTGTAGTAGAACAGGTCCTTGAACCCACTGATGCCTCTACTGACCTCTGGAGTAACTAAACTTATGCTGGCCATACATGATAGATTATTGGCAGCCAATTTGGGAGGACTGGCCAACCATCTGATGTGAATTGGGTCTTCCCAATACTGTGTGTCAGGGGAGGTAAGGATCCTTCAGTTTCAAGAGGTTCCGTACAGCAGCTTTCTCCTCCTTCATTGCTGAGAACATATGTACACTTGACCAGGCTGAGCATGCATGTTTATAGAAAAGTTGGGCAAGATAGATTTCAGTTGTCTGTGGTCAGCTTGGGGCCATGTTCACATCTGATTTCTAGGCTTGGTTTTCTCTCCTCTACTGTAGATTCTGTCAAAATGATGGACTCCCCTGATAGAACTCAGTAGACCCCATTGTACACTAAGTCAGTGGGATCCTTCAGATTCTGGTGGTATCCCATGTGCTATGGATCAATCTATGCATCTTGATTTTTTTTACAAATAGAAACCATAATGCTAATGTGAACAAAGCCTTAGAGCAGTCCCAACCTCTTCAGATCCAGGGCACGCCTGGAAATTTTTTTTTTTTTGCATGAAGACAGACAGGTGGTTATTTCCTCGACCAGGGTGTTGTGGCCTCCTTGTCGGATTTCAAGGTCACCCCTCTTCGGAATCACCGGCTTGGAGACTTACATACCTTACTTGGTACAAATCTAGACATCTAGAAACTAAATTAAAAAAATTTCAGGCCTTCAAAAGGTACCCCATGATCTCCAACGAGTGGGGTAAAGGTAAGTTATTAAAGTGTATTATCTAATTTTTGGAAAAGGGACATTAGAGTAGACATACAATATTGTTCGTTCAGTGATTTTTGAAAATCAAAAAGACTACAAAATCCAAAATGTTACAAACCT
Organism: Leptodactylus fallax; assembly: GCA_947044405.1. Taxonomy (NCBI): domain Eukaryota; kingdom Metazoa; phylum Chordata; class Amphibia; order Anura; family Leptodactylidae; genus Leptodactylus; species Leptodactylus fallax. The sequence goes on along the minus strand of CAMRHE010000613.1, from coordinate 305,124 downwards.
CACAGCAAACCCAAAGAATGTGTCTTAAGTGTGGGACTGTCCTTGGGTGACAGTCCTTGATATTTTGTCACTAGGTGGCAGAAACGTCTCAACACTCCACCTGGCGCAAGTATACTGTACGTGATCCTGATGTCCAGACCGTGCACTTGGGCCTCACTTTTTGATAAGGAGCTAAACACGTTCAGGGCCTTGGCTTCCATTCTAACAACAACAACTTAAGAAAAGTCTAAAAATAGTTGCGTGAGCAGAGAAATCTTTTTATCAGCAGGGATTTGATTCCTTGATCGCAGACAAGTGTTTCAGCAGAGAAGTCAGAAAAATAGACACGATATGTGTTTGTCAGCTGAGTTAGCTGCAGATCGTAACTTTTTGATTTAGCATCGTATATGGCCGCATACAAGCTACCTTTTTGGGTATGCGAGAATACACTTGACTAGTATTAACACCACTTTTTTACAATATTTTATTAAAAAAAAAAAAGAACGATTAATATTCAACATATATAAGTGGATTGTTTAATAATTCAGAGATATGTAAATCATTCTGGGAAGTAACAGGAAATATGGGGACTTGCAGGCCAATTTCCCAGGTGGTCAGGGTTCAGCGGGGTGAGTCCATAGGGTAATGTAAAAAGTATCAGGCTTTGATTTAAGGTCTAGTGTCAACAATTGATAGAAGAAAAGAGCCTGATAAGTGGAGAAAGAAGCATTTTTCTCAGATAAGATATATTTCTATTGTAACTTTCTAGTATTCGCTTGTAATATTGATTTATGTAAAGTTTATCGAACGTTAGTGAGTCACATCATTTAAGCCTGAACCTCAGGCTTCCTCTCCTCGTCTCATTTTAAGCCGATTAGACTCCATTTCATTGTTTCCCCACGTGTTGATTTCTACCTTTTCTTACACTGCAACTCACATCATGGATGACCATATATTAAGGACCTCTGCCCAATTCAGTCATCTTTGCCCAGTAATGTTGGCATAACCAGTGTTGAACAACCAGAAATGTTGATGGTGTCCATAGGGGTCCACACCTTTCGAGAGGCCCATAAATTTATGTTGCTTTGCCATTCTGATGTCCCGTCTACTCTTCTTCCTTTCTACTTCTACCCATCCAGTGCAATAGTCTCAGTAGGTCTAGAAACTCTGGTGGCATATTCATGGCTACAGACCAAGAGCAGAACTATAAATGTCTTCACATAAGAAGTATGGTGTACGTAATTTTGGGAGAACACCACCAAACCATGCTACATTTGGGGCTGAAATCTACGAGACCTTGTGGAATAGCTCTGCGCTTCTTCTCTTCGGTGTCAGAATCTTATGTCTTCTCATTGACACAAAGATGAAATCTTCCATGAAAATACAAAGTCCTTGCTGTGACAACCTGTCCTGACAACAAGTTGCCCATTGTCTGGTTGACGTGACAGCGGGCAGCACGAAAGGTCACGGTTTTGTAAGCTCGTTCTTCCTCTCCCTCTCGCTTCCTTGTTTAGATTTTCATCCTTTCAGCTGACCTTTGGAAGAGGCTCTGAGCTCTGAGGAAAGACTTGGGAGGTATCATGTGTTGAACAGATATTTTAATAATGTTCAATCATTTCTCCTGTGTACAAATCCGTCATCGCTGCCTCCGCCCGGGCGCTTGTTCTACAGCGTTCTGCTCTATTAAATTTTATGTCGCTGTTTTATATCTTTTATACGTCATTACCTAAATGTAGGAGCTGCGAGTTACAAATATTTTCTTATTTTTACAATGACAATTAAACATTTTTGACAGATTTGACGTCTTGTACTGAAGATGATTTGTACTTACAAAAATTTTACTGCTTTTCCAAAAATATTCTAACATAAATATATTATCTACATAGCTGAATTAGTAGCTTCTATTTTGGGAACTGTGCAGTGACAGCCATTCCAAGTAACCCAACGGGACCCATTTGGGATACAACTCTTAGCTCATTTATATATGAAGGGATGCTCAGACCCATATGATTTAGAAGGTGACTGTCAGGTTCAGGATCTAAAGATTCCCTTTGCCTTGCCCTCCATGGTAGATTCTTTCTAGTGTCCCCCTCTCACAGCATGCACAGCATTCTCAGTAAAAGTAACTGCAGCTGCATCCCCTTCCTCTCCCCATATTCCATGTACTATTATACAGAATGATGTCACTTTCTCATAATAACAGACAACCTCAATGCAAGTCAGTGGGGTCCTATGGGCACTGGTGGTGTCTGCTGTGTGGAGGATCCAGAAGACTATGGTGGTCTTAGGGGAAGATATTTCAAAGAGGTTTTCGGGACTTTTGTATTATTGACCTATTCTAAGGATTACATTACTTTACATGGAGACAGCTACAGTATCTTTCTTTGCCAATGTCACACCCCCCTCAATAAGTCAATCATTGGGGTTACTGAGAGTCTGATCCCCAGCAATCTCATATCGCAGACTTATCCTACAGATAGGTCATTGATATGAAAACCTGCCTAAAACTAGAGAGCTACATTGCGCCAAATTCCTTAAATATTGTACTCCTCTTGGTACCTTATGGAAATGAAATGTATGTCTGCTGGGCGCAGGTGTAGATTCGGGCCAAGATTTTCATTATCTTCCACCCACAATCTCTTGGCAGTCCAAGACAAGTTTTGGCGATTGTGGCACACAAAGTAAATTTTTTTTTCTGGAATTTGCAACTTTTTTTGCCAAAAATTTTGCCTTTTTCAAGACTTAAGAACTGGCACAAACTGAAGAGGTTAGGCGCAGAATAATAAAACACTGTTCCACCTCGAGCCCTGCTGATTTTTCCCAAGTCCCTGTTGTTCTCTACTTCCTGTTTCTTTTTGACTTACAGGAAGTGCCCGCTCAGCCGATCACTGGGCACTGCGGTGACTCATCTCAGTCAGTGATTGGATGAGGGGTATTCCTGTGTGTTCACAGGGATCATAAGGGTGGAGATCAGTGGGGATCTTGGATCACATCTGAACATTAGTGATAGGGAATCTGTGATGTAACTAATATTTCATTATTGTTTTTTAACCCTTTCTGACCATTTTCAAAAAGAATTTATGCCAAACGCTTTCATTTATCAAATGAGTGAATTTTTCAGTAAATTGTTACCCTGACGGTAGACCCCCGCATTATTAGCTGTTCATGCCAGGGACCTTGCCTCAGATTTGGGGAGTCGCTCACCATTCGGTCTAATAGTGGTTAAGGGTTAATGACGCCATTGATACATTGAGATAATACTTTGAATTTCGCTGAATATTTGACCCCATCCTGCGCATTTAATGAATATGAAAAAAAACCCCAGTAATTACAACCCAAGATAAATGAAAGTGACTGCAATAATAAGCGAATCCTCCCCGGCCGGGAATTCAGGTAATTGTTTCTGTCTTGAAAAATCATCGTAGAGTTTTTGCTTTTTATTTTTTTTCTTCCCCATCAAGTAAAACAGTAAAATCCAGAGACATCTCCCTCGAATTAAAGACACTTAGACAGTGAGCGGGAGACAAATTGTCGAGATGTCTAAATATTGACTGTGATTTATGTTCTAAGCATAAATCATATACCGACGCCTCTCATGGATCCTTCTGTGATATCCTTCATCTAGATATTAATGATCTAAGTACAAAAGCTGCAACTAATCCTGAAAATGTGACGGCGAGTATCACTCCAGCCAGAAATAGCAAATGTATCACCTCTGCCTGGAATCCATAACCCCTGCCTCTTTATAGAGGACTCCACCCCATCCAAAAGTATGGACTGTTGACGGAAGTTTTGATGGTAAGACCAAGGCGGATGTACAATGGCTTCAAGTATTTTTGTGTATAAGGATTTTCTATAAGATATATATAGTCAGTTGGAGATGACCGATGGGCAGTCTATGTCGAGTGTATACAGTACCGTAAGAGGTCCGCAAACGTTTTGACTGCTTCACATTTTACCAAAGTTTGCTTTTCACCAGTCATAAAAGACAGTGGGATTTCTTTCTATTATTTTCTTAAAAATCTGTAAAGAAGGAATCAAAAAATCTAATGTAGGAAGTTTGAAAGGCCAAAAAATTGTTGACCATTTGTCATTTTTAAATGGTCCTGGTGGTCCCTGCTTTCCTGTTCCCAGCTGAGACCTTCTTTAGTAGACAGGTGGCCAACCTTATTTACAACCATTTCTGGGAGGTTACCCCTTCCCGATGTTTGCCATATTTATATGTTATAATGTCAAGGGTATGGGGACGATCTGAGCCTTCTCCATACCTGGCAGATGTCGGCTGTATCTTCTTTAGTAGACAGATGACCAACCTTGTTTACAACCCTTTCTGAGTGGTTACCCCTTCCCGGCATTTGGCGTATTTATATGTTATAATATCAAGAATACGGGGATGATCGGAGCCTTCTCCATACCTGGCAGGTGCTGGCTGTACTATAGAACAGTCATGTACAGCTAACGGCTGCACCGTGACAGCACCGGTGGTGGCTGTTAACCACTTACATGCCATGGTGAATTGTGACCATGGCGCCTAAGCTGCTGCAGCACATGGGTGCCGCCATATTGGAATGGATAACCCCCCCCTCCAGATGTTATAGCCGGGTGCCAAAACATTGTTATATAAACATTTATATTTTGATATTTTTAAACAGCAATACCTAATTTTTTTTTGTATGTATGTAATCTATGGAAAAGGGAAAATTTAGATGTTTTTTTTTAACTTTTAAACTTTTTTTACTTTTCTTTTTGGACCCCCATTGGGTCGCAATGGTGTGCATTATTAAATGCATATACTAAACCCTATATAATAAGGGGTAGTATATGCACTTAATAATGCACACCCTTGAAACCCATTGAGGGTGTAAAAAAAAAAGAGTCAAAAAAGTTTAAAAGTTAAAAAAAAAAGCAGCTACAACATCATCCCTGTTCCATAGATCTCATATAAAAAAGGTATTGCTGTCTAAAAAATATCAGTATATAAATGTATTGTCCTGTGCAATGATCACCATAACAAAATAAAACACCCAAATTCTATTGTTCGGTCACTTCTTCCCCCAAAGAAATTTAATAAAAAGTCATATGTACCCTATAATGGTACCGATAGAAACATCAGCTCATCCTGCAAAAAATGAGTTCTTATACAGATCTATAGATGGAAATATAAAAATGTTGTGGGGGTCAGAACATGGCGATGCAAAGAAATGTTTGTTTTGAGAATTCTATATTAAACGTAGCAATATTATTTAAGTTTGGTATCACCAGAACTGCACTGATCCGCAGAATGAAGACAACCTATCCTGTTTATTGCACAGTGACTGCCGTAAGAACAAAACATTGTTAAAAAAAAAATAAAAATTAAAAAAAAATATGGTACAATGGATTTTCCTGATTTGTCCCTCGTTGACTCCCATAGTATAGTATTCCGGCACAGAATAATATAATCTCTTGTCTACAATGATAAGTTACAGCAGCCGGTAGAGGCGATGAGGCTATGCATTGACCTACTTACCTGGCGCATGAAGTTATGGCCAGAAGAGCCATCTCTCTGCTCGGAACCTCTCCGGGGCGTCCTGCAGAGACTTAAAACTTTTGACCCTAATGATACACTTTACATTGAGCACAAATTAACGTTTCTTTCTCAGCGACTTTATTTCTGCACCGAAATGCTTGGCTAATGGATTTTAACTCCGCATGCAGCAAAGTACTGTAACTATCAATACCGAGAGGTAATGAGACGTCTGAAAATAACAGAACCCGTCCACAATGTTCTAGGTAGAGCGCCATGGAAATCTTTCTAGACGTCTATGATTGGCGAGCCGGTTCAACATGTTGTTTGCGACTTATATTCCCCAATTGGTTTCTTGGTATTGCCAATTATTGCACTATATGAAATATAAAAAAGTACCTTATAAAGTATAAAGAAGTACCTTATTTTATAGTAATGTAAGGGATACGGCAGTAAGAGAAAATCCAAAGTTCTGCCAAGCCGGGGCCTGTTTGGCCTTAAGATGAAAATCTGATTAACCCAAGAGGGAATATTTGCTAAGGAAAAGCTGTCTGACAACCAAATACAGTTGTTATGCAATGTTTCCCTAGCAACTGCTCTGACAGATCAAGCATTGCTAGGTGGACTGCAGAGGTATGTGACCAAAGGTGATTCCAACAACCCTTTGTATGGGACATTATAGTTAGGAAGTTGACTTTGCCCTTGGGCATGTTAGGCCTGCCATAGATACGACTGTGGTCAGACATGTCTGTTATGGTACTCATAGAGAAGGAGAAATTTAGATTGGCAGCCGCCAGGCTATGCTATAAAAGGGTTTTGTCCATATTGTAAAGTGGTTATGGTGTGACCTTTGGAATCCCAACCATCTGGAGGATGAAGGCACTACGCCACTGGTTCAGAGTTGCGTCCCCTTATAAGTTTATCCCTATTGCAGTGTTCAGGACACCCAAATGTGCAGAGATCTGGACCAAAGCTCCATTTACTTTTATGGGGCCATGATGTCCCCTCAAGCAAGACATCCCTTAGTCTGGCTGGACAGCCATTGGAAAGTGAAGCTCTTCTTTAGCCCTTTTATTTCGATGAATCCATAACATTACCTCACGATCAGTATCCATCAGATGACTCCATCCATCATTTGTACCATCTTGCTTTTGGCCTCTAGGCCTTAGACCATCACGCTCTTTGAGATTTATTGGTTGAAAGTAGTTTTCAGGACTTTTTTTTGGATCATGGAGAAGATCAGGATTCTAGGATTATTGGAACCAAATACTTTAGCATAATTGAAATTTTTATCTACGGTCACTTGACACTGGAATATTGGTTAAGCCGGAGATTCTTCTCGATCAGAGCCGCCGTCCGCCTAGCATTTGTCAGGTTTGCCAGTAATGTACGGCAACTCTGGCCATGTAACGATTCCCTATAATGTGGGGAAATCACTTTCTCTGCTAGAAGATAAGAGTATTGATCTTTGTTTGCTTCCTAAGTTTCTTATTTACAGAATTTATTTTAGGAGTCTCAACGTATAAAGACAGGAAATATACAAGTTATCTGTAATGCACAATCCTTGTTCTGAAAACTCCTTTCAAAGGGGTTATTCCATCATTTATAGATAGGAACTGGCTGATGCCATGGGAAGCCACAGTTAGCTAAACATTTTCCCTGCAGTGGCCACTACAGGAGAAAGTCAGTATTACATAGTGACCATTCAGAAGAATGGTTGTTGATCTTAAGACATGGGTACTCCAGCATGTATCTGTAGAGGCTTCCGACTGGTGGATTCCTCCCTCTATTACATCCATATGCCCTATTATATGGGCAAGGGTCGTCTTGATGAGTCAACGCTGATAAAAGGTCTGTTGGTCACATCCGTGGTTGAGAGTGGAGTAGTTGTGCCTCTTATTGTGTCAGACACTGGCCTAAAAGACTCATGTTGGAGGCCATGGAACGATTGCCTATTCTACCTATACTGTAATTTGGTCCCCCATACTTATGGAGTCCCACTGTTCCCTAGGCATCGCATCCCATTTGAGACTGCAATTTCTACAGCTCTTTGTTCCATAATTCGACCATATTATGCACATTAATATGCGTGACCACTTGACATTGACAATTGTTCTCATGCTGGAAACTATAAAGCCGACTACCCCACCCGTGCAGAACCACTCGGCCCGCTTCAGCTCTCCATCCTCTTTTGATTTGTTCCCATCAGATCTTTTTTATTGTTACTTTGCCGATTACGCGTTAATGAGTAACACTGAGATCTTCTTCTTCTGGACTCCTGGGAAGTAGACTTTACATTTCTGAAGTTTTCAAAAGAATCCAAACTTGTTTCATGTCTTAGAGAAGCTGCAGGCAATGAATCTTATTTACAGAGCTGGTTAACCTGTAATGATAAGGTGAGGAAGACGAAAGGCATCACGAGGCCCGACAACTATAGTGCTGCAATATACAACAAAGCCTTCACAAGTGGATGTCTCATCATGGAAGCCCCTAATTAGATTAAAAGTGACCCAGCGTTCCGCTGATCCATTGTCAGGAATCCTTGGCCATCACTTTATTGGGAGCAGCTCTATGTGGCCACTTCTTTTTGTACAGTGGCCACTGCTGGGGAATATAGTATATTATACATACTGGGCGGTATCACAATAGGTGGCAGATCCATCTTTTTGATGTCTGTGTGCCCATGTGCTTACAATGGCAATCCCTTAAAAGCAGATGGCAATTTCTTAATGACACTATATAACAAATAGCAAAACCAAGGATTAAACCTAATATAGGCGTAGAGGGTGAATAAGGGGCATACACATGAATTTCCAAAGGGAAAGGCGGTGGTATCGCCCCGTGCACAGTATTATGCTCTCCCCCGCGCAGTAGAATGGATGGAATGGCAAGCTTGTAGCATCCTGTGGATAGACGAAAACTTTTTCCAATCTCTTTAAAGGTGTAGCCTCATAAAGATGAACCCTACAAAGGCGTAAGAGCATCAAAGGTGGTGCTCAGATAGCTAGAAAAGAGCGCCCTCTGTAAGAATATCTTCTGGCGGAATTGAGCAAGACTTTGGAGACTCCTTGGAAGTGTCTGTCTACAATATTTGGATGGTAAAAATCCTGCAAGCATGACTTTTTCATCCAGCACTTTCAGTTAAAAAGAATGGGCACCTGACGGACCCCATTATAGCCAATCCCATAGGCTCCATTGGTGTCCACTATTTTCCTCTGACCAGAACAAAGGACTCTCCGATGCTTGTGTGAACCTAGTGTAAAAGGCAGCACAGGGAACTCTGTAAGAATCCCACCAAACAACACCTCATACCTCAGCAACCCCTATCTAATATGGGTGCTGGGCAATATCTGGGCAGTCACATGAGAATTTTTAGTTTTTGAGTGCAGATGAATGCCTAGTCTTCTAAATTGTATGCTATACTATTGTGCGACTCAAATAATCGTCCCTTCGTGTACAATACATTTTGTAGATTACACATTTGCTTCTCTTATGGCTCCAGTCTTGATCATTGCTCCCCCAGCTACAGATTTGGATCGTTCCTGATTATCACGAATCCTCCATTCACATTACAGGCAGCGCTTTCAGCGACATTAATGGAGACCATATGTTTTCCATGCGTGCCTCTCATGTGAATGATGAGCCCAGGACGGGAGCTCGGCACACGCCTGTAGATAGAGTTTACTCAACGCTCCCGAGAACTGTACCGGTGGGTCTGCCCGAGGTCGGCCCGGCTCGCTCTCTCTCGGCAGCAGATGCAAGGTTTAATAGAATTCAGGAAAATGAAAAGAGCAAGAGGAAATGATGCTGATTAAAATGGAAGCGAAATAAAATGTGATTTACGGAAAATAAGTAAACATATGCAGATTGAGCGATGTCACGCCCGAGACGGGGGCAGAATGGAAGTCGAACGCCAAGCAAACAGTGTCTGCAGATAGCAGTCATCAATTAGATAGCGATGGTGAATTACAGCGAGTTATATTTAGCCGGACAGCTCTGACTGCGGATGTAAATTAAACTGTCTCATTAAAATGGTCCTCTCCATCACCTTTTTAATAAGCCGTAATAATATGGCGTGCTGTTCTTTTCTGGAGCGGGCAGATAAATTCATACCTGTTTTAATAGTTTCTTTTATTGGTGTTAAGTGGGAATTAATCTAGTCTTAGGCAGTATCAAGGGGCTCCCGTCTCACAGCTCGCTCGTAAAGGTACAAAAAAATTACAGCCGGAATGCACAAAGTCTACCGCTGCCCTCCCGACTCCTGTTCCTTTCCTAAATGAATCCCTTACCCAAAATAAGTGACTAAGGGCTAAGGGTCCTACACCTGGGACCTCCAGAGATCAGAAGGGAACCACAATTTCCTCCGAGTGCTCCTTATGAATGAAGTGGTGGACAAGAGTGACCACCGCTCCTTTTACTTCTATGAGACTTCTGGATTTTTCCATCCTGGCAGTCCCATATAAGTGAATGTAGGGGTGACCACACGTGTGCGCCACTGCTGCATTCACATGCATTCAGAGGTAGTTGCAGGCCACTATACTTGTGATCAATGGGAGTTACTGAATTTGGACCCCCAGCAATTAGACAGATATTCCCAATTCTCAATTCCCTTCTTGTAGATCTGAAGACTCAGAGCTCACTGGTTGTCTCCTGCTTGTTAAGCTTCACATTCAGAGCTCAGTGGGTGTTCTGTTCTTTTTGTCCTGCAGGTTCAGAGCTACATGTGTGTTCCCTGCTTATGAAGCTGCAAATTCACAGCTGAGTGGGATTTCCCTTCTTGTGGTCCTGCTGGTCCAGAGATCAGTGTGTGTTCTCTGCTTGTGGAGCTGAAGATTAAGAGCACAGTGCGTGTTCCCTGCTTGTGAACTACAAAGTGAGAGCTGACAGGATGTCCCATACTTTTTGAGCTTCACATTCAGAACTCATCAATTCACAGTGTTTTCCCTTCTTGAGGTCCTTTAAATTCTGAGATCAGTGGGTATTCCCTTCTTGTACTCTTGCAGGTTCAGAGCTCAGTGTGCGTTCCTTACTTGTGGTCCTGCAGGTTCAGAGCTCAGTGTGTGTTCCTTACTTGTGGACCTGCAGGTTCAGAGCTCAGTGTATGCGTCCTGTTTGTGTTCCTGAAGGTTTAGAGGTCAGTGTGTGCGCCCTGTTTGTAGAGCGGCATGTTCCTGCGCTCATTGTGTTTTCTGTGTAAATCTTCTCATTCTCCTCCTCACTTCTTTCATTCTTTTAGTCTCTGTATCCATGTCTCCTCCTTTACTCTCTCACAACAACATGGCTGGAAACATTCTTTTAGGACTATGTAATTGAAAAAGCCTCTATATGGATATTTATCATGATATATGCAGATAGCAGTGACCTGCCCTGACCGTAGAATTTTCTACAGTGGTCAGGGAGATGTTGTTCAGAAGCGAGTTAGTAATACTCCACAACAAGATCAGATTTCACACAGGGCGTTGTAGTCTGACTATAGAGTGGCAGCTCCATAGGAGCCGTATACACAAAACGTGGATATTTTATTTTGTTACATTTAATCGAGACTATTTTCGACGTTTTTTAAATTTGCAAATAGCTCAAGAATAGCCCTTCGTGTTCGTTCTTAGCTCTTGATAATAGCTGCCCTTGGAAATTTTTGAAGATATGAAAATCTTCAATAACCACAAGCTCCAACCAATAATAATAAGCTCATGCATCCATTAGCAAAAAAAAAAAAAGCCAGAAATACAAATGTAGATCCATTTAATGAAAGCAAAAAATGGATGCAAATGTATGGCCTTGTATTTAGTTACAGATCAATAAAAAAATGAAAAATGATCCGTTTCTGTCCATCTTTTCTAATGGACTCCAAAGTATGGTAGACTATGATTTTGTGTCCTTAAAAAAAAACAAAAAAAAAACAGATGTTTTTTGTTTTTCTTATCTCTCTGTAAACGGGTAACCGTCCATTTTCATCTGTTGTTTTGCATCCATTGTTTGCACACGTTACTCGTAATCTATTTAACAGATGTAACTGTAATGTGAATGCGTACTTACCCAGAGTATACATCTATGTATGTTTGTTTTTGTTTTTTTCAAGAACAGAAAAATGTGGCGGTCTGTTTCCGGTCCCAAAAAAAAAAAGTGTGTAATTTTTATTTTTTTTTTTTACATTGAAGTCTATATACAGTGGATGCCCTCATTGTATCAGTTTTTTGCTGTATAATTTTTTTTTTTTTTGAGCATTATAGTAAAAAAGTGCCTAAATGATACAGATGTGAACGCACCCTTAGTCACGTTTCCAGATTTCTATCTAGAACCCTAGCCTGCGACCACAGATTCAGACGTAGCCTTGGTACGAATATTGGCAGAGCTCCAGATCACGTAACCTTGGCCGCCACTATATTCCCGTTTCCTCGCGCATCTGCAGCTTTAAAGTTTTGTTGTTTGCCCCCCCGCCTCCCCCCACCTCGCTAATGTAATTGCACAGAAATCTATTACTGCTTTGGTAAATGACACTTTTGGCAGGAGGCACAATTGCGCTGCGGTTCTGAATGAATAAATAACTGCGCGTTTCATCCTACATTACCTGTGATCTAAGACCCGACAGTTTTTTATCTGAGGCAGCAAAGTACGTCACAGTTAACTACTGCCAGCGAGCGAGCGAGCGAGCGCTCTCCCAGTCAGTCAGAATGCCAAGTCAGCAGCCCCCGGAGGCGACAGTTTTACTGTTTAAGTGATGTGCACTGATACTAAATACATTTTGGGCTGTAAAGCAATGAAAACCTGCCCTGTGCAATATTTCTAGGAGTTTGAGCGCCATCTAATATTTATAATCAATTTAATGTGATGAAACGAGACAGTCTGGAAGCCAGGTACTGTCATTAGTCACGAACAAAACTCCCCTCCAAATTTCCAAGTCGCAGGGATCTGACATTAGCAGAGATGACACCGCTATCTATTCTCACAAGATATCGAGAGCCTGTAAAAGAGGTTAGAAAAACATGGACGCTTCCGATAACAGCGCCACACTTAGCCAAAGGTTGTGCCTGGTATTACAGTTCAGCTTTGTTGGCGTACATCAGGTTGAGCTGCAGTACCGCACACAGCCTATGTGCTAGTGTGGTGCTGTTACTGGAAAAAGGCAGCCATGTTTTTCTAATCCTGTACAACCCATGGACTTTGGAGTGAGTAGGCCAGACCACCGATTCTGAATCCACAACCTGATTCCGACTCCTTCATTAATGGCTGACAGCCACGGTCAGGCTGAAGGAGTAAAGTCCTTCTAATTCATTAAAAAACTAATGAATGAATTCCTAAGAAGTGCAAAAATTATGCAACAAACTATTGACCTTATTCTACAATATCGATAATCGTATAGCATAATTAAAATTATTTTTTTTTTCAAAGCCAGTGTCCGTAACTATTTTCTGACTACGACTACGACTTCATTGCCCTGGCCACACCTGTGCTTAGGTTGTATCTGGTATAACAGCTCAGCTACATTGAAGTAAATTAGGCTTAGCTGCAATACCAAAAACGGCCTGTGTGGAGCTGTGTCTGGAAAAAATTCATGTTTTTCTAATCCTGTACAACCCCCGGATGATTTTATAGATGTACTTAATGTATCAGTAAAATACTCTGTTTACAGGTCCACAGGATGGGGGATCACTGACCTCCTTCTCGAGACAGGCGCAGGTCTCAGAGGTGGTACCTGCATCTGTAAGACATTTATCCTGTGACTACAACGTATCCAATCAGCAGCAGCTGCCCAAATGTCTCCACTACTGTGCTACAATGTATCCAGTCTAGACAAAGCTCTGTGAGCTCAACACAGCAGCATCATAAATCTCTCTGCTAGCTTGCTATAATTAGAGAAGAGCGAAGTATTCAAAAATTCGATTCGGCAACTTTGCTGAATTTCGCTATATGATTCTATTCGATCGGAATTAATTCACGGCGAATAAACAGCTATTTCCTGTCTGCAAAGAGCCGGGGTGGGCGGCAAAATGGCGGAAGCCCTTGGATGCCGCGGTCCTGTCTCTCTCTCTCTCTCCAGCACAGACAATTTTTATTCATGTGGAAGGATCTGCTAACAAGCAAAGACACGCCTACCCAATGACATCACTAGAGAGCATCATGTGACCGTCTGATGTCACAAAGGTCCTTACTAAATATTCGTTACCGCGAAGCATCAGAAAATCCGGAATCGTGGCGAATCAAAGATTTCCTGAAATTCGGATCGAATTCCACTTCTGCAGCTTCAATTCGCTCATCTCTAGCTATAATGTTTCCAATGTAGATAATGCTCTGTGAGCTAAACACATCAGCAGCATCACCTATCTCTCTTCTCGTTTGCTACAGTGTTGCCAGTCTAGACGATGCTCTGTGAGCTAAACACATCAGCAGCAGCGTCAGAAATCTCGCTGCTAGTTTGCTACAAGGTTTCCAATGTAGATAATGCTCTGTGAGCTAAACACATGTGATGCCGTGATCAAAAGCAGCATCTGTACAAATCTATCTAGCCTGCTACAATGTACCCAGTCCAGACAATGCTCTGTGAGCTAAACACATCTGCAGCTGCTGGAATCTCTCTGCTAGCTCACTACAGTATATCCAGTGTAGACAATGCTCTGTGAGCTCAATACATAATCAGCAGCTGCGCAGATGTTTGCTCTATATTGTAGCAAGCTAGCAGAGAATTTTGTGCAGCTGCCAATGATGTGTTGAGCTCACAGAGCATTGTCTAGACTGGATATATTGTAGTGAGCTAGCAGAGAGATTCCAGCAGCTGCAGATGTGTTTAGCTCACAGAGCATTGTCTGCACTGGGTACATTGTAGCAGGCTAGATAGATTTGTACAGATGCTGCTTTTGATCACGGCATCACATGGGTTAAACAGCCATAGATGGGAGATCCCACGGGCACAACCAATTTTTACCCCCAATAATAGCAGTGTAAATGTACATTTCTGGAGGTGCGGTAATACGTCAGATGGAATCAAGGGGTTAATATGTTTCCATTCTGGATTTTATGAGGGGAGTGCTGTCCGAGCGGAGTCGCTCCGCAGGTTTCTTGTACATGGAGGGCGGTAATAATACACTATAAACATTCCCCATCTGTGTGGGCTCCAGCGGCTCGCTACCTATAACCTGTGATCCTGCGTCTTGTGGGGGGGCTCGGGACGCACACAGAATAGATTGTGTTATTGGAAGTTAATTGCTGGGTCTCCGAGGAGGGGGGCGCGAGGGTCCTGCTTAATCTTTGCGCTTTTCAACGTCTTTCTATTTTTAGCTGCGGTTATTGTAGCTCAGACGAGATTTTCCCCGCGGATAGTATGTGACACTGTGACAGTGCGGGACTCCTGGCGTACACTGGCATTTCATTTGCTCTGACTGTAGCCTAAGAGCGACATTTAAAGGGGAGGGGGGTAGAAAATTATTGTCAGGGCGTACTGTAATTAGCCAGTCCGTCACCAATTAATATCCAAAATCTGGAGATTCGAGAGAGAAATCATTGTAAAGATTTAATGGGGCAAGAGCCGAAATGTGCGGAGGAGAGGGTGACACTGATGTGTGGGGTGGCCAGTCTTGGAACAGGTCCTTAAAGGGGATGTTCAGGACTAGAATAAAGGGTCTGCTTCTTTACCCAGAAACAGTGTCTCATCTGTCCATTGGATATCTCAGGTATTGCAGTTCAGCCATATTTTCCTTAAAGGGGTTGTCCAGGGAGGGACGGGGGGTGGGTAAAATAAAGAAGGGGTACTCACCTACTCCTGGTTCTACGTTGTGGTGTTGGGTCCTCCTTTCCATCCTGTGTCATATTTGTTGGGCAGGAAGTGGAGCAGTTTAGGTGACCGGCCTGTTGGGTATCAGTGATGTCACTGCTGGTATATACAGTATACAGGTGATCATTGAGGCCAGGGATTAGCCACAATGTCTCTGGAGCCACATCTGGCCCTACCAGTACAGGCGCGGGAGGGCGAGGGGCAGGTGAATGTTTTTATTTATTTTAATCCACCATTGGCCTCCCTGGGATTTCCAGAACTGCATGCAGCAGGGGAGGGATAGACGATTATAATGCATCCATACAGATCGGCCGCCTCCTCCGGCGCATGACCTGAGAGTCACGTGTCTTACTATTGGTACCTTCTTACTTTTTTCCAGCTACTGGACAGCCCCTTTAAGGTAATGTCTCATGTCCCCAAACCCTTTTAGTTGCAGAGTTTTTGGATATTTTTGTAAGATTGTTGTTGATGCTAAAACTCTAATACTAAGTCAACCAAAATTCACATGGTCTACCCCGCTTTCTGTTTTGACCCTTTGCCTATTGCTGGGATTGGTAAGTACCATCTCAGGGACCCCACTAATGTTATCTGATATATCAGGGTGATGTGCAGGTAGGAAATTATTTTGAGCTTTGCAAGTAAAAATATTTTTTGCAGGGCTGGGCAAGTGTGCAAAAATATTATCTGTCACTAGAAAATCTTATAGAATTCTAAAAATGGCAACGGGTAGTTGGATTGTGGATTCCTAGTAGATTGTCCAGATGAAGATTTTTGATGTCCCATCAAAGGACCAATATATACAGCAATGTGTGGGTGTCTCTATCTCATATCTATCTCCTATCTATCTATCTCCTATCTATCTATCTCATATCTATCTATCTATCTCATATCTATCTATCTATCTATCTCATATCTATCTATCTATCTCATATCTATCTATCTCATATCTATCTATCTATCTATCTATCTATCTATCTATCTATCTATGTCATATCTATCTATGTCATATCTATCTATCTATCTCATATCTATCTATGTCATATCTATCTATCTCATATCTATCTATCTATCTATCTATCTCATATCTATCTATCTCATATCTATCTATGTCATATCTATCTATCTCATATCTATCTATCTATCTCCTATCTATCTATCTATCTATCTATCTATCTATCTCATATCTATCTATCTATCTATCTATCTATCTATCTCATATCTATCTATCTCCTATCTATCTATGTCATATCTATCTATCTCATATCTATCTATCTATCTATCTATCTATCTATCTCATATCTATCTATCTATCTATCTATCTCCTATCTATCTATCTATCTATCTATCTATCTATCTATCTATCTATCTCATATCTATCTATCTCATATCTATCTATCTCCTATCTATCTATCTCATATCTATCTATCTCATATCTATCTATCTATCTATCTCATATCTATCTATGTCATATCTATCTATCTCATATCTATCTATCTCATATCTATCTATCTATCTATCTCATATCTATCTATCTATCTATCTCCTATCTATCTATCTATCTCATATCTATCTCATATCTATCTATCTCATTATCTATCTATCTATCTATCTATCTATGTCATATCTATCTCATATCTATCTCATATCTATCTATCTCATATCTATCTATCTATCTATCTATCTATCTATCGATCTATCTATCTCATATCTATCTCATATCTATCTATCTATCTCATATCTATCTATCTATCTATCTATCTATCTCATATCTATCTATCTCATATCTATCTATCTCCTATCTATCTATCTCCTATCTATCTATCTATCTATCTATCTATCTCATATCTATCTATCTCATATCTATCTATCTATCTATCTATCTATCTATCTATCTATCTATCTCATATCTATCTCATATCTATCTATCTCATATCTATCTATCTATCTATCTCATATCTATCTATCTCATATCTATCTATCTCATATCTATCTCATATCTATCTATCTATCTCATATCTATCTATCTATCTATCTCATATCTATCTATCTATCTATATCTATCACATATCTATCTATCTATCTATCTATCTATCCCATATCTATCTATCTATCTATCTATCTATCTATCTATCTATCTCATATCTATCTATCTCATATCTATCTATCTTTCCCATATCTATCTATCTATCTATCTATCTATCTATCTATCTATCTATCTATCTATCTATCTTTACACATACACACATTGGTGTGTAAATAGGGCTACAAGACTTTGCCCTATAATACAATCTTCACCAAGAGCAGGACATCTTCCACACTTCTGCACTTCTCCGTCCATTATTTCAGAAACTGGACTTCAACTTGGTTTGAAGCCGGAAGAGATCACAGGAAATCTAGTTTTGAGGATTGAATGTTTTGTAAAAAAAATTTTAAACAATCATTTTCATGTTTTTATAGATATTTTCTAAAGTAAACATATATTTTGTCTAGATTTAGTGATTTTTGGCTTGTAATTATTTTATTTGTGTTCTAAATATTTTGTAATTCTTTAAGTTCTTTTTACATTACTCGGTATGATAATTGTTATATATTATTTGGTAATTTTTTTGGGGTGTTCTTTTTCTTTTATTTTTGTGTTTCTTCATCATATATAATACTTCATAATTTTCTTATTTTTTATTTTTTTATTGTAGGTCACTTTTTTGTTTCCATGTGATTTAATATTTTAAGTCACTCGATTTATTTTTTATAACTTTGTGTCTATATGTTTTTTTTTATTATAAGCTGGTTTACTGTCAAAATTGAATAACAAGATGGCGTCACTTTCCTTACGTAGGTCATGGAGTATTTTTCTAATAATGGTGAATCCCATCCACCATCACACGAAGGAAACAAAAGGAATGTAACACATTGCAAACCTCAAGTGTGGGTTGACCATTACCTGTTTTCTTGCAGAAAGTGGAACTTTAGCCAAGGAAGAAACAAAATTAAAGTCGAATTTTGCATCATTTACGTCTCCTGCCAGTCTTGTAGACAGTCTGAGCTTTGTGTATTTCATCTTTTTTTTTTTTTTTTTTACTTTATCGGCAGTGGAAATGTAACAAGCACTTTGTACAATCAGCTCTTTCACGCTTCGCAGCCTCCTGTGCGCTACTCAATTGGCTATTCACTCAGTAAATAATCCAACATTTAGTATTCTTTTCATTGAACAAGACATTGCTTTGTCATCTTAATAGAAGAAATTATTTCTAATTACAGTCCAGGACTCTCTGGGTGAAAATGAACCATTTAGAAAATTCTATACACATTTTTAGTAATTTTTTTGTTTTTTTATTTAAAAAAACAAAAAAAATTATGCCTTTTTAGTATAAGGTTTCTTTTCTCTCTGCGATTCGGGTGTTCAGAAAACTTGAGCCAGCTCCATTTCCTTAAAAAAAGAGGGGACACTGTGCTACACCAGTACTATACCCTCTTTGACAATGGGTGCTTCGGCAGACTAGGCCACGCCCAGGTTGCACTAAACAATTCATTTGCATATGGATTAAAAGTAGGAGTTCTTGGCAGCAAGATTGCGCTTTGACACACACAATATATATTGACTATAACTGCGCCGACATCAGCATAAAAAGTGCTGGATAAATTTATTATCATAACATAATGATATTTAAAAAAAAAAAAAAAAATCCACAATTTTACCCGCGTAATTAATATTATCTAGTGATATTTTCTAAGATCCTTTTTGGTTATCTGACTATACATTTAATGCTAAAGGATTGTCA
Source organism: Leptodactylus fallax (assembly GCA_947044405.1). Taxonomy (NCBI): domain Eukaryota; kingdom Metazoa; phylum Chordata; class Amphibia; order Anura; family Leptodactylidae; genus Leptodactylus; species Leptodactylus fallax. The sequence continues at coordinate 286,094 of CAMRHE010000613.1, read as the reverse complement.
GAGTCCATTTTGGCATGTCTGTGATGCGCGCCTACCGCAACTGTCAAGACACGGATCATCAACCTGACAAGGGTTTCATTAAATTCTCTATTAATAATGTATTTTTTGGCTTCTGCTGACATATACATTTTTGTGTCCTTTAATAACATTTGTTCAATGTCCTAAAAAAAAAATCAGTATTTTGTTTTATTTGCATAAAATATTACAAACTTTTTTATTTTTTTGTTTTTACTTTTTTTTTTGCTTTTTGTATAAAAATCCTGCATGAGAAATTATTTACAAACACAGCTATGATATTAATATAAGTCAAAGAGGTAACATTCCTGTCTTATACAGGCACATGACTGTAAAGGGGTCATCCAGACAAAAATGAATAAACCTTTTAACTTTTAAATCAGTCGGGGGCATTGAAAAAAATTAACAAAAATTGCATACTCACCTGTCCCCGATGCTCCGGTGTCCTCCCGGGGCGTCAGCGGCCTCAACAGGCCTAAGGAAGAGGACCCGTGATGTCACAGGAAGTGAAATCGCATGCCATTCCCTGATTGGCCTCTGCGGCACTCTGGAAGAGACCCGGGAGAAGCCACCACCGGGTCGCGCCAGGAGGACACCGGAGCATCAGGGTCAGGTGAGTATGCATTTTTTTTTTTTTTTTTTTTCAATGCCCCTGGCTGATTTAAAAGTTAAAAGGGTTGTCCATTTTTGCCTGGATAACCCCTTTAAGCTGCAGCAAAGTTCAAAAACAGTGGCTGCTGGCTACATAGTTTCTAAAAGTTCTAAATTTCTGGTTTTGTTAATATTATTACTTCTGTTTGACACACACGGAACCCAATGCCCATGGGGAAAGGAAATCCCTTCTAAGGTTTTCTTCCCACCTTGGTGTTCACCAAAGCCTACCTGAGGATGACAATGGGGTGACCAGTACTGTACTATACTGTAATTGTACTGGGCACAAGCGGCATGAACCAACATGACCATGGACAAGACCCCACTTTGGGGAAATCATCTCCTGTACGTGTGGCTCTGCCTGTTTACATGACTAGCAGGTTATTAGTACTGTCCTCAGCTCACGATTTTATCATTTTGACGCCCATCTGCATCAGATCTGCGCGCGTGTCCATTGGGCACCATGGTCTTTTGTCCTCATAGTTGGCAGTCTCTTGGCCTGTTCCAATACTTAGGCAGGTGTTGCAGCCTCAATGCCAGCTTATAATGTTCCAGACAGAAGGTCTTTACGTAAAATCACCATGGGAGTGTTCGTTGTCACATAGTGTTAGTCGCACACATTACCTACCTCTAGCTTTCTTTTGTGGTGGACATGCAAGCCTCGTATCTAAGTGTATGGCTTGCAAAATTGAAATCAGTTTCGACTTGCGCTTGACCGTTTTGCCACACTCAGCACATGGATGAAACCTCTTTATATTCTATGAATATTTACCCAAAACCAATACCGCTCAGCGATCATTAACAGGTTATTAAGAATGGACAACGGCCATTTCTGCAGCATCTGAGAAGTTCAGCTCCTGGCTGTTGACCCTTCATCTTTATTAAATATGCCTGTGGTTGTCCTGATAAATGAAGCTTCTCCGTTGACCTTGTGCTGTCAATAAAGTTGACCACAATGAACATATGGTCTGATATTGAGTAATGGGTAATGGTGGGTGCTATCTCCATGTATATATGAGGTTGGGAACCGTAACCTACTCGAAGGTGGTTTAGGCTCCATTCATACTACCAGTGTTCATGGGCAATGCTGTCCATGGTCCATTAAAATGTGGAATATGCTCTACCTTTTGGCAGATAGGAAACACTTCTCCATTTTCACGGACCTGACTCTTCCATTGAAATGAGCCCTGGAAAAAAAGGATTCCATGCCAATGTTGACTTGGCCATGTTTTTATGGGTCGGTGAATATTGCTTTAGGCTACTGGCTGACTTTTAAGTCTAGGAGTAACTTCCAAAAAGATCTGAAACGTTGTGGAGATATCTTCACTATATCAAAGGTTTAAACATGTGTTTTATTGGGAATTGTGCCCCCTCGCCTCCTATCTTCATGCTATATTTCATTTATGCTAGTGATACACCTGGGATACCCATCAGCCATTCCACTAACTCTTCCGATACCCCACACTTAATGCACGCTCAACTTGAATAAGCATGAACATGTTCCAAAATGAGACCGGGCCTAAAGCCACTGCCAAACACCTACAGTGGTGACTTTGCTCCCTCAGATCAAAGGGGTTGGGAATGTTGAAGTCCAGCATGGAAGACTTTTCCTTCCCTTTGTATCTTTCGATAGGAGAGAGTCATGAGGCCCCCATACACATTCAGTGGTCATCTGCACCTTCTGAAATCAGTGCATTTATTCAACATGTATCCAATGTGTAGTCACCTTAGATGAGATGCACTTTTTGTGTAATTTTTACAGCCCGGACATTCGAGGTGACCTGACTAATGTAAACCAGAATCAGGGGTCATGTTGCTTAGGAGAATGTCTTTTGATTTAGTGATTGCAGGGACTGTCCAGACCGACCTTGACTGATCAATACTTCTCAAGTACCAGATCTCAACATATGAGATACACATTGTGGGCACCATCGGAGCACCAAACACTGGGCCAGGCAGTGGCTTCTCTAAGTGACATTATGTTTAAGCTATCTAAGAACATTGCCGCTCACAACCCATCGTATGGTCCTTTGCTCTCAGAGTTTGTTACTATCTGATAATGGCACTTTAGAGAGGAAACTGTTGGATTTAACATTGTGTTAGGTTGGGAGTGATCTCCACCTCACGTGAACCCGCCTGCAGTAATGATGGCATTGGGAATTTGCGTCATGTTTGCCTTTGAAAGTTAGCGAGGTCCCGATCACCTCAGGCCATGTCACCACAGCGAGGGGAAAGTGACACATGGGGAGATTCAGTCAAAGTCCTGTCAGGCATTAGATTTGAACTAGAATCCCGTGCACCATCACAATATAGCCGAGCCTTATACAATTAAGTCATTGGAATACACTTGTACAGCTCAGCTTCAGACACAGTACTTTGCTTGCATGAGGACCATATAGTCATGTAGTCAAGGATGTCACATAAGTGCACTGAACTGCAGGGGTTGATGCATGAATCTCTTATAAAGAATCAGTGACTTATGGCTTTGTGTTTGCTGCAGTATTATAAGCCCTAACGTGTAATGCTGAATCTTTAGTTACCCAATAACTCCTATAATACGGCCACCTATGTAAAAGAATATAACTATAATACTGTCCCGTGTACAAGAATATTTATAGCTATAATACTATCCTCTATGTACAAAAATATAACTATTATAATACTGCTCCTATGTACAAGAATATAACTACTATAATACTACCTCCTATGTACAAGAATATAACTACTATAATACTGCTCCTATGTACAAGAATATAACTACTATAATACTGCTCCTATGTACAAGAATATAACTACTATAATACTGCTCCTATGTACAAGAATATAACTACTATAATACTGCTCCTATGTACAAGAATATAACTACTATAATACTGCTCCTATATACAAGAATATAACTACTATAATACTGCCCCTTATGTACAAGAATATAAGTGCTATAATACTGCCTCCTATGTACAAGAATATAACTACTATAATACTGCTCCTATGTACAAGAATATAACTACTATAATACTACCTCCTATGTACAAGAATATAACTGCTATAATACTGTCCCCTATGTACAAGAATATAACTACTATAATACTGCTCCTATGTACAAGAATATAACTACTATAATACTGCTCCTATGTACAAGAATATAACTACTATAATACTGCTCCTATGTACAAGAATATAACTACTATAATACTACCTCCTATGTACAAGAATATAACTGCTATAATACTGTCCCCTATGTACAAGAATATAACTACTATAATACTGCTCCTATGTACAAGAATATAACTACTATAATACTACTCCTATGCTATGTACAAGAATATAACTACTATAATACTGCTCCTATGTACAAGAATATAACTACTATAATACTACCTCCTATGTACAAGAATATAACTGCTATAATACTGTCCCCTATGTACAAGAATATAACTACTATAATACTGCTTCTATGTACAAGAATATAACTACTATAATACTGCCCCTATGTATAATAATATAACTACTATAATACTACTCCTATGTACAAGAATATAACTACTATAATACTGCCCCCATGTACAAGAATATAACTACTATAATACTGCCCCTATGTATAATAATATAACTACTATAATACTACTCCTATGTACAAGAATATAACTACTATAATACTGCTCCTATGTACAAGAATATAACTACTATAATACTACTCCTATGTACAAGAATATAACTACTATAATAGTACTCCTATGTACAAGAATATAACTACTATAATACTGCCCCTATGTACAAGAATATAACTACTATAATACTGCCCCCTATGTACAAGAATATAACTACTATAATACTGCTCCTATGTACAAGAATATAACTACTATAATACTGCCCCCTATGTACAAGAATATAACTACTATAATACTACTCCTATGTACAAGAATATAACTACTATAATACTGCCCCTATGTACAAGAATATAACTACTATAATACTACTCCTATGTACAAGAATAGAACTACTATAATACTACCTCCTATGTACAAGAATATAACTACTATAATACTGCTCTTATGTACAAGAATATAACTACTATAATACTACTCCTATGTACAAGAATATAACTACTATAATACTGCCCCCTATGTACAAGAATATAACTACTATAATACTGCTCCTATGTACAAGAATATAACTACTATAATACTGCTCCTATGTACAAGAATATAACTACTATAATACTGCCCCTATGTACAAGAATATAACTACTATAATACTGCCCCCTATGTACAAGAATATAACTACTATAATACTGCTCCTATGTACAAGAATATAACTACTATAATACTGCTCCTATGTACAAGAATATAACTACTATAATACTACTCCTATGTACAAGAATATAACTACTATAATACTGCCCCCTATGTACAAGAATATAACTACTATAATACTGCTCCTATGTACAAGAATATAACTACTATAATACTGCCCCTATGTACAAGAATATAACTAATATAATACTGCCTCCTATGTACAAGAATATAACTACTATAATACTGCCCCCTATGTACAAGAATATAACTACTATAATACTGCTCCTATGTACAAGAATATAACTACTATAATACTGCCCCCTATGTACAAGAATATAACTACTATAATACTACTCCTATGTACAAGAATAGAACTACTATAATACTACCTCCTATGTACAAGAATATAACTACTATAATACTGCTCTTATGTACAAGAATATAACTACTATAATACTACTCCTATGTACAAGAATATAACTACTATAATACTGCCCCCTATGTACAAGAATATAACTACTATAATACTGCTCCTATGTACAAGAATATAACTACTATAATACTGCTCCTATGTACAAGAATATAACTACTATAATACTACTCCTATGTACAAGAATATAACTACTATAATACTGCCCCCTATGTACAAGAATATAACTACTATAATACTGCTCCTATGTACAAGAATATAACTACTATAATACTGCCCCTATGTACAAGAATATAACTAATATAATACTGCCTCCTATGTACAAGAATATAACTACTATAATACTGCTCCTATGTACAAGAATAGAACTACTATAATACTGCTCCTATGTACAAGAATATAACTACTATAATACTGCCCCCTATGTACAAGAATATAACTACTATAATACTGCTCCTATGTACAAGAATAGAACTACTATAATACTGCTCCTATGTTTCACTTTATAAACTGACAGTAACCCCTTTTGTAACTTGTGTATAATTTCCCAATATTTACTGTACTTTTTCCAATAATTTTGCAGTAATGATTTCCAAGTTCTCTCCCGAGGCGATTGTCAATCCCTGCTGACTCACCCGGCTGGCGGTACGCTGTTGATAGAGCTTTCGTCTTGACTCTGATCATGTGATGTTTTCTTTTTTTGCATGTCAGGAGAAAACTTTCTCCTCTCCCTCTGTAACTTTTTGAGTGCAATCACTTTGTTCTCATGAAGGACGTGATCCCGGGGAGATTCTGATCCCAGATCATACACCGCGTTATGTTAATTGACAATCGCAGGTTGATGTGCGGACATCTTGACTTGATAATCAGTGTCAGCGCTCGGTTCCAAGTGGGCTGAATGCAATGGGGAAGAGTCGGTGAAATCCAGGAAGAAAGAGAAAATGGCTCTGATTTTCATATCAAAATGACTGGAGTGTTATATATAATCCTGACAGGCCTGCGTGACTCCCGCTACGAGTTCCTGTCATCAGAAGATTCTTGTGTGAAGTGTCTAATATGTATTGCCGGTTTGTTATATATCCCGGGGAGAAGACATTTTGTCGAAGATAAAAGGGCCGATTGCTTATGTATGACCTCTAAAGTCACCCCCATGTTCCTTAATTGTCTGAGAAGTGAATGTGGTCTGATATTAGATCTGTATGGCCGGGGGTCAGGGGATGTCCACTCTAAACAACCTCTTCCACAAGCTGTAGTAGGTCAAGTGAGATAATAGGTGAGGCCTAGAACTTGATGTTGTATCCAGGTTATCGAACCTATGAGGTTGGACAAGCCAGTGGGATCCTATAGGAGACATGTCCCACTGTATTCATGTTAATATCCCAGCTGGTTACTGGTCTGCAAACCAAAACCAGTGGACAAACTTGTTGGCGTAGTGTCGATGTGTTAGCAGAAAAACCATTGGACTCTCTTATATACTGGAACCGAAACTTCACAAATCTTGTTTTTCAGTAAACAATACAAGTGATCTACATAGGACACAAGGTAAAACACTCTTTGGTGTATAACTTCAGTCAACCGGAGCTTACACGCACAAGCTGATGGGCATGACGCTTCCTACTGCACTCATGGACTAGGCTTCAGTTTCCTCATGGTGCAGTAGCTGCTTTCTGGGCTTGTTCGGGCCAACCATCTTATTGGCATAAAGGCTGTCCTAGTTATAATGTTCCCTTGGTCTGGCGTACCCAAATGTCACATCGCAGTTATTGTGGGGTCATACCTCCTCCTGTGGAAGTCACCAACTCCTCCTGTACTTCGGTTGGTTTTATGTGCGGATTAGTTATGTGGTCTTCGTTCTCGTCATATTATTTGTGTACTATATTGGTCCCAACACTCTGATATTATTATTAGGCACTGCATGCTCTATTATTTATTATTAGGCACTGTATGGTATGGTATATGGTATAATGCCATGTAAGAGGGCACTACACAGGTCACCGACCAATGGAAGGTTTTTCCAGCAGTGGTGGCTCTCATTTTGATTATGCAATGGGCCCAGGGTCTTCAAGTTACTTCTCCAGTGTCTATTAGGATCATAGCCGGTTTGGTGATGATAAACCATGTCTTTACTGATTTCTTCCAAGCACAAACCCAGTGTAGATCATGGCCAACCCTATCAGAGAGCCATTCGGACTGGATAGGGGATAAGTGTTTTATGTGAAACAACCCCTTTATGGAAGAAGACGAGGATGTCCTTTAGACTCTTGTTCATTAGGTCTTACAAGAAAAAAGAAGGGGTCTTGTATCGTCGATGTTACGGGAAAGTTTGGTTTTTTTTGCAGCTATTATCAGGTGGTTTTCCCACTAAAGTTCTCAAAGACTTAAGGACTAGATAGAAGATGATAGTCTGAGATAAGAAACCTCCTCTGTTTCCATTGACCATACTGTATATCTAAACGAGACACAAGGGAAGGGTAAACTATTGGGTGAGCTCAATAAGGCTCTTCCATTATAGCTCTAGAATCTGGGTTATTTGGACAGAACACATAATGATGGAGGTTTTTATGGTCATTTCTTTTGGAATCAGAATTAATGCTAAAGCAAACAATTGTTTGTAGATGAGAGCCATTACCATTGGGACCGACCCCAGGCTGGATGGTTAAAGGAGACTCGATATACTGTAGGTTTGATGACCTTTCTATCATGTAGAACATGTAGGTGAAGGCTCACACTCTTATATACAGGTCTTGTTTCATTTCATATCTGTCTAAATTACTTTCCAACTATGGCAAAACTTGAAAACCTTTTAATGAATCTAGGACTGAGAATATGATACTGTTTTAGCTTTTAGCTCTTGGAATTTTTTCTTGGAATTGGTGATCTTACATGGTACCTTGACCCATCGGAAGATAACGAAACTCGAGAGACCTAATATTCTGTGTACTGTATAGAAATCCATATCGTGGGGGCCGCAGAGCAGATGTCACAGGCTAATAAAACCTATTCCAAATGTAACACCCCATAGCTATCTATCTACAGTGCCTTGCGAAAGTATTTGGCCCCCTTGAACTTTTCAACCTTTTGCCACATTTCAGGCTTCAAACATAAAGATATAAAATTTTAATTTTTTTGGTGACGAATCAAACAAGTGGGACACAATTGTGAAGTGGAACAACATTTATTGGTTATTTTAAACTTTTGTAAAAAATAAAAAACTGAAAAGTGGGGCGTGCCAAATTATTCGGCCCCTTTACTTTCAGTGCAGCAAACTCACTCCAGAAGTTCAGTGAGGATCTCTGAATGATCCAATGTTGTCCTAAATGACTAATGATGATAAATATAATCCACCTGTGTGTAATCAAGTCTCCGTATAAATGCACCTGCTCTGTGATAGTCTCAGGATTCTGTTTAAAGCGCAGAAAGCATCATGAAGACCAAGGAACACACCAGGCAGGTCCGTGATTCTGTTGTGGAGAAGTTTAAAGCCGGATTTGGATACAAAAAGATTTCCCAAACTTTAAACATCCCAAGGAGCACTGTGCAAGCGATCATATTGAAATGGAAGGAGTATCAGTCCACTGCAAATCTACCAAGACCCGGCCGTCCCTCTAAACTTTCATCTCAAACAAGGAGAAGACTGATCAGAGATGCAGCCAAGAGGCCCATGATCACTCTGGATGAACTGCAGAGATCTACAGCTGAGGTGGGAGAGTCTGTCCATAGGGCAACAATCAGTCGTACATTGCACAAATCTGGCCTTTATGGAAGAGTGGCAAGAAGAAAGCCATTTCTCAAAGATATCCATAAAAAGTCTCATTTAAAGTTTGCCACAAGCCACCTGGGAGACACCAAACATGTGGAAGAAGGTGCTCTGCTCAGATGAAACCAAAATCCAACTTTTTGGCCACAATGCAAAACGATATGTTTGGCGTAAAAGCAACACAGCTCATCACCCTGAACACACCATCCCCACTGTCACACATGGTGGGGGCAGCATCATGGTTTGGGCCTGCTTTTCTTCAGCAGGGACAGGGAAGATGGTTAAAATTGATGGGAAGATGGATGGAGCCAAATACAGGACCATTCTGGAAGAAAACCTGTTGGAGTCTGCAAAAGACCTGAGACTGGGACGGAGATTTATCTTCCAACAAGACAATGATCCCAAACATAAAGCAAAATCTACAATGGAATGGTTCACAAATAATCGTATCCAGGTGTTAGAATGGCCAAGTCAAAGTCCAGACCTGAATCCAATCGAGAATCTGTGGAAAGAGCTGAAAACTGCTGTTCACAAACGCTCTCCATCCAACCTCACTGAGCTCCAGCTGTTTTCCAAGGAAGAATGGGCAAGAATTTCAGTCTCTCAATGTGCAAAACTGATAGAGACATACCCCAAGCGACTTGCAGCTGTAATCGCAGCAAAAGGTGGCGCTACAAAGTATTAACTTAAGGGGGCCGAATAATTTGGCATGCCCCACTTTTCAGTTTTTTATTTTTTACAAAAGTTTAAAATATCCAATAAATTTCGTTCCACTTCACAATTATGTCCCACTTGTTGTTGATTCTTCACCAAAAATTAAAATTTTATATCCTTATGTTTGAAGCCTGAAATGTGGCAAAAGGTTGAAAAGTTCAAGGGGGCCGAATACTTTCGCAAGGCACTGTATCTGTCTCTATCTATCTATCTATCTATCTATCTATCTATCTATCTATCTATCTATCTATTTATCATATGTATATATTTATCCATCCCATCTTTGTCTGTATGTCCATCTATCTTATATATATATTTATCCATCTGTCTATCATCTTACATCTATCTATTCACGAAATCAATGTTGGCAGATCATTACATTGCAGAACACCTGAATACCCCCTTTCCTTTCCTTTCCTTTCCTTTCCTTTCCTTTCCTTTCCTTTCCTTTCCTTTCCTTTCCTTTCCTTTCCTTTCCTTCCCCTTTCATATGGCGGTGACACATTTCCACCCTGTGTAGCTTTAACCCTTTGCTTTCTGCGTGCAGCTGGACGTAATTTCTGATTTTTGCTGCTGTTGACTTCAGCGTGCGATTTTCTGAGTGACTGCATCAGCCTTTCATCTCGCCTCTGTCTCTCCCAGGCATTTTCTGTTCCTCGCCAACAGCTCTGCACTGTGTCCCAAAATAACACAGTTACTAAAAAAAGCCAATGTGCCTTGTATGTCATGGCGTCCTCTCAAGCGTGCGGCTGATGCCTTTCAGTGGTCTGCCAGGACGGATACGGTTAATGACCAGTTACTGACTTACATACAGATGATAGATACCGATACCGTGCCAGGCCGATCAGGCCGCTGCTTCCATACATATCCTTCTAGATAAAATCTGAAATCATCTACAGTAAAAACCATCTTAAAGAGTTCTCTGGATCATTATGAGTCATCCTAAGAGATATTGCAGCAATGAATGACCCCTTCCTCCAAAACAAAAACTTCACTTTGGCCAATTTTTTAAATCCCTAAATATATGATTTTTAGTAGCTCTATAAAATGATGTCTTGGAGTTGTATTATATAATATGATTAGAGTATGCTGTGATGAATTTAAGGGGCTCTCCAGTTTTCCAGAAGATATTTTTGGTGCGGTTCAGGAGTTGGAACGAATGAATGGGTCTAGGGTGCTTTGGCTTCTTCTCTTTGGTTATTACCGGCTCCTTTTTTTTTATCTTGAATAGGGCAAATTTTATTCTTTGGTCTTCATAGAATCTGCCTGCTGGTGGTCATACAGATTAGATAGAAGTAGGTCCATATTGGCTGTTAATTTTGTTAAAACTGGCCATATATGTTCAGTAACACCGAGTAAAGGACAAACCGTCATTATAGGTCCGTTCTGTCATGGAAAAATCATTGAAACATCTTTATGGTCTAGCGACTATTAGCCCATAATTTACCCTCAAGTGACAACTTAACAAACACAAAAAGTTGCACCAGCACTCTGCTAACACCAAACGCAATACTGCAGATACCTACTGTATATAAATACATAAAAATGAGGTTCTTGGTTAACATTTTGATCAAATTGTATAAGCTCATCTGCCAACAACAAGGCAACCTCTTTAATGGGTCCCTACACTAAAATGACTCCCCTCTGTCTGTGTTCCAACCATATTATACATGGCATACACCGCACATAGTCTCCTCTCTCTAGACCTTAGCTTCAAGGTGATGACCGTCTGTCGCCAGTTGGTTAAAGTGACCATTTAGTGTTACGTTTCACCCAATGAATGATCATTTAGGTAGAAAACTCCCTTATTGATCATTTTTTGAGTAATGTTTCTGAGTACCTTACATGTTGGCTCCCAGCTGCCTCCACTGTGGACTTATGGTCAGGATGCACCTGTACTTTCCATTTGAATCTATAGCAACACTACTGGTGGAGCCAATAGTTAGCGGTCGCATGCAATGACCAATGCAGTGACCGATAGTTGCTGGGCTGCGTCTGGATTTGCTGTTGAAAGTGGCTGGGGCGCACCAAGTGAGAGCACCTAAAACGTTGGGGTTTTCCCTGTCACTTAAAAGAGGGAAACATTGACTATTGATGCACATTCTTGGTAGTAAGTTGGAGTAAAGTCTTAGAGGGGCTCCGTGTACCTAATTATTCCATAAGGTCTGGGGTTAGATTAGCTTCTACTAAATAAGCATTTGATTTTCCCCTTCCCTAACCTTGTAAGACAATAATCCTCGGGTTTTATGAGCTAATCGGTGCAGCGCACTCTCCGCGAACCGTCCCAGACTTCTCGCTCTATGTAGATATTGATTTTTCATCACACCCTAATGAGGCCCAAATGCAGTAAAGTGTAAATGTGAATGGTACTCAGATATCAATTAAATCACTCATTAGCTTGGATGGGATTTTGCTGGCACCCGGGGGAGCAGAGCATTTACTCATGGCTTCTGGCTTTTATTGATTGGGAATACTTTTTCGGGTGTATTTTTACCCACGGAGTTAAGTAAGGACAGGTTCATCACCAAGATACATCATTGCCTAATTGTCTAGACTCACAGAATCGACTGCTCAGGAGTGTAAGATCCATCCCTCTACACTATGCTGGAAATGGTATAACAAACTGGACAGGGCCTGAGGGTCTGCATGGTCAGGACTATAATATCCATCCCCCTACACTAGGCTGGAAATGGTATAACAAACTGGACAGGGCCTGAGGGTCTGGATGGTCAGGACTATAAGGTCCATCCCCCTACACTATGCTGGAAATGGTATAACAAACTGGACAGGGCCTGAGGGTCTGCATGGTCAGGACTATAATATCCATCCCTCTACACTATGCTGGAAATGGTATAACAAACTGGACAGGGCCTGAGGGTCTGCATGGTCAAGCACCAAGATCTCAGTTTGGAACTGTCAATGGATTGACGTCATTATTCCAATTTCATGTGCCCATGGCCATCTATGTCCAGCTCTGTAAGACGTTTTCCACGACGTTTTCAGATATGTCCTTATTTTCCTTCCTCTTCTTAGGCGCCGAGGTGTTTGGCAACAACTTCTTATAGTAAGACTTCCAGGCTATCATATTGACATCACAGGATGAACTCTAACAAATCTGCCTGTTAGACCTTTCTAATGTTCTAGGACAGACCTGGACATTGTACGGCCTGTGGGCCACATCCGGCCCTCTATCTATCTCTGACCGGTCTGCGTGAGATCGTTGGAAAATTTAAAGTCACTTGCTCACTGACAGGACCAGCGCCACCAGTACTCCTCTCCCCCCCATGCCCATCATACTCACCAATCCTCACGTCCATAGCCGGCGCCTGCACAATAGAACGCCAGCAGAAGCTAAGAGAAGCAGCGTTCTATTGCGCATGTGTGGTAGACACACTGTTTCTCTTCGCTTCTGCTGGCGTTCTATTGTGCAGGCGCCAGCTCCTAGGTGCGGGCAGAAGACAGCGGCACCGACGAAAGTCATCTGCAGGACGAGAAGACAGGTATGTATGTTGGGGTGGGGAGGGAGTTGGGGGACTGAGTTAGTTAGCTAGGTAGGTAGGGATAGTAGTCCACGGACTAGCTAGGGAAACGGGGGGTTGTGAGAGAGGAAGTGAGAGGGGGCCATCTGAGTGAACTGCAATGCATCATGGTAGTTGTAGGCTAAGACAGCAGGAAGTTACCCATGTAAACAAATGCAACCTCTTTAAGTATTTTAGTTTGGCCCTCTAAAACCATTCCAATTTCTCATGTGGCCCCATGGAAAAATTAATTGCCCACCCCTGTTCTAGGGTTACCTAGGGCCTTCTGAGATGTTGGGGCCAGTTATGATCCCGGTCTATACAAACCCTGTAGACCATTGGAGCTGAAATGAAATCTGCCATATAGGGCAGTCACCACTTCTGAGTTGGTTGAGTGATACCCATACACATAAGACAACTGCTGTCTGAAACAGAGTTATTTTTCTCAAGTCTTCAAAAAGTTGTACACTAAGGAAACAGGTTAAAATCCAACTCTTCCCTTCACCAAATGTCACAACACATCTCCTTTTATTTATTGGGTTAAGTAGGAATAGTCCGACCCCAACTGACCACGTAATGATGTCGTGTTGTGGCTGTGCCTGGTACTACAACTCGGTCCCATCTGCTTGAGCGCTGGAGAACCAGGCACAGGCAAAACCAAACGTTTTTAAAGTGTTTAAAGTCTCGACACGTCTCCTTCATTCAGTGGGGTGGGTAGGTAGAGTCTGACCCCCAACTGATCATGTAATGATGGTCTGTTATATGTCAGTCCCAGAAAATCCCTTTAAGTGTTAATAGACCATTTTATGGCTATCCTAATTTAATGAGGTCTCGCTGTTGGAAGGTTCCCACCGTCTAAGCTAAAGTATAGCATTGCATTTAATGGTGGTGTTAGGAAAAGCCGATGACTCAGTGTTAAGGTTGAGAGAGACATTTAAGAAGACGTGCTTAAATGTCTGGAAATATCTCGCAGGTGGGGGGTTTTATTTAGCAAGATCTGATTAGCATTACTAGGAGAAATTATGTATATCAGATGACTTCATGTTCTTCCTGCCTGCTGGGCCACCACCGGTATGAGGGCCTTGTAGACGTGTTAGCAGTTTATTAGGTACACTGTGCATTAGTCACACACAGTAAGTACGTCTCGTTCATTATACAACACATACCCCAAAGGGCGAAGGGTGACGAGAAGCTCATGTCGAATTCAATGGATGACCCCCCCCCCTTCCTATAGCATAGAGTAGATGAGTCACCTCTTTAATGGTTCGTAGGGTGGAGATGGCTCATTGGTTGCCGTCTCAGTCTAGAATAAAGAGCATGTACAAATACAATGTCATAGCAAGCAAAAAAGAAAACGACTTCTCTGGCCATTATATGACTTGTATTCTGCAGGTTACCAGTTTTCCCCCCTCTGCTGTTCTCCCTGACCTAATGGGTGGAGACTAGCTGCTATGATGTCACCCATAAAGAGCTGAGAAACATCATGGAGGGCTTGTTCATGATTTTTTTTTTTCTTTTGATGTATGGCCTATGTCCCATTGAAGTCATAGACCAGAGACTCCTCTAAACATCCGATGAACCATAAATATATAATAATAATAAATTATAGAAAGCCCCTTTTAGTCCCGGACCAGAATAGGGCTAGAACACCCATTTTGGATGGCATTTCAAAAGACTATGCCCATTTTTGGCTGAATTTACTTAAACTCTGTCCTTTATCGAATCATGTTCACATTTGCCATGATTGTTAATGAAAATTCAGGACAAATTTGAGACTGTTGCTGAGTATAATAAAGCACTTGGGGTGAAATAGTAAACTCACTATCCGCTCCAGCAGACTGTGTCTTCTCCCCTCTCACTTAGCTACTCAGTCCTACACCCCTTTCTTAGACTTCTGTTGTCAGCTGTAATTTGACACTACGGTGAGCTGCAGTCTGTCTTGGTAAAACGAGATGGATTTAGTGGAGATTTTTGTTATTTTCAGTTTAGAAGGGAATAGGGGAGTAAGAAAAAAAAGGGTCTGATAATGAAAATTACACCTATATATGTGTGTTTGTGTGTTCCGTATATAGTTACACAAGTAGCCACCACATAATAACACATCATGAACTCAAGAACTGGGCTGTATTGCATAGGTAGACATATAGGTGGATACAGTAGATGCATCACTATGGAACGCTGTGCCATTTTACACCATCATGATAGTGTGGACATCAGACGCCATCTTCCCCTCCCCAAAGGGATAGAGCATGGTCCATCGTTGGGTTTGTTAGCGGAGCGCTGCTCTGGCTGCTCCTTTGTGGTTGGTCTTATGTTGCTTTTTCTGCTATAGTGTTTTTGTTAAGCCCCTCGATCTGGAATGACCTTGTCGCTGATCGCCGCCCCATGATTCCTCCGGTAACTCAACATTTCCAGTTTGTCATTTTGTTTAATAATCCAATTTTCTTGCTGTGCAGAAAATGTTTGTGGTTTATAAATAAATTATAATAATAATATCAACCTCCATTAATATGTAATGCCCGTGACCTGGAAGCACCCGTGGGAGCGCTGGCGTCATAAGCCTGAAACATGGCAGAATCTAGTCTCTGCGCGAGCAGCGCTCCACGCCAGGCATTCACCGATGAATTACCTTCCTTTATTCATTGCAGATTTTTTTTTTTTTTTTTATTAATGAATTTTTTATTTAATAAGCATTGGGCAGATGGAATATTTTAAGCAAATGAATTGTGTCAGAGAGGGGATCGGCCTGTATTATGTGGATTAAAGACGCTCCTTTTAATTTCTTACTCAGAGCAATTTGCTGCCCCAGTAATCAGGAACACAGAGCGCTGCCTTTAACCCCATGTCTGCCAGGTACGCTGCTTTCCTGTGCTCGTAAGACTGATGTCCCGTCTTGTTTTGCTCTTAGAGGGTTCTTGAACATCAGATTTCTCCTGTAATTTCTGACGTTGCTTCCAGTTTTCTCTTTACCTTGTGATTATCGTCATTTTCCAGATATTTTTACATTATTGTATCAGATAAAGAATCGACAAAAATAAACAATTCATTGCCCGGAGATTGTGCTGATGACGGCAAAGAAAACTCGCTGCAATGACAAATCGTATTGTGATGAGCAACAATAGACAAGTGCGCGCGTTTCTGGATCATTAGTGATAATTTTAGTGTCTCTAAATGATTTCCTTTTCTCCAGCCCTCCTTCCCCACACTCCTTGGATTTGTCACTTCTTACTTTACCATTCTCCTTACTGTATTTTTCTCTCTTGCTTCTTCTAGATTTCCATGCCTTATTCCACCTCTTCCTCCCTCTACATCCTTCCTTCTATTCTCTTCCCTTGCCACCTTCTCAGAATTACTCCCTTCCCTCACCACACTTTTTCCCAAATTCCGTTCTTCTCTACTCACCTTCCTTCCCACCCCTCTTCCAAACTTTTTTCCCTCACTTCCTCCTTTCTTCCATTCCTTTTTTTACCTCTCTCCTTTCTATCTTCCTTCCAAACCTCTCTCTCATTCCATCTCTTCCTCCCTTACATCACCACTCTCCTTACCTTTTTCTCTTGATCCTTTCAACCTTCCTTCCCTTATTCAATCTCTTCCTCCCCATTCCCATCTTATTCCTTCTATTCCATGCCCTTGCCATGTTCTGTGCATTCCTTCCTTCCCTCGCCATTTTTTTCCCCAACTTCCTTCCATCTCTACTCTACTTCCTTCCCATCCTCCTTCCAAACTTTTTTCCTTTACTTCCTCCTTTCTTCTATTTTTTTTTCTCACCACCTTCCTTCTTTCTCCCTCCCACCCTGCCTTTTATCTTCTTTCCAGACTTTCTCCTTCAATCCCTACCTACTTCATTCTATTCCCTTCTCTTGTCACCTTCCTGTGTTCTTTCCTTTCCTTGCTCCACCCTCTTTCCCAACTTCCTTCCCTCTATAGTCTTCTTTCAATCATTTTATCACTTCTTCCTTTCTTCTCCTTTTTTCACCACTTCCCCAATATTTCTCCCACCCGCCTTTCTATCTTGTTTCCAGAATTTCTCCTTTCTGTTCCATCACTTCCTCCCACCTTCCCATTCTCCTTTATTCCATTATTCCTTTCCTTCACTACTCTCCTCTCCTTCTTATTGTTTCCCCCCTGATCTCATCCTCCTAGACTTTCTTCTCACTTTCCTTCATTTGCTCCTGTGTTCCGTTCTTTCCCTCACCACATTACCTACTTTTTTCCCTCCCTTCCTTCTCCACAGCCTTAACCCTCCTTCCCATCCTACTTTGGAACTTTCTTCTTTCCTTACTTTTTTTTTCTTTCTCCATCCTGTCCACTTTTCGTCTTACTTTTCTCTCCTTCCTCTCTTCTATTATTTTCATTTCTTTCCTTGTTTCCTTTTTCCATCATTCCCGTTCTCTATGCCCTTACTGTCTTCCTCGTTCCCCACACCCCTTCCATCACTCTACCTGCACCCTTCCCACCGCCTATAATTTATTTCTCACCCTTTACTTACCCTTCCCTACCCTTCCCTCTTTACCTACCTTCTTCTTACAGATTTCACAGATGGTATACTTCTGAACTCGATGGCCTCCACCTTCACATTGTGTCCACAGCTCCTTGACTTCTCCATTGGATTTCCACAATTAACAAGATACACAAACAATTTCAGAATCTGATAATTGTTGCCAATTTATGAGTTTTCGTGTAATTTCTGTAGTGTTGCTCCATCATAGGAGCATATCTATCATGCATGACGGACACCAACAGTGCCAATGACCCCCCATTGGGGTCCATCGACTTTCTGTCACAGTGTCCATCATTTTACCAGTTGAAATATCACAACGTGGCAGCATTTTTGACCGGCTCTGGTTATTGCTGCAGGTTCTGCTGTGTGTGGTGTATAAAGCCGTGTACAGATCAGGTTAACACTCACATTCAATAAGTGTCTGATGAATATTACAGGAGTAAAGGGATTTTCTTGTTTGCAGAAGTAGAACGCTTCCCTGATACGTCTTAATTCAATTAGACGTCTTATTTTTTTTTCTTTTTTTCTTTTATTGAGCTGAACCAGGAAGGAGATTCAAGTTCACATATAGCACATGTATAACCTACAAGTCTGTGAGAACTTAAAGGGGTTCCCAGTCTCCCCTTACCGATCCCCAACGCTCCAGTTCTAACACTTTCTGGCTCACTCAATAGTCTCTGAATCTTCTGTTCTCTCACCGTGAGCAGAAGAACATTTGGAGATTCACTGGTCAAATTTTGCCCAGTCATTGGCCACCGTAGGTACTTGGTTTAAGTAAAAGTACAGAGACTGGTGGGATTCCTAGGAAGTGGGATCCTGAGTAGTGTCAGAACGAGAGCGTTGGAGAGCTTTGGTAAAGTGAGTACTAGTCCCTTTTACTGTTTTGACACATTCAGGCTGGATTCACATCTGCGCCGTTAGAGACTCTGTCGCAGAAACCGCTGAAAATCGGTGGAGAGAAAAGTCCTGTATGGGGAACCTTTTCTCCACCACATTCAGTTTTTAAACAGCAGACCCCATTATTAGTCAGTGGGGTCCACCGGTGTCTGTGGGTAACCGCTGTTTTAGCGGTGTGGCTCTCCGTCGTTCAGGACCCCCTGCAGACCCAAACAACAGAGACCATGGCGATAGTGTGAACCTAGTGTAAGGTGAGGATAATCATTACGGTCTTTAAAGGGATTGTCCAGAATTAGACAACCATGGCTACTTTTTCCCAAAAACAGAGCCATTGAAGTGAACGGGACTGACCTTTAGTACTACATGCAACCTTTGGAATAAAGCAGCCCTCTTCTTCTAATCCTCTATGACCCCCGCCACAAATGTATCAATACCCAGTCCCAACCTCTACATATCAAACTTTTAGTTAGGTTTTGCGCAGGCAGAGGTGGACTCGACATTGCGTGCCCCCCGTTGTGTTTCTAACAGTGATCTGATTACTATACGAGTATCCAGAGCCGGCAGGAAAGCTGCGGGGAAAACATTTCTGGACACAAATCGTATGTAAACAAATTCAGTCGGTGAACTCCTTCCTAACCCGGAACATGAATTATGCATCTCATCTAATAATAAGATAGTGCACGCTGCTTATTCTCAACCCCAAATATTAATTTTAATAAGCGTTTTGTCATGAATTTTTCATATTTTTGTTTTCTATTTTTATTCAGCTTTTTGTTTTTGGCTGTCCGCCGATACACAGTACTGTGCAAAACTTTTAGGCACATGTGGAAAAAATGCTGCAAAGTAAGAATGCTTTCAGAAATAGAAGGGTTAAATTATTTTGTTTGTGTTTGTCAATTAACAAATTTAAGTGAAGGAGGAAAAGAGAAATGTAAATCCCATGAATATTTAGGGTGAGCGTTCTTTGCCTTTCATCACTTCTTTAGATTCTTAGATAGATTTCTTTAGCATTACGTTGATTACAGAATGTAACCTATGGGAGGGCCTATCAGTAAGTGCTTAATTTCCCTGCAGCACCCCCACAGGGCAAATAGAGCATTACATAGTTATCATAGAGATCAATGGGCTTCTCCTGTGTTATGATGGACATGTTTAATCTTTCTGAACGAGAGATGCTCCTCAAGCCGTTCTTCACTCTGACTAGTAGGTAAGGATCCTAAATGGATAACCCCCCCCCCCTCTATAACCTCAGAATATTAGTTGAATAGATTGACCCTTCTGGATTCTATGGGCTGGATTGGGTGTATTTGTGAATGGTTTGGGTCGAACACTCCATTTATATCCTTTATCAGTATTTTTAGAGGATTATTTACACGTGTTGAGTCAGCACAAGTGAGGCTCTGCTCACGTTGCTTCTATTGGAGGTAATTGTAAATATTCTGAAGCTTCCGATAAAAGTTGGCCAAACCCACCAATTTTCAAGCAACTGGCCAACTATCTGATGTGTATAGGGGCCTCCCCCCGACAGATGATGTCAGGGTGAAATGAGGATCCTTTAGTTCTTGCCATGGAGTAATAAGGCTTACCGGGGCATTACCTGCACTGTTTTAGTTGTTTTTTTTATTATTAATATACACCCTGGTCCCCTGGGGACTCATTTATTACTTTTGCGGAGGCCAGAACTCTTGTTCCTTTGCATCGGCTGCTGACACACTGACTCTCGGTCACATGACCAACTCCTTTCTACTCAATGGACTTGGAAGTCAATTTTATCAGTGATAGTTGAAGCAGTAGGTAATAAACCCATTAGATATATTTATTGTGTAAAATTTAGGAAAACAATAATTTTAGTACACCAATGACATCATCATCCTGAAAAAGACTACTAAACCCAAGAGCAGCAACACAACCAATTTTTGAAAATTGTGTCCGATAGTTGACCAAAAGATTTTTTGTTCTTACAAAAATTCTCTCAGCCAGGAACCATCTATCTTTGAAGGGATGTTCTCAGAAGAATTATTCTTCCTTTGCCTGGTGACTTTGAGCATGTATGGCCATTTTGACCAATAGTAACTAAAATGTATATGGCTGTGTTTGCGAAGTGGTGATTCAACCGTTTGTGAACCATCAACTTTTACCTAATGACTGTGACCAACTTTAACAAGTCATGAAAAATATGTCTTGTAGGGAGGAGGGGGATGCAGCTGCAGTAAATCTCCCACCGTGTGTCTTTGACACTACATGCTGTGAGAGGGGAGGAGGAGCTCTCATAACATTTTCTGAATAGTCTTATAAAATAATCCTCCTTGCGTTAAACTCTTTTTCCAGTCATATCCAATCATTACAATAAACAGATCTCAAGTTGCGCCTTCTCGGAATAACCACATTGCATCAAGACTTTTCCTTTGAAGACATATTTATTGGAAAACATAAAAACAATAGTGATATATTGTCCTGACTTCGAACAATTTTAATTCCCCATCGAGAGATCAAAGTAACAATCCTCCGAGGCATATACCCAAAGTATCCTAATCTCCCGATATGATCTCCATTAGGATTCTTTTGACCTGACATTCCACTTCCATGTTATTAGAAATCTTGGTCTTCGATAGATGTCTTGGGAAATGACATCAAAACTGCTTCCTCTTTTTATATTGACTTTTTTTTTCCCTTTGGACTTTGCAACAAAAAAAATGTAGAAATGGAAAAAACACATCAAGCAAATACCAGGAAAAATTTCTTCAATTTCTCGGTGAAGCTTTTGTATCAAACATTTCAAGTCTTTGTGATCACTGCTGTGACTGGTCCTGGACATCACGAGGACTCGTGCGGTGTACACGGTGTATTATTTATTTACAACCTTGTAGGAGAGCAGGAGCGCCGGCTACTACCCTGAATGCAAATTTGTGTACACCATGGATATCGAGTTCCTTTTAGTAAAGTACAGAAGATTAAGGCAGCAGTTCCATGGTGATATTTGGAGTGGCCGAATATCTTATCTTACAAATTCCATCATGGCCACATATCCTTTGACGGCTGCAACTTTTTGTATAGGTTATAGCCTTGACATCTAACACTGGGTGGTCTCATGTATCTCGTGAGCTGGTTTAAGGGTTTTTCAAGATATTCAAAAAATTGCCTATTGCCAGAAATGGTGATAAAATTAGCAAAGGAAACTATACTCAATTGTTCGATTCCTTACCTCTTCCAATGCCACCACTCTCGACCACCCCACTGGCCTTAGTATACTTGTCTACCCAACTGGTGTCACAACTGCAGTCAAACGCTGGCTTCGATGATGTATGGCACGCCTTTAGCTTTTTTTAATATTATCACAATTTTTGGTAATTAACAACTTTATTGGGGGTTTCTACTTTGATAGTATTTTTTGCTAGAAAAAAAATCTCCTAACAATAAGCAGATGATTGAGTTTACCCAATTATCAGTTATTATTAACCGAAAGTGTTGGAGTTTCCTGCTTCGCCACCACAGGGGAAATGAAGTATTACATGGTTTTTATTAAAATCAGTAGACTGTCCAGGTAAAACAGAGACGTGTTAGGGGGTTCTTCATAGCCGTTCTATACTATGGGTAATAAAGTACCCTCTCTATTAACTGAAAAACAAATAAAAACGGCAGAACAGCATATAAAAATAAATAATACAAAATTAAAAAAGAGCGGTAACCATACCCACACTACAGCTTTTTGCCCTACTCCCAACAACCTAAAACTATGTATCCCGTATATATAAATTAACCTAATGAAAAGTTTTTTAGCCCTAAAATGTCACACCAAAAGGGTGCAAAAATTATTGAAAAAATGGAACAAAAAGTTATCACTTTCAAAAATATCCAAAAATGTGTATTCTAACGATCCTTTGTGCTATAAGAAAACATTTTAATAACAGCTGTGCCTCCCCTTTCCCTTTGTTATAGCATTTTCTTAGATACTAAAAAAGAAAAAAAAAACTAAATTTATTGAAATAGTGGAACCAAAATTTATTGCTTTCAAAAATACCCAAAAATATGTCTCGTCATGAACCGGGAAAAATCTCCTGGTTATAAATTTTGCCGGTCTATAGGTGTATTTTTCCAACATGATTTCTGCCAATATCTGATGTTGATTGTTGGGCCACAGGAGCCCCCGTCTCAATGATGAGCATAAAAGGCCAAAAAGTTGCAAATTTTTGTGTTTAACAAAGTGGACAAAATTTGCAATTTTTTGGCACAGAGGTCCTGATAAATTCTCTCCATGCATTAGAAAATTGCAGAGCTTTTCATTATAGCAGGATTAAGTTTTATGTACAGAAAAACTCCATAAAGCGGCTGGATCTGTCCTCGGCGGGCTTCGGTTTATCAGTGGTTTACAGTCCGGCTGAGGAGCTTTGTGAATCCCGGTGGTGTTTTTGCCGGTGACTCTGTCCTCAGAAGTCGACCTCTGGTTGGTGACTTTATAATTAAAACAGAAAATCAATTTTCTATCTTATGGAATAAAAGGTAAGACAAATTCTCCTTCTCAGTGTGACACTGCGATGATTTATGTCCAACGTCCTGTAAACCGACCAGGTACGGGTCAGCTGTAACACCACCTGACCTCCCGCTGAGATAAGGCTGGAGCGATGTAGGGTAATTTGGATGACGTCTGTCACTGATGTTTTTTTTATCATTGATACTGTTACTTACGAAATACAGAATCTACAGTAGATTCTTATATGGTATTGGGCACCTGGGATCCAGAGTAGTCCATGACCGATTGTAAATGGAGGGCTTTTTCTGTTATATATGGTTGTCTATTGGTGTCCGTAAGCTAAGCAATTGGTGATGTTGCTGAACCCTTTTAGTGGTAGCTGGGAAATCCTCACTGGGAGTGGTGGTGGGGAGGACTGGTAAGCGTAGACTGTTTCAGTCCCTGAACCTTGGACTAAACTCTTTAAAGGGGTTGTTTAGGAAGTTTAGATTAGCTTGCATGATCTGGCGGACTCTTGATGATGGACCTTGGAGTTCAAGCCTGGCTCCGACCCCGGCATCGCTCCACTTCTTCACTCTTTCCCTGATCTCACAGGGACCCGTACTATGGGGGCGGCCTTACTATAGGTAATTACCTGAGAGGGAAGAAGAGTCAGAGCAACCTATGGGTTGGAGCGCTGGTTCTAATCACGTGACCTGGGGATTGTAGGCTGGAACCCCTAGTTCCATCATAAAGAGTTCACCAGATCAAGTAAGTAAATCTGAACTCCCTAGGCAATCCCTTTAAGACCCGCAGAAGCCATGCAAATAGTCTCAAATTATGTGTCAAATCTGAATTTTTGTGCCAAAATGGCAACTTTTTAAGTTTTGTGCTTCACGTGCATGTGGTGTGAACAAGGCCATGAACCCCATCAGATTTCTTGTCATTTACGCCAGTTGTCGGGCAAGGAACTGGCATGGATTTCTGCTCAGATCTATAGGATTGGGATAGGTAAGTGTATATTCCAGCTCCCTATAATGTTTGTAGGTAGAACAAGTAGAGCATAAAACTGGAGAAATAATTAGGGCATATACACCTTCCCCCAAATTAAGAAAACTCTGAATTCATGGCAGATGGTGTTAGTAGCAGGCTGGAGCTGAAGTGTTGGTTTACGTTGACCTCACTGGTCATTATATGGACTCGTACTATGGGCAGGCCGTAGAGCTGATAGGTCTGGCAATAAGTAAGGCTAAGTTCTGATCTGAACGTTGCAGAGTCCGATGAAAATCGGTTTCAGTTTAAAAACGACAACACCCAATGGATCCCAATATAGTCAATGGTGTCTCCCGGGCTCGGTGTGCAACTGCTGTGTGTAACCACTTTGAACCTAGCATCTGAGTTTACGCCACCTTCTGTATGGAGAACTTTTTGAGTCAATACAAGGCCCTTAGGATGAGTCTCCTCATAGAGACTCTCTCGATACGAGTCCCTGTTCTCACGTGGGTCATATGCTCAATATTCCTTTATTGTACTTGGGTTCGAGATGAAGGATTTCTTGATTTTTCTGATTTTATTTACTCTTGACTCTGGTCCAGTCCATTATTACATCTCCGGCTCCACAGACGTGTAATAAAGATCAGCTCAGCGCTTTAGCTCATTCATTAAATGAGAAGTGAATCTCATTTGTTAATCGATAACTGTAAGCGCGGCTGGACAATTAAAGGATTAGCGCAGCGGGCTCCCGTGTGTTTACTCCAACAAATACTGCATTAATAGAATCATTCTTCATGGATTCTCTCCTGTACTAGACTTTGGGCAAAAGTATGTGGACTCCTGACCATCACGCCGGTATGAACATGGTGGCATCCTGTTCCAAAACCATGGCAGAAATATGGAGCTGGGCGGTTTCAACATCCTCAACTTGTGCAGTTCATCCCAAAGTTGTTGGATGGGGTTGAGGTTGAGGATCTATGCAACTGTGTAAAGAAAACCTTTCACCACCTCCATCAACCCTGGTTCTTTCCACAATTTAATAGCCGCCCCTTCACTGATTCTGGCACAGTTGGAATTTTTTCTCTAGTCCCCACCATTCCAGAACAGTTAGTTTCAGTGCCTGATATGCTATCTAGATTGTCTAATGTCAAGTGGGTGGTGTCAGGCAGGAGCAGACAAGGGGGCGAGATTCTGAGCTCTGACAATGTCTGCCTCTGATTGGTGCTCTGAGTCACACCCCCTTGCCAGCCACCCACATAACACCACCTACTTGACTTTAGAGAGTCTAGTTAATATATCAGGCACTTAAACTAACTGCAGTGATCGCTCAGGAATGGTGGGGGCAGGAATAAAAATCCCAACTGTGTCGGAATCGGTGGAACGATAAACAATGCTTCAACTTTTTGGACAGCCACTAGATTGCTGTCTTGTGTTACCTTTTCAGGGATGACTCCGACACCTGTTAGTTTTGCGAATACCTCCCCTTGGGTCATACATTTAATTTTCCTTTCTTACTCATCACTACATGTTTTCCTCCTCTATAAAGAAGAATTCTTCTAGTAGACCATTTTTTGTAGACCTTTGCAGACCCCCGTTAGTGTTACCGAGCCCTGTCGGCGGTCTATCCCAGTAGCAACTTATAACCATCTCCTTTTATTCTTTTCTTGAGGATTGTAAAAGAAAAGCCCAAGAAAATCCTGACCATGAAATACACCAAAATAATGATATTGATTCTTGGCGAATAAATGTGGCCCTGCGGGTTATTTAAAGGATTTTGAAGGCTCAGAAAACATTCTGTTTGTCTTTGCTTTGTGCCCTGGTGTTGCCGCTCCGAAGCACTAAACAGACCCTGCTTACACGGAGATAGCAGAGCTAATTATGTTCTGCCCCTTTTATCCTCCTGGACCCTTTGGTCAGATGTAGAGCTATTAGTGCTCCATGTGACTACAGACTGCAGTAACTTCAGATTATTTTGTGAAAACTACAAATATTCTTTGTCTAAATAATGGATTCATTTTCTTTTATACAATAATTGTCATAACATTGATTTATTTTTTTTCTAATTTTTTTATGACAAGATCAGTAGTAAATATATGGTGCAGATGAGGATAAGTAATGTATGTACACAGTGACTGTACCAGCAGAATAGTGAGCGCAGCTCTGGAGTATAATACAGGATGTAACTCAGGATCAGTACAGGATAAGTAATGTAATGTATGTACACAGTGACTGCACCAGCAGAATAGTGAGTGCAGCTCTGGAGTATAATACAAGATGTAACTCAGGATCAGTGCAGGATAAGTAATGTAATGTATGTACACAGTGACTGTACCAGCAGAATTGTGAGCGCAGCTCTGGAGTATAATACAGGATGTAACTCAGGATCAGTACAGGATAAGTAATGTAATGTATGTACACAGTGACTGTACCAGCAGAATAGTGAGTGCAGCTCTGGAGTATAATACAGGATGTAACTCAGGATCAGTACAGGATAAGTAATGTAATGTATGTACACAGTGACTGCACCAGCAGAATAGTGAGTGCAGCTCTGGAGTATAATACAGGTTGTAACTCAGGATCAGTACAGGATAAGTAATGTAATGTATGTACACAGTGACTGCACCAGCAGAATAGTGAGCGCAGCTCTGGAGTATAATACAGGATGTAACTCAGGATCAGTACAGGATAAGTAATGTAATGTATGTACACAGTGACTGTACCAGCAGAATAGTGAGTGCAGCTCTGGAGTATAATACAGGATGTAACTCAGGATCAGTACAGGATAAGTAATGTAATGTATGTACACAGTGACTGTACCAGCAGAATAGTGAGCGCAGCTCTGGAGTATAATACAGGATGTAACTCAGGATCAGTACAGGATAAGTAATGTAATGTATGTACACAGTGACTGTACCAGCAGAATAGTGAGTGCAGCTCTGGAGTATAATACAGGATGTAACTCAGGATCAGTACAGGATAAGTAATGTAATGTATGTACACAGTGACTGTACCAGCAGAATAGTGAGCGCAGCTCTGGAGTATAATACAGGATGTAACTCAGGATCAGTACAGGATAAGTAATGTAATGTATGTACACAGTGACTGTACCAGCAGAATAGTGAGCGCAGCTCTGGAGTATAATACAGGATGTAACTCAGGATCAGTACAGGATAAGTAATGTAATGTATGTACACAGTGACTGTACCAGCAGAATAGTGAGCGCAGCTCTGGTGTATAATACAGGATGTAACTCAGGATCAGTACAGGATAAGTAATGTAATGTATGTACACAGTGACTGCACCAGCAGAATAGTGAGCGCAGCTCTGGGGTATAATACAGGATGTAACTCAGGATCAGTACAGGATAAGTAATGTAATGTATGTACACAGTGACTGCACCAGCAGAATAGTGAGTGCAGCTCTGGAGTATAATACAGGATGTAACTCAGGATCAGTACAGGATAAGTAATGTAATGTATGTACACAGTGACTGCACCAGCAGAATAGTGAGCGCAGCTCTGGAGTATAATACCAGGGGATATTGAATAGCTCCTCTGCCCCATTAAAAGTAGAAGAGATCTTGTAGACTCCTCTTTCTATGAACCCTGATCTATACTGTTCCGTTCTGCAGTCTCCCTTTGCTTCATTGGGGCCGGCATAATTTCCATATTACTTACATCCGCACTAACCTCGATTTGGCTGACTGCTGGATGCTTTTTTCCTTTCTTCATAACTAGCTGAAGTTACTGCTCGCTGCGACTAATAGATTTTCAGGCTCATTTAAACTCCATCATGGTAAATAAACAGGCGGCATTGTGTAAGTGCGAGGGACTCTGCCAAGTACACATTTATGCTGGGAGAACAGGGCCGCTATCATTAGAGCCCTCATATTTCCACATGTAGTGTTTCGTGAAGCCTTTTATGTGTTGAGCTCAGGTTTAGAGCCTGGTAAGAATAACAGGATTTTGCTCTTAATTGCTTTAAATACACCGAGAGATTTCCACCTGCGCAATTAAATATAATGTCACCCGGGGTACGACACATTGCACCTCTGCATTCACTCTCTATGGTTGCCTAGGTAGAGCTGACAAATACTGTCGCTGACATATTGGGAATAGATTTTGGGCTTCAGCGGTAAGATTCTTACTTATTCCTCACTGCATAGTGGAAACTGTCAACACGTTGGTTATCAAGCTTGCTGAACTGAAGCACCATGCCCCCTTTACTTCTTAGCACAATGCAGTCTTGTCCATGTAGCCGTGTCTGGTACTGCCATAGCTTGAATGGGTCTTAGCTCCAGTACCTGCCACAGACACACACATTGTAGCCTAGCTGTAGTATCATGTACAGACACACAGTGGAGCCTAGCTGCAGTACCAAGCACTAACACACCTAGTGTAGCCTAGCTGCAGTACCAAGCACTAACACACCTAGTGTAGCCTAGCTGCAGTACCAGGTACAGACACACACAACAGAGCCTAGCTGCAGTACCAGGTACAGACACACACAGTACAGTCCAGCTGCAGCACCAGGTACAGACACACACACAACAGAGCCTAGCTACAGTACCAGGTACAGGCACACACAATAGAGCCTAGCTGCAGTACCAGGTACAGACACACACAATAGAGCCTAGCTGCAGTACCAGGTACAGACACACACAACAGAGCCTAGCTGCAGTACCAGGTACAGACACACACAACAGAGCCTAGCTGCAGTACCAGGTACAGACACACACAACAGAGCCTAGCTACAGTACCAGGTACAGACACACACAACAGAGCCTAGCTGCAGTACCAGGTACAGACACACACAACAGAGCCTAGCTGCAGTACCAGGTACAGACACACACAGTAGAGTCCAGCTGCAGCACCAGGTACACACACACACAACAGAGCCTAGCTACAGTACCAGGTACAGACACACACACAACAGAGCCTAGCTACAGTACCAGGTACAGACACACACAATAGAGCCTAGCTGCAGTACCAGGTACAGACACACACAACAGAGCCTAGCTGCAGTACCAGGTACAGACACACACAGTAGAGCCTAGCTGCAGTACCAGGTACATACACACACAACAGAGCCTAGCTGCAGTACCAGGTACAGACACACAGTAGAGCCTAGCTGCAGTACCAGGTACCGACACACACAGTAGAGCCTAGTTGCAGTACCAGGTACAGACACACGTGGTGAAGCCTAGCTGCAGTACCAGGTACAGACACACACAACAGAGCCTAGATGCAGTACCAGGTACAGACACACACAACAGAGCCTAGATGCAGTACCAGGTACAGACACACACAACAGAGCCTAGCTGCAGTACCAGGTACAGACACACACAACAGAACCTAGCTGCAGTACCTGGTACAGACACACAGTAGAGCCTAGCTGCAGTACCAGGTACAAACACACATTGGAGCCTAGCTGCAGTACCAGGTACAGACACACACGGTGGAGCCTAGTTGCAGTACCAAGTACAGACACACACATTGGAGCCTAGCTGCAGTACCAGGTACAGACACACACATTGGAGCCTAGCTGCAGTACCAGGTACAGACACACACAGTAGAGCCTAGCTGCAGTACCAGGTACAGACACACACAGTAGAGCCTAGCTGCAGTACCAGGTACCGACACACACATTGGAGCCTAGCTGCAGTACCAGGTACAAACACACGTGGTGAAGCCTAGCTGCAGTACCAGGTACAGACACACACAGTAGAGCCTAGTTGTAGTACCAGGTACAGACACACGTGGTGAAGCCTAGCTGCAGTACCAGGTACAGACACACACAGTAGAGCCTAGCTGCAGTACCAGGTGCAGACACACACAACAGAACCTAGCTGCAGTACCAGGTACAGACACACACAACAGAGCCTAGCTGCAGTACCAGGTACAGACACACACAGTAGAGCCTAGCTGCAGTACCAGGTACAGACACACACAACAGAGCCTAGCTGCAGTACCAGGTACAGACACACACAACAGAGCCTAGCTGCAGTACCAGGTACAGACACACACAACAGAGCCTAGCTGCAGTACCTGGTACAGACACACACATTGGAGCCTAGCTGCAGTACCAGGTACAAACACACAACAGAGCCTAGCTGCAGTACCAGGTACAGACACACACAGTAGAGCCTAGCTGCAGTACCAGGTACAGACACACACAACAGAGCCTAGCTGCAGTACCAGGTACAGACACACAGTAGAGCCTAGCTGCAGTACCAGGTACAAACACACATGGTGAAGCCTAGCTGCTGTACCAGGTACAGACACACACAGTAGAACCTAGCTGCAGTATCATGTACAGACACACACAGTAGAGCTTAGTTGCAGTACCAGGTACAGACACACGTGGTGAAGTCTAGCTGCAGTACCAGGTACAGACACACACAGTAGAGACTAGCTGCAGTACCAGGTGCAGACACACACAACAGAGACTAGCTGCAGTACCAGGTGCAGACACACACAACAGAGCCTAGCTGCAGTACCAGGTACAGACACACACAGTAGAGCCTAGCTGCAGTACCAGCCACAGACACACACATTGTAGCCTAGCTGTAGTATCATGTACAGACACACAGTGGAGCCTAGCTGCAGTACCAAGCACTAACACACCTAGTGTAGCCTAGCTGCAGTACCAAGCACTAACACACCTAGTGTAGCCTAGCTGCAGTACCAGGTACAGACACACACAACAGAGCCTAGCTGCAGTACCAGGTACAGACACACACAGTACAGTCCAGCTGCAGCACCAGGTACAGACACACACACAACAGAGCCTAGCTACAGTACCAGGTACAGACACACACAATAGAGCCTAGCTGCAGTACCAGGTACAGACACACACAACAGAGCCTAGCTACAGTACCAGGTACAGACACACACAATAGAGCCTAGCTGCAGTACCAGGTACAGACACACACAACAGAGCCTAGCTGCAGTACCAGGTACAGACACACACAGTAGAGTCCATCTGCAGCACCAGGTACAGACACACACAACAGAGCCTAGCTACAGTACCAGGTACAGACACACACACAACAGAGCCTAGCTACAGTACCAGGTACAGACACACACAATAGAGCCTAGCTGCAGTACCAGGTACAGACACACACAACAGAGCCTAGCTGCAGTACCAGGTACAGACACACACAGTAGAGCCTAGCTGCAGTACCAGGTACAGACACATACAACAGAGCCTAGCTGCAGTACCAGGTACAGACACACAGTAGAGCCTAGCTGCAGTACCAGGTACCGACACACACATTGGAGCCTAGCTGCAGTACCAGATACAAATACACATGGTGAAGCCTAGCTGCAGTACCAGGTACAGACACACACAGTAGAACCTAGCTGCAGTATCATGTACAGACACACACAGTAGAGCCTAGTTGCAGTACCAGGTACAGACACACGTGGTGAAGCCTAGCTGCAGTACCAGGTACAGACACACACAACAGAGCCTAGATGCAGTACCAGGTACAGACACACACAACAGAACCTAGCTGCAGTACCTGGTACAGACACACAGTAGAGCCTAGCTGCAGTACCAGGTACAAACACACATTGGAGCCTAGCTGCAGTACCAGGTACGGACACACACGGTGGAGCCTAGTTGCAGTACCAAGTACAGACACACACATTGGAGCCTAGCTGCAGTACCAGGTACAGACACACACATTGGAGCCTAGCTGCAGTACCAGGTACAGACACACACAGTAGAGCCTAGCTGCAGTACCAGGTACAGACACACACAGTAGAGCCTAGCTGCAGTACCAGGTACCGACACACACATTGGAGCCTAGCTGCAGTACCAGGTACAAACACACGTGGTGAAGCCTAGCTGCAGTACCAGGTACAGACACACACAGTAGAACCTAGCTGCAGTATCATGTACAGACACACACAGTAGAGCCTAGTTGTAGTACCAGGTACAGACACACGTGGTGAAGCCTAGCTGCAGTACCAGGTACAGACACACACAGTAGAGCCTAGCTGCAGTACCAGGTGCAGACACACACAACAGAGCCTAGCTGCAGTACCAGGTACAGACACACACAACAGAGCCTAGCTGCAGTACCAGGTACAGACACACACAGTAGAGCCTAGCTGCAGTACCAGGTACAGACACACACAACAGAGCCTAGCTGCAGTACCAGGTACAGACACACACAACAGAGCCTAGCTGCAGTACCTGGTACAGACACACAGTAGAGCCTAGCTGCAGTACCAGGTACCGACACACACATTGGAGCCTAGCTGCAGTACCAGGTACAAACACACATTGTAGCCTAGCTGCAGTACCAGGTACAGACACACACAGTAGAGTCCACCTGCAGCACCAGGTACAGACACACACAACAGAGCCTAGCTACAGTACCAGGTACAGACACACACACAACAGAGCCTAGCTACAGTACCAGGTACAGACACACACAATAGAGCCTAGCTGCAGTACCAGGTACAGACACACACAACAGAGCCTAGCTGCAGTACCAGGTACAGACACACACAGTAGAGCCTAGCTGCAGTACCAGGTACAGACACACACAACAGAGCCTAGCTGCAGTACCAGGTACAGACACACAGTAGAGCCTAGCTGCAGTACCAGGTACAAACACACATGGTGAAGCCTAGCTGCTGTACCAGGTACAGACACACACAGTAGAACCTAGCTGCAGTATCATGTACAGACACACACAGTAGAGCTTAGTTGCAGTACCAGGTACAGACACACGTGGTGAAGTCTAGCTGCAGTACCAGGTACAGACACACACAGTAGAGACTAGCTGCAGTACCAGGTGCAGACACACACAACAGAGACTAGCTGCAGTACCAGGTGCAGACACACACAACAGAGCCTAGCTGCAGTACCAGGTACAGACACACACAGTAGAGCCTAGCTACAGTACCAGCCACAGACACACACATTGTAGCCTAGCTGTAGTATCATGTACAGACACACAGTGGAGCCTAGCTGCAGTACCAAGCACTAGCACACCTAGTGTAGCCTAGCTGCAGTACCAAGCACTAACACACCTAGTGTAGCCTAGCTGCAGTACCAGGTACAGACACACACAACAGAGCCTAGCTGCAGTACCAGGTACAGACACACACAGTACAGTCCAGCTGCAGCACCAGGTACAGACACACACACAACAGAGCCTAGCTACAGTACCAGGTACAGACACACACAATAGAGCCTAGCTGCAGTACCAGGTACAGACACACACAACAGAGCCTAGCTACAGTACCAGGTACAGACACACACAATAGAGCCTAGCTGCAGTACCAGGTACAGACACACACAACAGAGCCTAGCTGCAGTACCAGGTACAGACACACACAGTAGAGTCCAGCTGCAGCACCAGGTACAGACACACACAACAGAGCCTAGCTACAGTACCAGGTACAGACACACACACAACAGAGCCTAGCTACAGTACCAGGTACAGACACACACAATAGAGCCTAGCTGCAGTACCAGGTACAGACACACACAACAGAGCCTAGCTGCAGTACCAGGTACAGACACACACAGTAGAGCCTAGCTGCAGTACCAGGTACAGACACATACAACAGAGCCTAGCTGCAGTACCAGGTACAGACACACAGTAGAGCCTAGCTGCAGTACCAGGTACCGACACACACATTGGAGCCTAGCTGCAGTACCAGATACAAATACACATGGTGAAGCCTAGCTGCAGTACCAGGTACAGACACACACAGTAGAACCTAGCTGCAGTATCATGTACAGACACACACAGTAGAGCCTAGTTGCAGTACCAGGTACAGACACACGTGGTGAAGCCTAGCTGCAGTACCAGGTACAGACACACACAACAGAGCCTAGATGCAGTACCAGGTACAGACACACACAACAGAACCTAGCTGCAGTACCTGGTACAGACACACAGTAGAGCCTAGCTGCAGTACCAGGTACAAACACACATTGGAGCCTAGCTGCAGTACCAGGTACAGACACACACGGTGGAGCCTAGTTGCAGTACCAAGTACAGACACACACATTGGAGCCTAGCTGCAGTACCAGGTACAGACACACACATTGGAGCCTAGCTGCAGTACCAGGTACAGACACACACAGTAGAGCCTAGCTGCAGTACCAGGTACAGACACACACAGTAGAACCTAGCTGCAGTATCATGTACAGACACACACAGTATAGCCTAGTTGCAGTACCAGGTACAGACACACGTGGTGAAGCCTAGCTGCAGTACCAGGTACAGACACACACAACAGAGCCTAGATGCAGTACCAGGTACAGACACACACAACAGAACCTAGCTGCAGTACCTGGTACAGACACACAGTAGAGCCTAGCTGCAGTACCAGGTACAAACACACATTGGAGCCTAGCTGCAGTACCAGGTACAGACACACACGGTGGAGCCTAGTTGCAGTACCAAGTACAGACACACACATTGGAGCCTAGCTGCAGTACCAGGTACAGACACACACATTGGAGCCTAGCTGCAGTACCAGGTACAGACACACACAGTAGAGCCTAGCTGCAGTACCAGGTACAGACACACACAGTAGAGCCTAGCTGCAGTACCAGGTACCGACACACACATTGGAGCCTAGCTGCAGTACCAGGTACAAACACACGTGGTGAAGCCTAGCTGCAGTACCAGGTACAGACACACACAGTAGAACCTAGCTGCAGTATCATGTACAGACACACACAGTAGAGCCTAGTTGTAGTACCAGGTACAGACACACGTGGTGAAGCCTAGCTGCAGTACCAGGTACAGACACACACAGTAGAGCCTAGCTGCAGTACCAGGTGCAGACACACACAACAGAGCCTAGCTGCAGTACCAGGTACAGACACACACAACAGAGCCTAGCTGCAGTACCAGGTACAGACACACACAGTAGAGCCTAGCTGCAGTACCAGGTACAGACACACACAACAGAGCCTAGCTGCAGTACCAGGTACAGACACACACAACAGAGCCTAGCTGCAGTACCTGGTACAGACACACAGTAGAGCCTAGCTGCAGTACCAGGTACCGACACACACATTGGAGCCTAGCTGCAGTACCAGGTACAAACACACATTGGAGCCTAGCTGCAGTACCAGGTACAGACACACACAGTAGAGTCCACCTGCAGCACCAGGTTCAGACACACACAACAGAGCCTAGCTACAGTACCAGGTACAGACACACACACAACAGAGCCTAGATACAGTACCAGGTACAGACACACACAATAGAGCCTAGCTGCAGTACCAGGTACAGACACACACAACAGAGCCTAGCTGCAGTACCAGGTACAGACACACACAGTAGAGCCTAGCTGCAGTACCAGGTACAGACACACACAACAGAGCCTAGCTGCAGTACCAGGTACAGACACACAGTAGAGCCTAGCTGCAGTACCAGGTACAAACACACATGGTGAAGCCTAGCTGCTGTACCAGGTACAGACACACACAGTAGAACCTAGCTGCAGTATCATGTACAGACACACACAGTAGAGCTTAGTTGCAGTACCAGGTACAGACACACGTGGTGAAGTCTAGCTGCAGTACCAGGTACAGACACACACAGTAGAGACTAGCTGCAGTACCAGGTGCAGAGACACACAACAGAGACTAGCTGCAGTACCAGGTACAGACACACACAGTAGAGCCTAGCTGCAGTACCAGCCACAGACACACACATTGTAGCCTAGCTGTAGTATCATGTACAGACACACAGTGGAGCCTAGCTTCAGTACCAAGCACTAGCACACCTAGTGTAGCCTAGCTGCAGTACCAAGCACTAACACACCTAGTGTAGCCTAGCTGCAGTACCAGGTACAGACACACACAACAGAGCCTAGCTGCAGTTCCAGGTACAGACACACACAATAGAGCCCAGCTGCAGTACCAGGTACAGACACACACAACAGAGCCTAGCTATAGTACCAGGTACAGACACACACAATAGAGCCTAGCTGCAGTACCAGGTACAGACACACACAATAGAGCCTAGCTGCAGTACTAGGTACAGACACACACAACAGAGCCTAGCTGCAGTACCAGGTACAGACACACACAGTAGAGTCCAGCTGCAGCACCAGGTACAGACACACACAACAGAGCCTAGCTACAGTACCAGGTACAGACACACAAACAACAGAGCCTAGCTACAGTACCAGGTACAAACACACATGGTGAAGCCTAGCTGCAGTACCAGGTACAGACACACACAGTAGAACCTAGCTACAGTATCATGTGCAGACACACACAGTAGAGCCTAGTTGCAGTACCAGGTACAGACATACGTGGTGAAGCCTAGCTGCAGTACCAGGTACAGACACACACAACAGAGCATAGATGCAGTACCAGGTACAGACTTACACAACAGAGCCTAGCTGCAGTACCAGGTACAGACACACACAACAGAACCTAGCTGCAGTACCTGGTACAGGCACAGTAGAGCCTAGCTGTAGTACCAGGTACAAACACAAATTGAAGCCTAGCTGCAGTACCAGGTACAGACACACACGGTGGAGCCTATTTGCAGTACCAAGTACAGACACACACATTGGAGCCTAGCTGCAGTACCAGGTACAGACACACACATTGGAGCCTAGCTGCAGTACCAGGTACAGACACACACAGTAGAGCCTAGCTGCAGTACCAGGTACAGGCACACACAGTAGATCCTAGCTGCAGTACCAGGTACCTACACACACATTGGAGCCTAGCTGCAGTACCAGGTACAAACACACGTGGTGAAGCCTAGCTGCAGTACCAGGTACAGACACACACAGTAGAACCTAGCTGCAGTATCATGTA
The DNA here is from genome assembly GCA_947044405.1 of Leptodactylus fallax. NCBI lineage: Eukaryota > Metazoa > Chordata > Amphibia > Anura > Leptodactylidae > Leptodactylus > Leptodactylus fallax. The sequence goes on along the minus strand of CAMRHE010000613.1, from coordinate 249,051 downwards.
CAGACACACACAGTAGAGCCTAGTTGTAGTACCAGGTATAGACACACGTGGTGAAGCCTAGCTGCAGTACCAGGTACAGACACACACAGTAGAGCCTAGCTGCAGTACCAGGTGCAGACACACACAACAGAGCCTAGCTGCAGTACCAGGTACAGACACGCACAACAGAGCCTAGCTGCAGTACCAGGTACAGACACACACAGTAGAGCCTAGCTGCAGTACCAGGTACAGACACACACAACAGAGCCTAGCTGCAGTACCAGGTACAGACACACACATTGGAGCCTAGCTGCAGTACCTGGTACAGACACACAGTAGAGCCTAGCTGCAGTACCAGGTACCGACACACACATTGGAGCCTAGCTGCAGTACCAGGTACAAACACACATTGGAGCCTAGCTGCAGTACCAGGTACAGACACACACAGTAGAGTCCGCCTGCAGCACCATGTACAGACACACACAACAGAGCCTAGCTACAGTACCAGGTACAGACACACACACACAACAGAGCCTAGCTACAGTACCAGGTACAGACACACACAATAGAGCCTAGCTGCAGTACCAGGTACAGACACACACAACAGAGCCTAGCTGCAGTACCAGGTACAGACACACACAGTAGAGCCTAGCTGCAGTACCAGGTACCGACACACACAACAGAGCCTAGCTGCAGTACCAGGTACAGACACACACAACAGAGCCTAGCTGCAGTACCAGGTACAAACACACATGGTGAAGCCTAGCTGCTGTACCAGGTACAGACACACACAGTAGAACCTAGCTGCAGTATCATGTACAGACACACACAGTAGAGCTTAGTTGCAGTACCAGGTACAGACACACGTGGTGAAGTCTAGCTGCAGTACCAGGTACAGACACACACAGTAGAGACTAGCTGCAGTACAAGGTGCAGACACACACAACAGAGACTAGCTGCAGTACCAGGTGCAGACACACACAACAGAGCCTAGCTGCAGTACCAGGTACAGACACACACAACAGAGCCTAGCTGCAGTACCAGGTACAGACAAACACAGTAGAGCCTAGCTGCAGTACCAGGTACAGACACACACAACAGAGCCTAGCTGCAGTACCAGGTATAGACACACACAACAGAGCCTAGCTGCAGTACCAGGTACAGACACACAGTAGAGCCTAGCTGCAGTACCAGGTACAGACACACACAACAGAGCCTAGCTGCAGTACCAGGTACCGACACACACATTGGAGCCTAGCTGCAGTACCAGGTACAAACACACGTGGTGAAGCCTAGCTGCAGTACCAGGTACAGACACACACAGTAGAGCCTAGCTGCAGTACCAGGTACAGACACACACAATGGAGCCTAGCTGCAGTACCAGGTACAGACACACACACACGGTGGAGCCTAGGTCCAGTACCAAGTACAGACACACACAGTGTAGCTTTGCTGCCGTACCAGGTACAGACACACATAATGGAGCCTAGTTCCAGTACAAGTCATGGGAATAGCTCCTCCTCCCTTCCCCCTCTCCCTGCACAGTGATCTGTGCAGTGATCTCTGCACATGTTATAGATCCTACCCACAACACTCTCCCAGTCGAGGCATTATTTTCTGACTTCAAAATAGGACTCTCCACCATTGCGACCACTTGAGAGCCCCCTGTCTACTGGAGGTCCTATGTTGAAGGGAGTCTTGAATATGAGAGTATGTGGGTAAAAGTTCCTAATTGTTCGATGATCTTTGATTTACATATGTGATGGTGGCTGCTGTGTTTTCAGATCCGAGTATGGTAATGGCATTGCAGAGAAGACGATGTCACCGTATTTTTTAAGGGCAGATGCCGTGCGTCTGTGCCGAGGTTAACGATAGCTGGAGAACTAATTGACATGGAAAAAAGTAGAAATGAGGCTTTGAGGACTTGCTCAGAACCCATTAAACTGTCTAATTCTGGGCTCCTTTATGTAGCGCACGTTTTTCTGTCAGCGCTGTCCCGCCACTTTTGTCTGAATGTAACACAACGGCGCCTGTACCGAGCGCCACGTGAAATTGTTCTTCCGCTCTTCTTGAACATTCACACTTCCATAAAAGCTCGATTATATCCTTACAAGTATATAATCACTGCTCGGAGTTCACATCATAATGGTTTGCTCTGTAAAACTGTGTCAAACTCCAGCTCTTGTCTCTCGTCATCGACGCCAACGTTAACATCTCAACTTGATACAGAGATTTACAATATGTTTTATTTTCAAAATTGAAACAAAAAAAAGGTTCAGAGGCAAAAATTCTCTTGTTTGTTATCACAACCATGGGTGGGACAAACCCTAAGGCTGGGACTTCCAGAATGTGCTCCTCCACCTTTGAGGGGCATTTGGGCAGTCCATACATTTATGCCCTTCCATCCTTTCCGACCACTCGATATGTTCTAATTTACTTATATATCCCTTTACCCCTATTTTGACTCTCCATGTCTCTCCGTGTTAAGATTTGGCTAACCCAAGTCATGGATGGAGCCTAAACATGGCCCATACTCCTAGATGACTTTTGACCCAACTCTCATCACTATTCCTCCCAACCACCCGACATACACATACACTCCACACAGCTAAGCATGCATGTGTTCTCGTTGGGATACAAAACACTATTGGACTCTTCTGGTGTTGGCTTATCTCCCACCAAAGGACCAACACATGTTGAATGTTAATTCTGTGCTGAGCTGAGAAAGATTAGACATCTGATCTGGAACCCAAAGCTCCTAAACTGATGTGTTGGGTTGGACCTCCCATTTAGTCAGGGTGGTGATAACTAAGCAATCGCCTTGTTGCACTTAAAGTGGTTTTCCGGCCCATAATTCTTGTTTCATACTCCACAGGATAGTTCATCAGTGTCTGGTCTGTGGAGGTCTGACATCCAGACCCCGCAGAGATCAGCTGTTCTGGCAGCTTCTAGAAGCTCCTGGAACAGCTGATCTGTGCAGGGTCTGTGTGTCAGATCCCCACACACCATAGTAATAACCTATCCTATGGATTGGTCATGTGTTTGAAACATGGATTAGGGGCTGGAAACCCTTTTAAGGCATATGGGGTCCCATGTCATGGATTTGAGCTAGAGCTGATCTTCTGTGTCCATCTCACATGAGGTGGTCCTACCAGGAGTGCTTGTGTCCATATGCCTAATTTGGGAATATGTTTTCGGTGGTGGGGGACTTCTCTCTGTGTCCCCCACTTTAACAATATCTTCTAGCAAATAAATTGAAAAGAGAATAAAAAGACTCACTGATCCCCCATTGCGCGCGTCCAGGCACTGCAGTTTTCCAGATTTCTACTTCCTATTTCACCACTCCATCTCTGGCTTAGGTGGGCCACCACTGTGGCTAGTGATTGGTTGAGTGGTCACGTCCTATATTAGGAGGAACCAAGAAGTAGAGGCCTTCAGGGACCAGTAGCTTGGACGGGATCGGTGAATATATCTTTTTCTGACTCTTTCTAAAAAAAAAAAAAAAAAAAAAAGTTAAAAAATTTAAATTTAAATTTTACTGTCCGGACAACCCCTTTTAATGATTCAATGAACTATTAGAAGATGCTGAAGACCATCGCTACTTATACTTTAGTTGAGTGTGTCTTTATTTCTTTAGGGATAGCAGTTGCGGGGACTTTGATTTCCTTGCCGCTGCTCGTCCTGTTTAGCCTCAGTATAGTGTACAGTCATTGAACAACCTGAACCGCAGCGCCGAGTCCTTCTCCCTGTGCCTTGCTGCTATTTTATTGCAGGAAATACATAAATATAATAATTGCCTGCACAGATATTATTTATGAGCTGGATCTGACTGCAAACTGCTGGCTCCTAAATGTTTAGGGCAATTAATAAAAAAGATTGTTGCAATAATGCAATTACCTTGTGCTGAATTGTGCATGCTCGCCTGAGAAATCGATAAGCGCTTAGATTTTCACAGTATGGATTCAATTAATATGTGCTGAAGGAAGCAGAAGCCTCCTCTCCTTCCACTTTAATAATACACTGGCAATATTTAGTCAGTGACTGCCTGATATACGCGGCGAGCGCGACACAAGACCTTCTGTGGTATCAATTACACTGCTTTAGACTTCATAAGAAATTGGCAAAAATGACCCTATAGTAAGAAAAGAAAGATACAAAAATAAAAATCTGCAATTTTCCTTGACCCTTCATTTTATTCCCCTACCTCCCACTGGGAGGCATCTTTCTTCCACTGCCTTGTTTGTGGCAGAACTAAGTCCCACCCCTTTTTGGACACTTTTTAATTTTTGCAATTATTTGTCATTTATTTCTATGTGTACCATCCCTTTAAAGGGGTCTGTCAGCAGGAAAATCAGTTTTAAACTAACAACCTTGTACCTTTGTAGGACGGCTTCTACACTTTCCAAAGATGCCTTTCTTATTCTGCATGGTGGCTCCATTTTTAAGAAAATCAAGATTCTATTCCTTGGCAGATTAGCTGCAAAGGACTTTAGGGACTTTTCTTCTCCTGCTGGGGTTTCACTCTCTGCTCTAGATAATCTCACTTTTGGAAGATTTAGACACTGCCCTACAAAGTACTGTTATTAGTTTGATAGCTATTTTTCTGCTGACAGACCTCCTTTAAAGTTTTCATCAAAAGTTGAAAAATCTGCAGGGTCTTGCTAAGCCGTCTGTTCTCCGGCTATGTCAGCCTTCATACATGGTGTCTTAATAGTTTTTTTTTGTTGTCGAGGTATGACTGCAGCACATTTTGCATTTCTCTCTGAGGCAGGGGCAATAAGGAGCATTCTGTCCCCCATCCATTATTACTACTACTGGTTTCTATACATGTAATTTTGCCAGGAGTAACTGTAAAATAGCAAACAAATGACCCAAGTGACCACAATATAGGAGATCCTGGGACACTGGACTGCAAATCCTGGTTATGATGCAGCTAAACAAATCTCTGGTACAAGCAGGAAAGCTACTTACAGTTTATGGCCAACATCCTTTTAGTAATAACACAAGCAGCTAGTCAGAAGTAGATCGACTCTCCTTACACTCTCTGTGAGAAGCTGCAGACTCCTCTCTGAGCAGTGTACAGGCAAGGAACACAGGTTTTTCAGGAAGAAAACAATTTTTAAGTAAAGTACATTGCATTTTTGTCCAGAGTCACATGTTCTATGAAATGAGACTAAGTTGTCCTGGTTTTCCAGGATTACAAAAACATGTCTTCTTTTTTACAGTTTATACCTGTCCGTAGGTTGTATCTGTTATCACAGCTCTAAAGAAGTGAATTACTGCAGTAACAACTCATGGACAGGTGTGGCGTTGTTTTTGGAAAGCAGCAGCCATGTTTTTGTAACCCTTTAAAGAGATTGTTTGCAATAGACAATGGATGTCTCATGGTTCAAGATTCATAGCATTCGTGAAATTCCAAGAGTACCTGCCAGTTTTTACAGGGAGACCAGTTATTTTTTTTACGGTATCGAGGCTTTCATTGGAGGAAAGCATTGGTACTGTTTGACCTCCATATACTCATACAAGGATATCTATGTCTCTGAACCAAAAAGACAGCCTTGCGTTGTGTAACTAAGGAGACGAGGCGCAGTAGGACGGTATGGAGAGAAGACTAGATTCAAGCGCAGTCTGCGAGGTCAAGAGCTGACCCCCTATTGTTGTGATTTACTGACTCTTCCTATAACAAGGCAACTTTATATCCTCGCGGCTTCACATCATCTCCATTGTCACCGCAATGACAATGCACATTGAACACCGTCCACCGACTCCCATATAAATACCAATTTAAGAGCAAATTAATATCGCTTTAAAGATTTAGTGGCGGTGACATTTCAGAAGAAAAGTTACATTCCACTCGAGCTTTCTCATGCAAGCGCATAGTCGAACGCATTCGGTAATGTAATTATTGACTGCCGTTTTAGTACAATAAGAAAACATTATCTCGAAAACCCTTTAAAAGTAACTCATTTACCCTCCCCCGCTCCCCTGAACGCACCTGTCTGTATTAAACACACATTGGTAGAGATAAAGAGAGGAGGAAATCACTCGCTCGCTGATACGTGATACAATTAAATGTTCTTCAGATCTGTCGGAGAACATTAAATTATGCTCTCGGAGCTGAGATTGACTATTTAGTAACTAGATGTATAAACGTGTCTCTACCTTTTCCAATTATACAGTAAGTTGTCAGAGCGAGCATCACTTTTGAGTAGTCTGGTGATACCGCTCATCTATATGTCTCCTTTCCCATCTCCTTGTTTGATCAGGAACACTCTCATCCCGCTCGGCACTTAATGATTTGTGTTGTGTATTGAATGTGAGATGTAGCAGAATGTAGAGATGCGGTGTAAATTAGCCGGCTGGATGTTTACCTAGGGGACTGGGGAGATGTATCCTGCCTGGTTCCACTTTACATAAGATGACAGAAAACGCATGATATCGATATCCATGGAGAGAAGAAGAAAGATGACAGAGCACCTAGTCTATGACTTCCAAGCCAAGAAGAAGGGAGAGAAAATAATGTGCAAATATAGGGGAGGTCACAAGGGGGAACCACCAAGCTTCACAAAGAGAAACCATCAGGCCTAAAAAGGACTTCACTAGGGGGAACCGACAAGCTTTACAAGGGGGATCCACCAAGCTTCACTAGGGGGTACCACCAAATTTAACACATGGAAACCACTAGTCAAAACAAGAGGTAACTACCAAGTTAAGCAAAAGGAACCCACCAAGCCTGATGATGGGGAGCTTCTAAGCTTACGGAGGGAAACAATAAACTTTAGGGTGGAACCACCAAGTCTAGCAAGAGGGAGCCACCAAGCTTCATAAAGGGAAACCACCAATCTTAAAAAAGGGGAACTACAACCTTATCAATCGGGAGAGAGCTGCAGTAGGGCGTAAAGGACTCTACACAGTGTACATAGTCCTCTGCCTTCTGTTCCATACATTATGTAAATATCTACTGATCTGTGGCAGTGTTCGGTGTTGGATCCCCATCGATCACATATTGACAACCTATCCTAAGTGTAAGCCATCTATATGAAGACAACCCCTTTAAATGTTGGAACCATTAAGTTTAATAAGGAATCATTTTCCTTCAGTTGTAAGAGCAGCAATAACCAGAGCCCTTACTGTTTGATACCAGAGAGCAGTCCCCTAATGGAGGCTCGACCACTACTCTGAAAAAAATGTGGGTTGTGATCATTTTAACTTATCTGACACCCCAGCTTTATTCCTTTTGGAAGAAGCCCAGTTGAGGAAGACGCCTCTATTCGTTAAGGGGCTGTCCCATCCTAGTCTGTTAGACTAGGCAAAATGTAACATTTCATTCAGTGGGATAAATTTTTGAAAAATGTTGCTGTTGCATGCTTATTATGGCTCCCCCTAGCCCTAATATGTCCAGTGGAGGAGGTCGTACATACTCAGCATGTTATTCAGACAGCCTTGATCTTCTTATACATGGGCAGGAGGGTGAGTACTGTGTTACACACCTCGCTCCATTTCACTGGCTTGTCCTCTGACAGTCAGGGGTTGCCTAACAACCTTGCATCTCCCCCCATTCAGCCATACCTCCTGCTCTGCCATAGCAACCGGATACTCTTAGATGACGTCAAGCACTTTCGATCTCACCTCCTCCTGTTTCTGATTGCTATTGATACCTCCTCGAGGTCTCAGTGATGAGTAGGTTAGAGTGATGAGACTGTGTATGAAGTATCACTTGTGAAGACTTCCTCAATTTCCATATCTCACTGGCACATCCATCTCTTTGGTGCTTCAATCCACTTCTTCTATCACTTGTCACCATATTTTCCTGATCTGCTTGGTAGGCATATTGTGGCAGGAGCAGAGCTGCTGGTCATCATTATATGCAATTGAAGAGTTGACATGACAAATGTACAACAAACCGAGCCCTTTTCAAGTTCTAGATGGTGCATTTCATGGAGGTTAACTCAATTTCTAAGACCTCATAGATTTGAGGGCAGTATTGAGATCCCGAGGGAACATTTTAGTGGAACACATGGTTATTGACTTATTGACTTGCTGGTCATTTTAGTTAACTATTGACGATTAAAGTTTTACTAGTCAATTAATTTCACTAAAAATCGAACTAATTACCGTACAATGGGCCCTACGGTCTACTCCTGTGACTGCAGGATCTTGAGTTGATCTTGTGTTTAATCTAAGAATAAAGTCCAGGATGTATATTCTGTATCGGGAACGGCTCCTGACATTTCAATAGATGAAACCCACTCGTCGGATAAGTCAGCCGCTGTTTAGTTTTCATCTCTCGAGCAGTTCCAATATGAAATGGCAATCACCGCTCATTATACCGCTGATCGATAGCAGCTCAGCCCACACATGTTTCTGCTCCGTAATTGGCATCTGCAGACGTTGTGCAACCAACCTGATCTTATTCAGCACAGATGATTCCTGGTATAAAGGTTTACAAAGTAGAGGAAGATCTAATATCTGTCAAATGCACGGCTATATTTACATATGAGGAGTTTGTTCATTTCTTTTTACTGTAGAGGAGCCTCAAGAAGACCATCTTGTACCCCAATCTCTTTCTTCGTTGTGTCCACCAAGGCTTCTGTTCTTTGTTGCCAAGGGCTGTGGAGTTCGTAGACCAAACCAATGGTTCCTACTCTAACTCTTGATGTATTTTTTCACATCCTGACTCCAACACACAAATGGCTGACAGTAGTAACAAAACTCCTCTACTTTCGGAAATAAGTCCATGATTTTGTTAACACAAGAGAGGAACAGACCACAAAAAAGAGTCTTCACTGTATCTGAGATAAGAGTCCAAACAAGACCCTCAGATGACATCTGATGATACCTTTAATTATTAAATAGAATATTTAATAGGACTTGGTAACTTTTTTCTACATCAACTCCACCCAGTACTGGCCCTGGCTCCGACTCCACAGCCGTGGTTGCCTATCGGTTTCTTTGCTATTTTGGTGGACATCATAGTTAGGAGAACTTGAAAATGGAGACCTGCGGATAAACTGAATATAGTTGCTTAGAATAATAATGACAACCCTATTTGACGATGATAGCAGTAGGTGAGGGCAGTGCTGAATTTATGTGGGTGAGGGTTAAAGGGGTTTTCTGAAACTTACATATCATCAATATGTGATCATTGAGGGTCTGACACCAGGCACTCCAACAAACGAACATGACCTCATCGGCACAGGGAAGAGGCTGCGGCACTGACAAGCATTGCAGCTTATTCCAAAAGCTGATATATGTTGTCCCGGGTGTCAGACCTCCACTGATCACATATTTATGACCCAAGTCATGGAAAACCCCTTTAAGCCGTCCAAGATTTCATGATGTTAGCAAGGAAAGACAACAGTGTCATGATATGAGAAGCAGCATGGTGACAGAGCAGAGAGCCACTGCCAAAAACCACTCATGTTATCATGTATGGTATGGTAATCCTACTATTAGCTGGCTGTCGGAAGTTCCTTCTGATTTACTAAGCAGGGCAGGGGAACAAAAGCCAGATCTAACTGAAATGACTATGTCTGTGCCCATAGCAGCCTCTAGTTGTCCAAGATGATACTGGAGCTCTTTTCTCTTCCCCTTAGGCCTCCAGCACATGGGGCATATGGGCTAGAAAATCCAGTCCATCCATTCTCTAGATTTCCTGGCCCAAACCCAGTCTCAAGAGACCTGGACTCCGACCAACTTAATGATTCATGTCCCTGACTCCCCCGTCTCTACTGTCCCATACTATATCCATTACTGGACAGTGGAGCCATGGGGAGGCAGAGATTACTAGCATCATATCACTGTGTGGTCTTGTGTCCAGGTCTCCAGACTCCAGGTTTTGGACTGGGCATCAAGCCGATGTATGCACCGGATTCTCTTGCCCTATATTTTTGCTCCATGTGTAGGAGATCTTATTGGCGGAGAGCTGCAGTACCATTACAGCCCACTGCACAGTAGACAGGACTGTGCTATTTCTGACTCTTCTGCGGCACCTTCAGTCAGCTTCTGTATCGGGGCACCAGTGGTCAGAGCCCTTAATGACCTATCCTAAACAGTCCCATTGGTTTCCATAAGAACTGTAGTACTTAATTTCCCCTTTAGAGGTGCTGTAGGATAATTGAGCACTATTCCTCTACAGATTATAGCTCATTTTTTGAGATCTCTGCATTTTATTTACCTGCACATTTCCCAATGACAATACACTTTATCCAAGGAGAGATGTGATCTTGTATTATTTTGCTCTCAATTACGCTACAAAGCTTTCTTTCCACCGACTCCTAATTTATATTTTTCACTTTCCGAGCTCCCGGTGACCTTACTGTATGCAGACGTCAGCTCTCTGTCTCTTTTACCTTGCAGCTTCTTCTCGGAGTCGCCGTTTAATCTCTGATATCATTCACGCGTTGCCTGCACTGTTTTAGGATCATCTTTGCAGTGACGCAGCTGTCCTCCTTCCTCCTCATCCTCCTCCTCGTCCTTCTTCCCCCAATCAACTTTAGTGATTTTCTACCAGTGAGCAGCTTTATAATGATAAAAAAAAAAAAAAAAAAAGTTTAATACCCTTAAAGCCATAAGTGAGCGATTGCTGACGTCTGTAGTCATAAAATGATACAGGGGGATATTTTTGGAAGTTTTCTATTGTTACCTTTACGGCCTAAGCTTGGATTTTTCTGTAGGGACATAAACTGGTCTCTCGGTAGGATTACGTCCTGGTGACATGCGGCTGATCTCTGTTCCTTGTTATTTATGGCTATACAGTCATGTCAAGTATTTAAGAAGTTTTGGAGAATACAACCCAAAAAAAACTTCGTGTCAGAAGTTCACCACAGTGGGGGTCTAGGAACTCTGCTGAGAGTCCTATGGTCTCCGCTTCCTGACAGGCTTGAGGGGTATATGACACCCCGACCTGACTCCATCTTGGCCATTCAGATATAAATTCCCATCTATGTAATTCCTAGAAGTGCCAGGTCATAACTTATGATGGATGGTGGTCCAACCTGTGCAATCCCCACAGATCCTGAAATCGGGGTTCCTTTGAAGATAAGGGCAAATGGGTAAATTGTGTGGACATGATTTGGCGTCATTGGCTCAGCGGGACTGACATAAATTGCTGAGGACCAAGCTCAACAATCATAGAAGTCCCAAAGGCTCAATGGCCATGTTGTACTGCTCGGCTTAGATGGGGAAAATTGGGACCCAATTCTCTGGATTGGTCGGGGATATTTGGATGGGTCATAACTTGCTATGGTGGCCCAACACCTTTAAAGGGGCATTCCATGTATTTTATGTCCACTGCAGAGACTTAAAATACCCACAGTAGAGCTTGTCAGACAGTCAGTGTGGGCAGAAGGATCAGGGACCCAAACGGAGACTTTCCACTCTATCCAAGGCCCCCTACAAAATGACATAGGACACCCCATTAACAGTGTTTTCTGGGGCTGAAACATCAACGGCCTACTTAATGAGCCCAGCAGACCTTCATCCTGGTGATACTTTGGTGTCCTAGGCCTGTACCCCATCAATGAAATGTTAATGGCCTACTTTAAGGATCACCAACCATTGCTTTAGTCCTGGATAACCCCATTGACACAATGTATGACCGTAGATGACTACGAAGATCTGATACAACCTACGTCTGAGACCGTATGTAAGGTCCACGTCATATCTTATGGAGTGGAAACCACTATAAACCCTTGTAAGGCTCCAGAGCCCATAAAAGCCTCGGTCCTGTTAATTATCTGGGTAACATGATCTTAATAATACGTATATTAGAAAGCCCTTGTGAGTCAGTATTATTCCGCCCGTCCTCATGACCGGCTCACATATTGTTTTCATGGTTCTCTGTAATTATTTTGTCGAGTATTTCAGTAACATCCTTCAGAGAAGAAAAGGAAAAATATTAGAGCAGCAGGTTATTATCTCAATTGCCTGAGCTCCAGAATAGATCAAATGCTCTTTAAAGCCGACCTGGACTCGGGTCGCAAACCAGATCATTAAAAAACACAAGAAAGCCTCGTAGATTGTTACCCGACTATTCAGCCCGCCGGCTTGTAATGAGATTGTTTACATAACTGTTACATTTTACTAAAGAAAAAAAAATTAAGTATTTTTCCATTTTAACCTCTTGTTACGGACAATTCACGTCTCTTATTCCTATTAAATATTATATATTAAAGGGGGTACCAGTACCAGCCACAGCCACTACACAATGTATGGTGCTGAGCTTGGTATTCAAACATGGCGTCTCTTAAAATAGCTGATCAGTGGGAGAGCTGAGTGTGAGACCCCCACCTATGTGATATTGATTACGTATCCCAATAACAAGTCAACTATACTTAAAGGGGTTTTCCAGGCTAAAAATACTTATACCTTTTCTAAAGTTGTCAGATCTGTGGGAGTCTGACACCTGACACCCCCATCGATTAGCTGTTCTCAGCAGCTGAGACGCAGGAAGCAGATAGCTCTGTTCTTTGTATAGTGGTGAAAATGAGTCATTGCAGCTTAGCTTCCATTCTGGTGACTAGGAGCTGATCTGCAGTACATGGTCTGACCACTACACAGAGAACGGAGCATGACCAAATGGGAGAAATTCATGTATTCGCTATAGCGCCCACTCCAAACTAGTGTATGGGTGAACAATATAGTTACTATATACATTACTATTTTGTTTTAGTAGTAAATATAGGGCATGTTATACATCTGTCTAGTCATATTATCAATTTCAGAGCTAAAAATTCTCTTAAAAATTCTCATAACTGAATAGACCCGGAAAATATAAGAAACTTTGTATTATATGTTCTTAAGGAAATCTCTTTCCTTCTCTACTTATCAGACTGATTTGTTTTTTACATAGAAGTCTATGGAGAGAGCAGGGAGGGGATAAGGGAACTGGAAAAGAGACACAAATAACTGCAGCTACCTCACTATAAGTGAGGGAACTCTACTGATACTGCGGTATCTACAAGATAAGACTCTAACACTGCAGAGAATGAGGCAAGTAATCGATTACCAGCCCCCCCACTCATAGACTTCTGTGTGAGTCTAAAGGTGAGTGAAGATGAGGAGGAGAGCAGCCTGATAAGTGGAGAAGGAAGCATTATTCTTTAATAAGATGTATTACAAAGTTTCTTATATTCCCCTGTACTATTCATTATTGACAAGTGGTTTTATACTTGGAGGTCACTTTAATGATTGAGACTGTATTCACTGCAGTCTAGAGTGACTAGTGGGGCTAGTAGAGACGAACTTTTGATTGTGGCCAGTAGGATATTCTGATTCTTCATCTGTTTGCTACTTTTAGGCTTGGGGATATTGGATAGAAAGGTGAACTAACACATTTTTTAATTTCCATTTACAAAAATTATTCTAAAATGAATTTAAATATCTGAAAGGAGCTTTGAAAACTATGCAATGCATAAGGGGTTAAATTACAAGGGTGAGCATACGAGACTAGTGAGAGTCCGGTTATTTGTCATAAGTGTGTGGAATCAGGAACACCGTTGTGACAAAGAGCTATGCCCATGCCAAGCTACGGGTGACTTTAGGTTCTGCAGGAGCGTGACTAAAGAAGCCATTTCTTTCCTATCTATCTTCCGGAGTCATGTTCTGGAAATGAGAAATTGGTGCCGTGTGTGGTGTTACACCTGCAGAGTATAGAAGTGTCATACTGTACACTCTTACCGACACTAAATAGTTTTGGGTTGGGTCAGAGCCAGGTGTGTATAACACTGTCACTGTGTGCTGTGTATGGCAGAAAGAGCTGGTTGTACATTCTACAGTATTATAGTAGTTATATTCTTGTACATTGGAGCAGTATTATAATAGTTATATTCTTGTACATAGGAGCAGTATTATAGTAGTTATATTCTTGTACATTGGAGCAGTATTATAATAGTTATATTCTTGTACATAGGAGCAGTATTATAGTAGTTATATTCTTGTACATAGGGGTAGTATTATAGTAGTTATATTCTTGTACATAGGAGGCAGTATTATAGTAGTTATATTCTTGTACATAGGAGGCAGTATTATAGTAGTTATATTCTTGTACATAGGAGCAGTATTATAGTAGTTATATTCTTGTACATAGGAGCAGTATTATAGTAGTTATATTCTTGTACATAGGAGCAGTATTATAGTAGTTATATTCTTGTACATAGGAGGTAGTATTATAGTAGTTATATTCTTGTACATAGGGGCAGTATTATAGTAGTTATATTCTTGTACATAGGAGGTAGTATTATAGTAGTTATATTCTTGTACATAGGAGCAGTATTATAGTAGTTATATTCTTGTACATAGGAGCAGTATTATAGTAGTTATATTCTTGTACATAGGAGCAGTATTATAGTAGTTATATTCTTGTACATAGAGGCAGTATTATAGTAGTTATATTCTTGTACATAGGAGTAGTATTATAGTAGTTATATTCTTGTACATAGGAGCAGTATTATAGTAGGTATATTCTTGTATATAGGAGGTAGTATTATAGTAGTTATATTCTTGTACATAGGAGCAGTATTATAGTAGTTATATTCTTATACATAGGAGCAGTATTATAGTAGTTATATTCTTGTACATAGGAGCAGTATTATAGTAGTTATATCCTTGTACATAGGAGCAGTATTATAGTAGTTATATTCTTGTACATAGGGGCAGTATTATAGTAGTTATATTCTTGTACAGAAGAGCAGTATTATAGTAGTTATATTCTTGTACAGAAGAGCAGTATTATAGTAGTTATATTCTTGTACATAGGAGTAGTATTATAGTAGTTATATTCTTGTACATAGGAGTAGTATTATAGTAGTTATATTCTTGTACATAGGAGCAGTATTATAGTAGTTATATTCTTGTACAGAAGAGCAGTATTATAGTAGTTATATTCTTGTACATAGGAGCAGTATTATAGTAGTTATATTCTTGTACATAGGAGTAGTATTATAGTAGTTATATTCTTGTACATAGGAAGTAGTATTATAGTAGTTATATTCTTGTACATAGGGGCAGTATTATAGTAGTTATATTCTTGTACATAGGAGCAGTATTATAGTAGTTATATTCTTGTACATAGGGGTCGTATTATAGTAGTTATATCCTTGTACATAGGAGCAGTATTATAGTAGTTATATCCTTGTACATAGGAGCAGTATTATAGTAGTTATATTCTTGTACATAGGAGCAGTATTATAGTAGTTATATTCTTGTACATAGGAGTAGTATTATAGTAGTTATATTCTTGTACATAGGGGTCGTATTATAGTAGTTATATCCTTGTACATAGGAGCAGTATTATAGTAGTTATATTCTTGTACATAGGAGGTAGTATTATAGTAGTTATATTCTTGTACATAGGAGTAGTATTATAGTAGTTATATTCTTGTACATAGGGGGCAGTATTATAGTAGTTATATTCTTGTACAGAAGAGCAGTATTATAGTAGTTATATTCTTGTACATAGGAGTAGTATTATAGTAGTTATATTCTTGTACATAGGAGCAGTATTATAGTAGTTATATTCTTGTACATAGGAGTAGTATTATAGTAGTTATATTCTTGTACATAGGAGCAGTATTATAGTAGTTATATTCTTGTACATAGGAGCAGTATTATAGTAGTTATATTCTTGTACATAGGAGCAGTATTATAGTAGTTATATTCTTGTACATAGGGTGCAGTATTATAGTAGTTATATTCTTGTACATAGGAGTAGTATTATAGTACTTATATTCTTGTACATAGGGACAGTATTATAGTAGTTATATTCTTGTACATAGGAGTAGTATTATAGTAGTTATATTCTTGTACATAGTAGTATTATAGTAGTTATATTCTTGTACATAGGAGCAGTATTATAGTAGTTATATCCATGTACATAGGGGCAGTATTATAGTAGTTATATTCTTGTACATAGGAGGTAGTATTATAGTAGTTATATTCTTGTACATAGGAGGTAGTATTATAGTAGTTGTAGTTGGTTGCTTGCAGCGGTAGGTTTGTGCCCTGTTGCTCATTCAGTTTCGGTGGGACATTATAAATAGTCAGACTGTGGTCAGGTTTAGGAGATGGGAGTCTTGTCTTTCTTGCTCTCTATAACTGTTTGCACTGTAATATGTTTCTTCGGCAGTAATATTGTATCTAGAAACAGACAATGGTGTCTCTGATTTTCTAGAATTTTCACATGACGGTAGTGCTGGGGAGGAAAGACCTTTTTTCAATTTATGGCCATTAAATTCCAATATGAAGCAGGTACAATACAGGACGGTAGAATCTCATAGGCATAAGTTATAAGGCATGCCAGGATAACCAAATATGAATCCACATAGCTCGAGGGGCTTCTTTAACTGTGATCTTCATGTGGATATGTGAGGGATCCCAATACTAAGCCGTTGCCTTGTTATACAATACCTTGCATAAGTTCCAGTCAGGTGTGGACAAATTGCTGCACAGTAAGAATGCTTTCAGACATAGAAGGGGTTAATAGTTTATTTTGTCAATGAAGAAAAGAGAAATGTAAATCCCATCAATATTTGGTGTGACCTTTGCCCTTTGGAGGAGGAGTCCTGGAAGTGATGATCCGGCCCCCACAGATATAGCCCTGATCTCACCATCATCCAGTCTGTCTGGGATGACATGAAGAGACAGACGGATTGGAGCAAGCCTACATCCACAGAAGATCTGTGCTTAGTTCTCCAAGATGGCGGCGGGAACAACCTCCTTGCCGAGTTTCTTCAAAAAGTGTGCAAGTGTGCCCTAGTCTCCATTTATGCCATTTATTCCAAAATTTGCAACATTGTTGTCTCCTAATTTTTCTTGACGTATTAATGCATGTCCCCTATTATATCAGGATTGTGTGCCATTATGAGACGCGCTCCCTTCTCATATGTCTTGTGACTGCCTTTACTGCCCATAGTAGTTGTATAATGTATTCCTCGCTTCGCCTCTTCATTAGCCACCATGAATATTAGATGCCGCTGTAATGCTGTTTGTGTAATCCGGCGCTCCTCTCTACAAGTGGCGCTTACAGGCGGTATAATTAGCCGACGCCCTCGGCCTTTGATATCGAATGAAAGGAAATCTCACATGAGACGATTTCACTGATCACGACTCGGGGACTCACCTTCTGGGGTTGTGACGTTGCCTGCTGCCGCTTTAAATCGTGAAGTTTATTTTATCTGTTTTTTTTATTCTTCAATTGACTTGAGGATTAGAGTGTCCAAGTCCGTGAAATCAGTTATCACATGGCAAGTGACAGCAGTCTGCAGTGCATGGCAGGGCTTGCTGCACCTTATAGTTCTACAGTAGGTGCGGTATTTTATAAGAAGGGGTTAATTTGGAATAAATGTAGTTTTTTTTTTCAGTTTTTAGTGCAGGATTGGTTATAAAGGATCAGTGATGTGTCAGTCTTTCCATTGTACTCTTTCTTCGTTTGCACCCTCTACTGTGTAAAACTGCTTGTTGTGAATTCAGCCTTAGCCCATGTGTTGTATACAGCAGGACCTCTCCTCGTGTATTCATCGAATGTGGCCAGAGGTCTCCATTTACCCAAAAAAAAAAAACCAAAAAATTTTCTTGAATTTATGATTTGCCAAAAATCGATCCAAATTTATCACAATGACCCACTTGGTGTAATAGGTTTGACCTAAATATCACATATGTTAGATACATTAGCCAAAACTAAAAATAAGTAAAGGGAATATTTGGAGTGATTTGCGTCATCCGCACATTTTTAGCTGTCTAAAATCGAGCAACTGAAATCTACGGCATTTCGCGCCCCATCCTGAATCCATTATCTTCAGGTTCGGATCTTAAGTCATTTTTATCTGAATTCTCCAAATCAATCGGACTCTTATAGCAGCGACCTCTAGAATCAAGCTGCAGCATCAATAATGAATATCAATGTGGCGGGAAAATCCATCTTGTGGATTTCCTATGGATTGTCTACGTTCTCTAGTGCAATAAGCGCAAAATCCTTAACTAAGGCGATGATGAGTCTGGTATGCAAAAAACCAAGAAGAAACAAAGTTGTGACGTATCACAAAATACATAATAATACAGAGCAAGCGTAAGGATTTATAATTTCCTGGGATGTAATCCGTGCATATTACGTATAGGAGCTGAGAGCACAGAATGCAAAAATTGTGCATAGAATACACAAAAGGCACAAAAATACAAACAATATACAGACTTAAGTCCCACATCTGGACCTCCTTTGCAGGCCAGAATGTGGACAAATTTGTTGGGATTGTTCCTGAAAATTCCAGATTGTCCCACCAAATTTGTGACAGGGGCAACTATAGCAGTATACATTACATACAACAACCCTTCCATGATAGCTTTAACTGGGCGCCATGATGGAACCCTAATATAGACCCCATTATAAGCCGTCTATCCGGGGGAATCCATTCTAGCACAACATCAATGTGAAAAGCACCAAATATAGAACTGAAAATATACAAAAGTGTACAAGAATGCTGCAAAAGACACGCAACAAAATACATGCAATGTGCACAATGACACAAAAGTACATGGACATTTGGATTCTAAAATACAAAGTAACTTCAAAGGGTTTTCGGGGACTAATATATAAATGAAGTATGCATAAGATAGGTGATCAGTATCAGATTGGTGGGGGCCAACACCTGGCATTCCCATCCGTTAGTAGGTTGTTAGTAGGATCGAGCTCTGCAGCCACAGCACTACTTACCAAGCATAGCGCTGTACTTTTTATAGTGGCTGTACTTGGTATTGCAACTCAGTCCCGATAACTTGTCACGTCCCTTGGTCGCATTCATCAGTTACAAAAAAGAACAAAATATTAGACTTCTGTACACAGCATCGCACAACACAAAATGTGTACTGGTTGCAAAATGACATAACACAGCAAGCATGCAAAGTACACGATATTACAGAACACAAAAAAGCGCAAAACGTACAAGCTCTGTACACATAACACATAATATGCACAATGCTACCCAATATGAGCAGGTATATAGTGTCTGGGATGTCGCTGGCGGTCCATATTGTGGAGGACATGATGTATATGTGTCTTCCTACAAGCGATGGCTGTACATAGATACAGTGCACCTCCTTGTACCTTTCTCATCCTATTTGCTCTATGCACTACTTAAACCTGGAGGTGATAAAAGGAGCAGATTTTCCAGAATGTGCCGTCCCCCGGGAATCTCCCGTCACCCAGAGGCACAGATCTGTCATGCCCACATAGCCAGTGCCAGCTCTGCAACATAGAGATCAGCGGCCCCCGGCTACACAGCTCCATTTCTGCTCAGTAGGCACAAGTTCAATAAACTAATATTTTAAACATCATCTATTAATGTAAACCCCGGGGGAGGACGCCGCGTGTCTACAAAGTGACGGCCTTATATTTATACTACAAAGCCTGTTGGCAGTTGTATCACTTTCTGGAAGTGAGTGGGTGTAGCGCCACCTCCCCTCTTGTGTAGCGTGATGTATCCCTGCCTGTCATTCCGAGCAGTCTCTGGTGTAGAGACAAGTCATCGAAGAGATTGACTCATAGGAATGAGTAACAGGTAATGCGTGGTGGGGTCCGATTAGGAGGAGGGCACAACCCCTGGGCTATCACCACTTTCAGGGCTGTGCGGGTCTCCACCAGCTGCCCTCCATGCCTCTGGCTGGTTTTCTCTGTTTCTTTTGCTCATAAATTCAACAAGATATTTATGAACTAAGGACCTAAACTTTAGCTAAATGTAAAAGAGAGGTCCTTTCAGCACGTTTGTTATGGGTTTGTTCCGAACCTGTTCTAGTACCCTGGAGGGGCCTTTAGTAGGGGCCGAAGCTATACCTCTGTGCCTACAAAAGGATGACGCAAAGCAGAGATGATCATCTTTCTATGTATATGTAAATCCACTACAGACAGCTGTAGTGCTCCCGATCTCCTCTCCTGGTGCCATGACTGTCTGTAGTCAAATCTACAGTTGAATCCACATTTTGCATTTGTTGTTCAAGGACATTTACGTTAAAGTGGACCTTTCACCACCTCCACCAACTCCAACTCTTTGCGTCTTTCTATAGGATCCACTCTACTGATTCTGGCACATTTGGAATTTTTTCTCTAGCCCCCACCCTTCCTGAGCAATCATATTCTTTAGATTCAGTACAGTTACACTCTCTACTGTCATGTGGGCAGTCCCAGACCTATCTGCTGTAACCTAGGACCGCCCACCTGACATTTAAGAGTGTAATTGTGCTGAAACTAACAACCATGATTGCTCGGGAATGGTGGGGGCTAGTGGAGAGGTGACTATTGAAGAAGGCAAAGCGAGGTGCTGGTGAATGGTCCTCTTTAAGGGCGACCAACCAGTCACAATGCTCAGGATCCATATCCGACCTATACAGTCCGTCCTATTATCTGCTCCCATCCTTGCTCTCACCTATACCCAGATTAAGACCACATCTCCTAGAAACCCGGAGTCTGTTTTGCTCCTTCGAAGCCCTCAGATTCTGAGCATGTAAAACATGTCCGGTATAAGCAGCTGCTCCTAGAGAGACGCTCTATACAATTCCTGCTAAAAACAAGAGCCCTGATCCATGACAGCCGGGCTTTGAAGTATACAGTGCATAAAGATTAATGCGTTCGGTTACGGTATTGTAAGAGGCTTATAATGTTTAGCATATATTTCTGCTATATCTTTGCGCACACGCGCTCGCTCATATTTCGCAGGGCCAATAACCACCGTTTATTAAACCTCGGCTGTCCCTGAATGTGCACAGATAACGTCCTCGCTGACTTCTGTGGCCGTTTATTGTCTAATCCGCTATGGTTGTGAGCGCTTCCGAGCCGCCGCTGTTTATGTATGATTGACTTTTATTTACATGTATGTCTTTTTTTTTTTTTTCCGGATCATTTCCTGTCATTGCTTCTGTCGACGGCACATTATTAGCTAGAATGGAATGATTATTGGGGCTTATCTTTTAGGTGTGTGTCCTGGTTTATGGAAAAAATGTAACCCTTTAGCACACATGTTGAAAATACACACCATGATTCGGGGAGAGTGCTCCCAATATGTACGACATAGTGACTATTCCAACACACTTGTAGGCCGCTATCAGATGTGATCAGGGCATAGACAAAGGGTGGAGGAACTCTTTGATGACATCACCGGGCATCTTTGTGAAGGAGTCAGTGCATGTACCCTGTATGGACAGATAATCCATGGGGCCATGGTAGGAAGCCAGGGTTGTCTGGACATACTGGTGGAAATTTATTAAGAAATTACTACGCCAAACTTAGTCCACTTTCACGCTGGAACTAGATATGCCAGAATTATTAGAAGGCAAAAGATGCGCCACATCTATACCAGAAAACTGTCGTAGATGGAATAGTAAGTTGCCCCATTTGTCTATTGTTTATGATGTAGATTTACATATAAATAAATAAAAACATAAAATTCAGTTTATTAAATACATATTCTTGGTACCATACAATGTAGCTAATGGATATGTACTAAATAAATAAATAGATAAATAAAAAAGACAAATAAAAAATGTGGTCCTTTGGTCCTGAAGGTGTTAAATGCAACAAGATCCCCCACATAATAATGGGTATCTTGCTGGTCAGAGGAGGCCTGACTGATGGGACCTCCTTCGATCATGAGAATGGGAGTCCCATTCTCTAGTTTTTATGGAGTGGCAGGTGAAGCCATTGTCACTCCTTTCATTCTCTATGGGACTGTCAGGGTTAGCCAAGCACATCACTCAGTAGACCCTTAGAAGTGAATAGAGCGGCCTCACATATATTAATTGGGGGGAAGGTACCCGCTTCCTGTGATCATTGTTGTCCTCGCGGTCACACCGCAAAAATCAGCAAGTTACACCCTATCCAGTTACCCCTTTATTCAGTTGATCAAACCCTTTCCTAAATGAAACTGCCCTGGTGATCAACATTTGTGGGAAAAATGTAGGATTACATGCCACCGGTTATCGCTGCTCTTTATTCTGGCTATTGGAAGTGCCCTTGTGACACTTATAGTCCCTAATGAAATCTACGGACAGGGGTTGTCCAGTTGGGTCAACCACCATAATAGGTTTCATGATGGTTAATGGTACTATATGGTTCGCTTTCGACTGCTTCAACCTCTCCATTGGTAGGGACGCTTTTTGGGCGATTATTGGTACATACTCCATTTGTCACCTTCACACCATTGTAAATGTTCACATCTATGGATGAATTTAGACTGGACATGCATCCCTGGAATCTGCCCAATAAATTCTCTCAATTATTCATACCCTACAGAATCTACAAGCGGCTCACCAACATTCATAAGAGTGGAGTATTAGAAGCCCGGCTCTTCCTTCTCTCCGCTGCTTCTCCTCATCTATGTTATTTTTGTGCCATCAGATTCATCTATAATTTTTCAGTTTATGCTTTTATCAGCCGTGTCTCAGCGCTGGCGAGAGCTGCTTGAAATCAGAGTTTTCTATGACATGCGGCCTCACGGAATCAGAAAATGCTCACAAGTGCCTTCTCCGAGCAGCTCCCAAGATTCCAATCAAATAAGGGAATTCTCGCTTAATGAGAAGTGCTTCGCTTATGTTAAGGATAAAGGGGTATCTGCCGTGTGCATCTGCAGTCTCATTTTTTCCAGGAACGCCATCGCCTTTCATCATGTGGAGATCACAAGAGACGCTATAGATTCTGGCAAGTCAATGATGAGTCTGGTTAGAATCCACTTACCCACGTACGGTTAATGGAAATGAAAATTCTCTAGCTCAGCGAACGACAAGGAAGATCCTCGGTGGCTGCCTCCGGAGAGACCATAAAATGATGATCTACAGCTAGGAACAGCTGTCGGCTGGAAAGCTAACTGATGGGGAAGAGGCCAAGATGAACCATGGTTGATAAGACTTAATCTTGATGGACCTGGGAACAGACCAATATTATTCCAATCATCTAAAATCCCTGGAGTTTTAAGAGACTCCATAGTAGAAAAGTGTTGGAGAAAAGACTGATATCCAGGTTCTTCGCAACTTCTCTACCGCACTCCAGTTATTGTCTCATGAAGACAACCCCTGTCCTTATGTTCCTCTAGCACAGTGATTCCCAAAGTGGTCCAGGTGGACCCCCAGGGGTCCACGGGAGACTCGACGGGGGTCTACGTTAGATCTAATCTTCACATTTTTTGACGAGTTTTGGGAATATGGGAGAAATGTAGCAGCAGGGGGTCCACCGAAACCAGTAAAATTTTGAAAGTGGTCTACGAGAAAAAAAAAGTTTGGGAACCTCTGCTCTAGCACATGGGTATCAGAAGGGAGCCATAATGTGGCTACGGCCAGCGTTAAATGGTCACTTTAAACTTCTCAACAAACTTTGCATAAATCAATAGTCCAAGTCAATATAAGAAATTTTGTAATATATCTTATCTGAGAAAAATGCCCACTTTTCAGACTTTCTAAACTGACATTTACTCTGAAATCTCTGATGAATCTGTCTTGGTTTCCCAAGACCGACTGCTCACTGAAGTATCAAGTTACATGCGTCCTTAGAAGACTATTGAGAGGTAAGGTAGGAGGAGGAGCCAAATACCAGACTGCAGATAATAGTAAGTTTTCTATCCTACCCTGATTGCCTTATTCACATAAGTGCCGGCCATTACTTCTGTATAAAGACCTGTATAGTCCTGCTGAGTATGTTATGGAGCAGATTTTCCTTTTTGCATTGTATAGCATCATAGTGGCTAGTGTCCAACCTCCAGATCTGCGAGAACCTGCCAAGGGGAAAACCGCTAAAAATGTAGAATACAAATAATCTAGTGGCCACAAACAGTGATATTTCTGGTGTAGACACATATGGCAGCTTATTCCGAAGAGGTTGGGAACTTTTTAGGATCCAGCTGACTGGTCTGGACCTCCTCGCTCCTCTCTCTACAGCTCATATGCCCAGGTTATACCAGCTTTAGTATTAATCAGTGCATATCCATGTAGTGGATAAGTGACATCTGTGTGGGCTGCTGTGTGGGTATTCTGCCGCTGGCACGCACAGTACTTACAGAACACAAGTTTCAGATCATTTTTCTTACTTTAACAGAAGAGCTCGGGAACCATTTCCAAATCGGCAATCGATTGTTATGTGTAACGGCACGATTAAAGCGAAAGATGAATGGGATAAACAAGCCCCATTATGACGGCTCACGTAACCCCCGCGGTTGTTTAGCTCGCAGCAACCTCAGCTGGAACCAGATGAACCGAGCTCCACACGGCTCTTGTAAAGGAACTGGTACAACAGGCTGCGGAGCGGATTCTGTGCCGCATTGTACTTGATGTTAATACTTGTTTTGTGTTTCACTTATTGCCTGTAGTAGGTTTTCAGCCCACACGCTCTATTGATATAGTGGAGCTAAGTGAAAGATTTTAGAGAGCCCCCCCCCAAATGCTTTTATTTCATGACGATCCCTGTATTGAGTCGGTGTGTATTGTACACTTTGCATTTGGTACTACCTCTCTATGTGCAGCCTGTAACCCCTGAGTTGCCTGTCTTTCATGGTTATATGTCTCTGCAGAGCATTGCATTGCATTGCGTTTTGGCTAGTAGATGAGGGTCCTGAACAAGGAACCTTCTATTAAATCTAAATTGAATTTCCTACGATAGATTGATTGTAACCAGACAAGTGTCTGACTACGACTACTTATTGTGGAAGTCATTCAGTAACCACCACTTTATTCCTTTACATGTACAAGTATCTTTCTATAGTATCTATCTATAGTCACGGGCATAGTCCTAAGTCACTTTTCCAAATTTTGTTGCGATGGGTTATATTTTGGACAAGTCCCATTGATGAACTAATTGGTGTTGGAAATCCAGTTATCTGAAATGACCATTCATTTACTCTTTAATGTTCCCTACAAAGCAACTGTGGCCTTGTATGGCGCCCATTTTAAAGGGAACCTGTCGGGGCAATTTAGGACACTAAACCATCCACTGGTCCTTATGGATTGGGAACTCAGTGTTCCAAATAGACTTCTTGTAAAGCCATTCTGTACGTGCCCGCACTACAAAATAAAAAAGCTTTATTCTCACCCTGCAGCTGTACTCACCATGCCCCGACACAGTTTTACACCAAAGTCAGAGTATTATATCTCGGCATTAGTGCCTGACTTTGTGCATATGTGTAATGAAGCCGGGGTGTCCGTCCTCAGCTTCACTGATAAACTGCGCAGGTGTCGGGAGCACCAGAGATGAGTCCGATGAGACTCATCAGACTCATCTCTAGGTACAAGTAAAGCTTTGTTTTTATAATTGCGGGCAGGGTTTGCTTTGCAACAGAGCGATTTGGGGCACTAAAGCTCCGGTCCAAAAGGACTTGTGGGTGGTCCAAAAGTCCTTTTAAAAAAATATTGGCTCAGCATTATCGACAGGGAAAATACATATAGGTCTGACTAATAGAGGGGCATCCATATGCACTAATGATACATATGGAATGAACTTAAAAGGGGTATTTTGTAAACGAAAAAAAATTTTCATAAAGGACTGAAAAAAAGAAACAATACTCAGTCTAGGTTCACACCGGCGCCTGCTCTGCTTTCGGGGTTTCTGTCCCCGAATCCGCTTAAAAAATGCAGAGAGAAAAGTCCTGCAAGCAGGACTTTTATCTCCACATTTTTCAGGCGGAAACCCAGCGCACCCCATTATAGTCTGTGGAGTCCATGGGTTTCCGCAGGTAACCACTTTTTAAGCGGAGTGGGTTTCCATTCTTCGGGTCCCCAAGCGGACCTGGAGACGGAAGCTCAAACACAGGTGTGAACCTAGCGCCACCTAGCCATCCCGCTCTGTATTTACTAACTGTCCTCTACTTCCTGGTCCTGACTCCACAAATTGGCTACGAAGGCATTTCCTATCACTGGCTGGGGTGTGTCACTGCTGCAGCCATTGACTATTTTGAGAGCACCTGGTTGCCAGTAAGCATCAGAATAGGAGTGGCGATGTGAGCAGCTTCTTTTTTTGACTGAGCTGCAATACCGCAAATAACCACCAGGGCGGCTCCTTGTAATAGATGAATTCTCAGACTTATAGAGGGAGGTTAGGACCTATTAGGACCACAGCCTATCTTGTGGGGCAGTCATCGCCCACCATTCCTGAAAACGCTCTTGGCCACCATCCAATTATCTCTCTTGTTGCTCTAAAACTATATGCATTCCTTCCCTGGTGGGAAACTTCTTCTTCTCATGAGTGTCCATACAGTATGTAATAAGGAATCCAGTGACTGGAGCAGTTATATAATGGAGGAGGGAGGGGCGCAGGGTTATTAACCACAACAGTATTTGTCTTCCTCGCTCTCCCGTGGGCGATGAGACGCGTGCAGCTCAGTGCGAGGCTTAGCCATAAAAGAGCGGATCCTCTGTGCACTCCATGTATATTATTCAGAGGTAATAACCCTTGTGTTATTTCGGCTTCTGATAGATGGTACTCTCTGCTCTGTGAAAATACTCACATACTTCATCAAAAATAATGTGTCTGTGCAAAGCCGAGGGAATTCCCTTCATTTAGCAAAACCAAACTCCTCCAGGAAATGCGTCTCCATTCCTTCTACCGTCCATGGAAAATGAGCTACTTCATGTCGGAGCGTCAGCAACCGCTGGTGACTCAGTGTTACGTGTCCACCATACTATTAACAGGCTGAAGCTGGTGGGGCATGACTCATGGTGGTCGGAAGAAGATGCCAACAAGCCACTTTACCCTGGCTGGTAAAGCTAGGGCAACAAACTGGATCTTTGCTTAAAAATAATAAAAGATGTCATACTTTCCTTACCAACCCCCTGCCAGATCCCATTTCGATGACTCCCAGGTCCCTGCTTGTTTCCATACTGTAGCATTGACCTGGCACCATACCAAAGAATGGAGTTCCAACACTCCATTACTGTATTGGTGGGAATCCCAGTCAGCCCATCACCAATCTCCAACTTATTCCCTACCCTATGGATATGGAATAAGTTCTATTTATAGACAAACCCCTTTAAGGAGAACCTTTCACCTCCACCAACTCCAACTCTTTGCATTTTTCAATAACTGTTGCCCCACTTATTCTGGTACAGTTGGAATTTTTTTATGTAGCCTCCAACATTCCCGAGCAATCGCATTTGTTAGTTTCAGCACAATTATGCTCTCCATTGTCAAGTGGGCGGTCCATGTCTTTCTGCACCAGACTAGTACCGCCCACCTGACGGTAGAGAACATAATTGTGCTGAAACAAACAGACATGATTGTTTTGGAAAGGTCGTGGCTAGAGAAAAAATTCCAACCGTTCCAAAATCAGTGGAGGGTCGACTATAGAAGGATGTAATGAGTTGGATTTGGTGGCAGTGGTGAAAGGTCCTCTTTCATCTTAAATTTTGCAGATGGATGTTTCCATCTTTTAGATTTCAGCTTCTGGATTTCAACATTCCCAATCTTTTGTTCTCGTGGGAGATTAGTCACTGCTAAAGATGTCTAACATCCTCTTATTGATCTCCCTATTAAAACATGTCTGCTTACTGCATATGTGTGGGAAATGGAAAGACTAGCTGTCCACCAAAAACCTACTTGGATGGAAAATTTCTTGCAGAGACCTCAACATTTTTTTTTGCCTCTTGGTTTTGTGTAGACCTTGTGGTGTCACAATGACAGAGAAGATTATATACATTGGTACGCATCGATATTTACTGTAGCACCAACATTTTGGGCCTCTAGTAGCCAAGGGGAGGCGAGATCCACCAGCTTGGTTTGATAGGGGTTCTCCTGATGGACGTTATTATAGTCTGTTGGACGTAGATTATTATATCAGTACAACGAGAGACCAGAAGATCATAGGGTGAAGTCCTGGAGGTGGAAAGGATTGGCCGGTGTTCCCTCCTTGTGTAAACCCTCCAAGACGATGATATTTCTATTGTCCTTTACCCAGTGATTAATGGTCGGACAGTAATAAGCCTTGTCACTTCTCCTCTACAGGCGCAGAATGTGCTTTTTGTCCACGGCTTGGCAGCTCTTCCCGGCACAATGGCTCTGGGATATTGCTCGCTCGCAGAGATGATCAGAGCTCCTTGTGTTTCAGGGTTATTAGTTTCTCCTGTTTGGTTTTGATAAACTGAGCCGTGGTGTTTGCCTTTCCATTATATCCTATAATTGTGCTGCGGCTCGGGTATTGTGCTCTGCTCAGTCCGGGCTCTGCAAATAGTATCGTCACAATATGTCCTTCTCCCCCACCAAAATAAGCAGAGTCCGCCTGTTACACCGTGTGATGAGCGTGTCCTCTGATAGCCCAAGGATGGCCGCACCATAATGCTGAATCCACCTGGTGACGCCCGATCAGGGTTATTTGTGAGGTGCATGTGCAAGATGTTCTGTAAGGGAGGGGCTTTACTGAATATTTCGGAACACTTGGGGTAAAGGATGACACATTGATACTTGGGGTACAGGACAGTGACAGTCTGACACTTGGGGTACAGGACAATGAGACAATGACAAGCTGATACTTGGGGTACAGGATAATGACACGCTGACACTTGGGGTACAGGACAATGAGACAATGACAAGCTGACACTTGGGGTACAGGACAATGACACTTGGGGTACAGGACAATGTCAGGCTGATACTGGGTACAGGACAATGACACTTGGGGTACAGGACAATGACACACTGACACTTAGGGTACAGGACAATGATACGCTGACACTTGGGGTACAGGACAATGACAGTCTGACACTTGGGGTACAGGACAATGAGACAATGACAAGCTGATACTTGGGGTACAGGATAATGACAGGCTGATACTTGGGGTACAGGATAATGACAGGCTGACACTTGGGGGTACAGGATAATGACAGGCTGACACTTGGGGTACAGGATAATGACAGGCTGACACTTGGGGTTCAGGACAATGATACGCTGACACTTGGGGTACAGGATAATGACACGCTGACACTTGGGGTACAGGATAATGACAGGCTGACACTTGGGGTTCAGGACAATGATACGCTGACACTTGGGGTACAGGATAATGACAGGCTGACACTTGGGGTTCAGGACAATGATACGCTGACACTTGGGGTACAGGACAATGATACGCTGACACTTGGGATACAGGACAATGATACGCTGACACTTGGGGTACAGGACAATGATACGCTGACACTTGGGGTACAGGATAATGACACGCTGACACTTGGGGTACAGGACAATGACAGGCTGACACTTGGGGTTCAGGAAATGATACGCTGACACTTGGGGTACAGGACAATGATACGCTGACACTTGGGGTTCAGGACAATGACAGGCTGACACTTGGGGTACAGGACAATGACACGCTGACACTTGGGGTTCAGGACAATGACAGGCTGACACTTGGGGTACAGGACAATGATACACTGACACTTGGGGTACAGGACAATGATACGCTGACACTTGGGGTACAGGAAATGATACGCTGACACTTGGGGTACAGGACAATGATACGCTGACACTTGGGGTACAGGAAATGATACGCTGACACTTGGGGTACAGGACAATGATATACTGACACTTGGGGTACAGGACAATGACACGCTGACACTCGGGGTACAGGACAATGATACGCTGACACTTGGGGTTCAGGACAATGACAGGCTGACACTTGGGGTACAGGAAATGATACGCTGACACTTGGGGTACAGGACAATGATACGCTGACACTTGGGGTACAGGAAATGATACGCTGACACTTGGGGTACAGGACAATGATACACTGACACTTGGGGTACAGGATAATGACAGGCTGACACTTGGGGTACAGGATAATGACAGGCTGACACTTGGGGTTCAGGAAATGATACGCTGACACTTGGGGTACAGGGCAATGACACGCTGACACTTGGGGTACAGGAAATGATACGCTGACACTTGGGGTTCAGGACAATGATACGCTGACACTTGGGGTACAGGATAATGACAGGCTGACACTTGGGGTACAGGACAATGACAGGCTGACACTTGGGGTTCAGGAAATGACACGCTGACACTTGGGGTACAGGGCAATGACAGGCTGACACTTGGGGTTCAGGAAATGATACGCTGACACTTGGGGTACAGGACAATGACAGGCTGACACTTGGGGTTCAGGAAATGATACGCTGACACTTGGGGTACAGGACAATGACACGCTGACACTTGGCCCCTTCCTCAGCTCCTCGTACTGCGGATGTCATTGTCCCCCAGATGTGTCATGGTCCCATCACTTGAATGAAACATCTTTTGGCAGGGGAGAGATGTGTCACTTTTACTGTATGATTCTCCGGCCAGCGGGCGTGTAAGTATTACAGGGAGAACACGAGCTGACATGATGGATGGCGAGGGCCGGATCTTCCTGATATTTGCTGGATTTCTGGGGGTGGTTTTATGTCACAGGACAGTGAGCAGGAAAACCTTCCATACATTGGGGATGTTCAGATAACGCCATAGGCACCGATACTGTCACAATACTCCTGACCGCCGGCCCATTAGACCCTTACTATAGGGGAACTCTACTTTTAGCTGTGTTGACGTGAGTGGGGTTCATGGTCAGAGACGGCCACACAGAATGGCTCTGAGCTTCCCATAACTAAGGCGCTGTTCACATCTCATACTATCTATCTATCTATCTATCTATCTATCTATCTATCTATCTATCCATCAGTATAGATATATACAGATATTACCCCCCTGTGCCTCTCTTTCTCTTATTAGCCCCATCTCTGGGGTTATTTGGCACACTCGTCTCCCTCGCTGTGATGTTTGGACTCCTGCTCTGCTCCTAAATTATTCCATCCTTTAGCTTTAGTAACCTGTTATCAGCAGATTAGTGCAATGACGCTGTGAATATACCTCAGAATTACAGCCATTTTCTCCGATACCACACGCGGCCGCGCTGACAGGCGTATTTGCTCTGCTCCTGATATTTTCTTCTTTGTTGCTGTAGGAAAATATTTGAATTTCCATTTAGCCGACAGACGGATGTTCTTGTAAATGGTTTAACGATCCGCGGGACGCCGAAACGCGCTGTACTTTGCTCCATGTATATTTTTCTATATCGATCCCAGACGATGCCTGCAAACAGTAGAGATGTCTCATTGTGTGACCGTACAGGCCATCAATATGGAGCTAATGGACCCACAGACGGAAGCAGCCTCAGCTTTAGTGTACTACAAGTCCCAGCATGTCAGACATGCCCTTATAACATGGCCCAGAGTACTCAGCAGCTTGAACTGCTATCTCTTATTTTCTGTGACCCATATAACCCTTGTGGGTTATGGAGGCAGGTCCTTCTCAGAACTCCCAGGCAGCCCACCAAAATCGGCCAGTCCATCAGGTTTTCAATAACTGGGCCAGGTATACAAAGTTGTCATAAGTAGGAGAATATATTGGGAATAGTGATGAAGCAGGAAAGTCGTAAAAGGGGTGGTTGTTTTTGTTTTGTTTTTGCTTTTTTTTTTTCCCCCTCCATAAAACAGTGCCACCGTTGATCATGGGATGTGTCTGGTATTACAGCTCATATCCAATTACTTCAGATGAGCTACAGTAGACACCATGCCCCTTTGGCCTCTTCCAATCACACCCAGTCCTATTGTGCCCCTACACAGTATAATGTCCCATTTGTTGTCCCGACAGCGTATAATGCTCCCTTAGTGCCACCACGCAGTGTCTTGCCTGCATGTGGCCCCACACAGTATAATGCCCCCCTTCTTGCCCCCAAAGTAAAATGCTACCTTCTTGTGGCCCCCACAGTATACCTCCTTTTTGTGGCCTCCACACAGTGTGATGCTTTTTCATTGTGTCCCCCACTCTATAATGCTTTCTCATTGCAGCCCCCACTATAATCTGCCTTATCGTGACCCCCATACATTATAATTCTCCCTCATTGTCTCCCCCACACAGTATAATGCTCCCTCATTGTGGCCTCCATGATATCATGCCCTATTTGTGTGGATCCCACACTATAATATCCACTTCCTTTGGCCCCCACATTATAATGCCAACTTTGTGTGACCCCCACAGTAAATGTAGAAAAGAAAAAAAGTAATACCCACCTCACGCTGTTTCCCCTGCAGTCACACCCAGTCCCTTTGTGCTCCCACAAAGCCCTTTTATTTTGACAGGTTATAATGCCCCCATACAGTATAATGCCCTCTTGTTCCCCCTGGAGTAAAATGCCTCCTTTATGTGACCCCCACAGTAGTTTGCCCCCTTTATGTGACCACCACATAGCATAAATGCTCCGTCACTGTGGCCTCCACACTATAATGCTTTCTCACTGCAGCCCCCACACTATAATACATCTTACTGTGGCTCACACACTGTTATACTCCCTCATTGTCTCCTCCATACAGTATAATGCTCCCTCTTTGTCTCCTCCATACAGTATAATGCTCCCTCATTGTCTCCTCCATACAGTATAATGCTCCCTCCTTGTCTCCTCCATACAGTATAATGCTCCCTCGTTGTCCCCTCCATACAGTATAATGCTCCCTCATTGTCTCCTCCATACAGTATAATGCTCCCTCATTGTCTCCTCCATACAGTATAATGCTCCCTCGTTGTCTCCTCCATACAGTATAATGCTCCCTCGTTGTCTCCTCCATACAGTATAATGCTCCCTCATTGTCTCCTCCATTCAGTATAATGCTCCCTCATTGTCTTCTCCATACAGTATAATGCTCCCTCGTTGTCTCCTCCATACAGTATAATGCTCCCTCCTTGTCTCCTCCATACAGTATAATGCTCCCTCCTTGTCTCCTCCATACAGTATAATGCTCCCTCCTTGTCTCCTCCATACAGTATAATGCTCCCTCGTTGTCCCCTCCATACAGTATAATGCTCCCTCGTTGTCTCCTCCATACAGTATAATGCTCCCTCGTTGTCTCCTCCATACAGTATAATGCTCCCTCGTTGTCTCCTCCATACAGTATAATGCTCCCTCGTTGTCTCCTCCATACAGTATAATGCTCCCTCGTTGTCTCCTCCATACAGTATAATGCTCCCTCATTGTCTCCTCCATACAGTAGAATGCTCCCTCGTTGTCTCCTCCATACAGTATAATGCTCCCTCGTTGTCTGCTCCATACAGTATAATGCTTCCTCATTGTCTCCCTGACACACTATAATGCTCCCACACTATCATGCCCTATTGGTGTGAATCCCACACTATTGTGGCCCCGCTGCTTCCCTGCCAGTCCACTCCAGTCTGTGCTGTTGACGGCTTGGGAGCCACAGGCGTGGTGTAGTGCCGTCACCATATCGCCCCTTCCTGCTTCTATGCTACTGGGAGCGGAGACAGAAGCTGAATGGTTAAGTAGGGAGAGGATGGCTCGTGGCCTCACCAGTGTACCCAACTTATCAGACTGATGAAACACTGATGCCCTAAGGACAGGTCATCCATCTTTACCTCTCAGGAAACTCCTTTAATGGGGAACTATATCTACTGGCCATAACAGACGGCACAGATTGGGCACCAAAATGGTGGGAAAGGTTCCCATTAAGAGGAGTCAATTAGATGTGTAGTCAATTAACATCTCGTGGTCCTCAGCTTGGAGGTCTGCACTGGAGATCCCGGCTCGGCGGCGCTCTCATTAGCCGTGAAATATAAGGCGGGGGTATTAGATCTCATCTTGTTCATTAGGAGGGATGAGGTTTTTCTGGCTTATAAAATATAAGAACATTTTTCTGCTCTTGGAAGAAGTAAAATATTAATTTAAGCGATCATAAAAATGTTCTCCCTGATAATAGAGCGCGCCATTAAAAATGAATGGCAGATTAGAACAGTTTGCAGATCCTGTTCACTGGGATTAATAGATCATCGCTCTGAATGTATCTCGCTCACTGACTGCGTCTCCTGAGTTTAGGAAAAATGCAATAAAAGTCCAAAATATGGTCAATTATAAAGACTTTCGTAGCCGGAGCCTCAATTGTGGATGTGTTTTCATAACTATACTGTATAAGGGAATGTAAGAGCGCCCCCTACTGCCTACTGACTGGGGTCCATACATAGACAGCCATTCATCTCAAAGGCTGGCCCTACATGTTAGATAAATCCTGTCCAAATCTCATGGCTTCAGCAGAATCAGCTGACCATGATGGCAGAGGTCAGTGGAAAGAAGGATAAGGCAGATGGATTTCAACATGTCCGACCCTTTTGTTCTCTCCTTAAAGGGATTTAAAGAATTATAACAAGGGCGGCCAAGGTGGGTGGAAAACAAAAAAAAGTCATAGTCACACACAGTCCCCAGTGCTTCATTGTACAGTCTTGTTCCCCTTTCCCTCTTGTCCCGGGACTGGCTGGGATGGAAGTGTAGAGGGTCACGTGACCGCGGACACCAGTCACTGCTGGAGAGGGACCCGTGATGTCACTCATTTATGTCACCAGTGCCTTACTAATGATCATGGTCACTTGAGCCTCTTTGCTTCCTGCCTGGCAAGTCCCTGCTTGGGAAGGAAAGGGGAACGAGAATTTACAAAGTAGCACTAGGGAAGCGCCATGCTGATGGGGGGGAAGAACTTTGGAAAGCAGGAATCAGCAGTTCAGGCAGGTGGAGTAGTGGAGGGAGGAAGGTTTTCTTGGCGTACCCTGGTCCTCTGATACCTATGTATACCACTGCAGGTTTGAAGTAGAAAGGAGGACCAATGTGCTATTAAAAGTGATGTCTCTAATAAAGTGGCCATTCAAAAAGGTCAATAACGTTTCTCTGACGGTGGATCTGCAGTACCCTCTTTTACCCCTGGTGTAGAGCTATCAATGTAAGAGAGTCGTACACTGAAGAAGGGTTTGGGGTGGAAACGTTGTCTCTACGGGACCTACTAAGAATGCCCCTGCCCACCCCGTGGTGAGACGTCTATTCCTTTGTATGGCGCCCGTTCTCCTATCCGCTGTTGTTACACACCACTCGCACATTCACTGTTTGCTTTGAGATGTAAATTTTGTCAAGCTGTTAAATGAGCCGTAATGTGTTGTGTGTGTTTTTTTTTTTTTTTTCTTTTATAACAAGTGTTAAATGTAAGAAAATTGAGCAGGATCCCTTCAGGCCGTGGAAACGCGAACAGCAAATAGACAAGTCAAATATAAACATCTATTAAAGTGGTAATGTATTTCTTGCTGAACACACATTATTTTTGAAGATCTGGAGTCAGCGAAACTTCAAGCAGAAGTAATATAATGTATTATGTGCGGGGCCAGAGGGGGCGGAGCATGACCCAAAGTCGCTGCGCCAGGCAGGACGTAGGGCATTCATCTTCAGGCCCAAGTCTTTAGTTGATCAGAAAATTAGAAAGACGGGGCTTATTAGGTTTTATTCGTTTAAAGTGAAATGCCCCTTTCATGTTTGAGATGCCCTGTAAGGCTATAGTCTCACTTATAAGATCTTGCGTGCCATTCATTTCTCTAGGAGGACAGCGTGCCCCCAATAGGCGGATCCACGCCCCATTTTGGGAAGCAACATCTCCTCCTTTTCGTCACATGGACACAAAATTTGCTGGCCATGTTGCTTTTTTGGAAGGTGACGGCATGTAAAGTGGGCCCTTTACATATTAAATGACAGTCCGGCAGATGCGGGAGCGTCCCGAGTCCCGGGAGATATGCCTGCTCTTCCAGGAGTTCAGGAAGTTTTGTGAGCCTTCCAGATGTTCAGGGAGAGTCAACAAGTATGTAAAAATTTGTCTATGGCACATTCATTGTGTTCTTCTCGAAATCCGTGGCAGAAGTCAGACTAACGGCAGCAGATTTTCACATGGATTAGCCCCATTGCCATTCATCGGGGGCTAATTGGTGGCTTTTACATACGGAATCCAGAGAAATAGTAAAGTTTATGAAGATTTTTTTCAGCTCTTAGATCCTCATGTTTAGCACCATTTCTGGAGCCCTTCAGTCCTCAGCAGTCTGTGCTACTGATCTGTCCTTCCTTCTAGGCCAGTAACAGGAAGTGTTTATAATTGTCTACCACGTTAAAATATACAAACTCCAAGTCATTTGTTTCTACAAAGCTAGTCTGAGCACTCATATTACTCTCGTCGATCCTTCCCTTCCCTATGTTAGTATACTCCAGTTTTCACGCAACCTTACACAACACAAATTCTGCCTGCTTGAATCTGTGCTGATGCTGCTGTAATCACAGGACCTCATTAGCTAGGAAATTCCCTCTGTAGGCACAAAACACCTTTAATTTATTTATTTATTTTCAATATGATAATCGAGCTGCCTATCTAAACATGTATTCACCGATTTGTAGATCTATCTAGTAGTGTTGCAGACATCAGCAGGGAGAAAGTAAAGGGGTGCAGTAATGCAAATCTTCCACTGCTCTGCCCCATAATAAAGTGAATAAAATGGACAGCCCACAAATGGATAAAATTAATAAATAACAGATTAGAAAATGATATTTACACACAGAAGTGCATTTCCTAAGATGTTTTCATGTGTGTTGCTGGAGGTGCCCTTTAAGTATTAAACTGGCTAACCTAGCCTTTCTTCTAGAAATAGAATATTCCTGTAATTGGTCTGATATTACTAGACATCGATAGCAACGCAAATTATCACTTGCCAGATCAACTTTTCTTTCATGTCTTACCCAATTACCATGTCATGTTCTAATAGGGCAGATAAGAACGACTTGTCTATAGCATTACAGACCCTTAAAGCTTCCTTGTGGCTCCCTGCAAACTCCTGTATCTTGGAGGATCTTTCTTCTCCACTTTGTGTTTTTGTCTAGTTCCAGTTCAGCAAAATTGCTATAAATATCCAGTTAAACTATTGCATAAATGGTTCAGTGTCCGCACAGAATGGAAGTTCTCGCAGGTTGGCTTGTATTGAGCACAGCTGTCTGGTTTCAGGCTGACTGAAAGTGTTAACTGACTTTTTAAAGAGGTTAATGGAGTTTTTGATGCGGCACAGAAATTGGAAAAATTCAAGCTGCTCTGTGGTCTCCCCGGCTGGTTGTTAAGTAAATAGAGGCTTTGCGTTAATGCATTTTGTCTGTCTTATATATCCAGCCAGTGAAATTCCAGCATAGAAGTCCAGTGTATGTAGACTATCCTGGTTCTACAGTTTATCCATGTGCACTGAGAATGCAGCCTATCCAACCACTAGTGAGCAGTGACATCACTAATAACGTAGGATATCCATTCACTAAACACTAGTGACATTAATGCAATCTATCCATCTACTAGTGAGCAGTGACATCACTAAAAATGTACACTATCCATTCACTAAACACTAGTGACATCACTAATAATGTACGCTATCCATTCACTAAACACTAGTGACATCACTAATGCAATCTATCCATCCACTAGTGAGCAGTGACATCACTAATGCAGTCTATCCAACCATTAGTGAGCAGTGACATCACTAATGCAGTCTATCCAACCCCTAGTGAGCAGTGACATCACTAATGCAGCCTATCCATCCACTAGTGAGCAGTGACATTGCTAATGCAGTCTATCCATCCACTAGTGAGCAGTGACATCACTAAGAATGTAGGCTTTTTTATCACTAGAGACTAGTGACATCAGATAAAATAAGTTAAATCCATTTACTAGAGACCAGTGACATCACTGAGAATGCAGCCTATCCTTTATAGACAGTTATGACATCACTTAGAATGCAGCCTATCTTTTCTGTATGGAGTCATGACATCACTGAGAATGCAGCCTATGTTTTCTGTATGGAGTGATGACATCACTGAGAATGCAGCCTATCCTTTATAGACAGTTATGACATCACTTAGAATGCAGCCTATCTTTTCTGTATGGAGTGATGACATCACTGAGAATGCAGCCTATCTCTGCTCTATAGACCAGTGATAGCACTTCCTCATGAGTAAGGGTCAGACACCTAAAACCCCCACGATCCTCAGAATAAAGGAGCAGCAGCTATAGTTAAGCACGGCTGCTGATTCACTGATTCTCCCGGTAACCTCACTCACATCATTGTCGGTGACAATCCCAGAGGTTCCACCACCCCCACTGGTCATTATGTTACGTCATACCGTCCAATAGTCTATAATATTCTAAGGTAGAACTACCCCTTTAAGGATTTCATAGTCCTCCAGTGCAGACCATCCCACTTCACTCATCTACAAAGCTGTCCATTTGCAATTCAGATTTCTTCTCCACGTTTCGGCCCCTTCCTCGTTGTTAATGTCCTCTCTCTTTGTTCAGAGAATACAGGCACGTTACATTTTGACGTCATTCATCTTTGTCCTTTTATCCTGCTTTTAATCTTATCCCCACAAGTGCGTAAAACCGGCATAAAAAAAAACACATAACCTCCGGCAACAATGTGTCATGAGATTGTATTTGGCCTGTGTAGAATCAATGCCCGGCACTTATTTCATGGTGTGTTGCAGAGAGTAGAGCGTCTCCTCGGTATTACGCCAGTCCGCCTTTCAGGCCAGCTGCGTCTTTATCTCAGGAATGAGATGCTCAGATTACTGAATTTCATATCCTAATCTCTCCGTATCAGCCGCCTCTTGTATTATCTGCATATATAG
The DNA here is from genome assembly GCA_947044405.1 of Leptodactylus fallax. Lineage (NCBI taxonomy): Eukaryota > Metazoa > Chordata > Amphibia > Anura > Leptodactylidae > Leptodactylus > Leptodactylus fallax. The sequence goes on along the minus strand of CAMRHE010000613.1, from coordinate 210,577 downwards.
AGATGTAAATATAGAACTGGATTTCCGAGACTCCTCTGAAGTCTAAAAATATCTGTGGCCGCAGGTTACGAGCTCCCATCACCGTAGACGTCCTATTGGATGAGACCCTTGCATGTAATGACGTAGGACGTGTAGAGATGACCCCTGAAATAGCCGCTAAAGTCCCTTCAGATACATAATGCTGCCGATGTGTCTTCTTGCTGTTTAATCCTCAGTTCTTTTTAGAGAAGAGCTTCGAGGAACGTTCCTGTCAAGTGAAATCTTGTCAACCTGTGAGACATCCCAAATTGCAGATCATTTCCAGCAGTGTTGTCATTGCGGTTCGATTGGAGGCTTGCTAAGGTTGGCATTACACATGGCAATTTGCTCCTTCAGTTGCAGGGGACCTCGGGGCATTGGGTCTCAAGTGTTGGTTGCAGCCTCCATGACTCTTGATGCTATAATATTGTAGTAATGTGACATGGTTTAGGATGCTTTTGTGGAGGAAGAAGTGTAGTAGTGTGCACTGGGATGTTTTACTATAAGGCGGGCACTACAGTAAGCTTAATACTGTAAGGGCTGTACAAGAAGTCTGGAGGTGTGGGTACAATGGGTTTGGCTATTTGGGCCCAATAGGAGGTTGGGAGCCTGGAACTGTGTGTGGAGTATTATGAGGCTGGCACTACAGTATATGTGGGATGTTAGGAGACTGGCACTAAGGGCACTGTAAAGAGTCTGGTACTATGCATGTGTGGTTAGATGACTGACACTATGGGCATTATGGTGACTCTAGGTCTGTGAGTGTACTATTAAGTGGTTGGCACTACAGTAAGTCTGGGACTGTGTGAGCTATTAGAAGGTTGGCACAATGGTTACTACAATGTGTCTGGGTCTGTGTGTGGACTATTATGAGTCTGGCACTACAATATATGTGGCATTGTGTGTGGCCTATTAGGAGACTGGACCTAGGGGCACTGTAAAGAGTCTGGGACAATGTGTGGCCAGTTAGGAGACTGGCAATATGGGAATTACGGTGACTTTAGGACTGTGGGTGTACTATTAAGCGGTTGGCTCTACAAAAAGTCTGGAACTGTGTATTAGCAGGTTGGGACTATGGGTACTATAAAAGGCTGGTGACTGTGTGGTCTGTTAGGAAGTTGGCACTATGATGAGTCTGATGCTGTGCATGGGCTGTTAGGGTATAAGGAGGGTGGCACTATTGGTACTATAAAAAGTCTGGCATTATGGGCACTACAATGAGTTTGGCTGGTTATTAGATGAGGGATTCGTTAAAGTAGTTGTCTCATGAAGACAACCCTAGTCAGTACACCCTAATGTGACATCACAGGAGGTGTTCTGCTCGGGGCCCCATCTGTGTGTGAATGGCTGTTGTTGTGACGTCCATGTACTGCATGGACTCCATTCACTTTAATGGTTACTATATAATACTATATTTCGTTCCAGGTAAATATTTGTCTGTCTGTGGCTTCTCTCAGCAACAGAATCATCAGGCGTATTCAGGTGCTTAAAGGGGTTGTACGGGATTACAAAAACATGGTTTTGAAGCTTTCTTCTAGAAACAGTGCCACACCTGTCCAGGGTTTGTGTCTGGTACTGCAGCTCAGCTTTTTTGAAGTGATTGAGACTACACTGCAATACCACATACAACCTGTAGACATATGTGGCACTATTTTAAAACAGCAATATTTTTGTAATCCTGTACAGCCTCTTTAATCCAGACAACCCTTATCCTGGCACCAATACTAAATGTAGCCATCACTCCTTCCTATATGCGGGTATGGTTGTCGGTAATATAGTGAATCCAGGGGTTGCAGGCTGCCCCCTCTGTGTCTCCTGATGCTTTGATCCGTACATTCCATAGAATGTCATAGACAACCTATTAGCCATGGTCTGACGGTTCGATGCCTGAACGCTGGGAAGATTTCCTATAGAATTAGAAACCATATTACCAGTGCCAAAGTATTCTGCTGGCGTGCGGTGACATGCATGTGCGCTGTATGGAAGTATGTAAATTGTGCTGTAAAGCAGAAGCCTCCGATCTGTGATGGTCCGATGGTCTGCCTCACGCGATCACTCAGCTCTGTTTTTCAGGGTTAAATATTTCACTTTGTTCTTGGTTAGTCCCTTGTATTGTGAAATATCTGATGACAAGTGTATCACATGGGGAATGACGTCATAGAAGCAACGCCAGATGTGGAACAGTGGTTGTAGCACAATTCATGTTTATGAAGTCACGCAGATTTCTTGTCCTCTGGTCACTGTTATTGGGGACTGAAAATTGTGAGTTGTAAATGTAGATTCATGTATGGTTACAGATGGGAACTTCTTACAGGTCCATTGGTCCATCCATGTGCCGCCATCCACGTGACTGCACCGTATGCTATTCTAATACAGTGAAGCATGTCATGAGCTCGCTACTTTTAGGTGTTGTCGTGCAGATTATTTGTCTGGGTCAGAGGGGGACTATGTGTCCTTAAATAGACTGTCTTTTCAGGCCACTTTTCGGTATACAGGGACTTATACACCATACATTGCTTTAGTGCCACGTTTTGGTAGGTAGTTCCCTATAGATCCATAGGTTTGCCACAAATCTAGTGGCAAGATCTGGGATTAAAGCTAATCTAGAATATCTCCTCCAAAAGGAAGAGAGTCCCATTCACAGACAGCTACTAAGTGGCTAGGTAAGAGTTCATAGATGGAGACATAGTACCCTGTCTGACACACGTCTGTGACCTCTCACTTAGCTAGCCAGTACCCTACTTAGCACTGGTGATGGGCAATAACCCCTAAAAAATCGTCCCTCTTCTTATCAGTAGTGCACAAGGACGAAGCAGAAGAGGCTGCATAGGTTTTTAGCCTGGCTGATCCATGCCCATACCCCTGGTTTTGTATGGATCCTGCTGCACGACTGCTACTTCCCTGGCCTGATGATAGGCTATTGGGTATTCTCTATCTCTGCTGCTATGATCGACCCCACCTATAGATATTCAGGTGTATCAGGTTAGAACAAGTCTACTTTAATTTTTTTTCCCCCCAAACAACGCCAGTATTGGACAATGGGTGTATACGGTATTGCAGCTCAGCCCCATTCCATTGAATACTAGATATAGACCATGGGCAAGGCTAACCCTATTTCTGGGATAAGAGAAGACCCCCTAAAATAACTATACTATGGGGCACCCCACATCCATGCTGCTTGTACATAGCCTTCCATGTAGAACCTATAGAGCTTCCTCTGTATCCCCAGCGACACATTGTATCTATAGGGATGATGTCTCCCTTTCTGCTCAGCCTGGGTCCGTCTTCAGCAGCAAATATTGTGCTTACAATTTTGGCTAAAAAAGAACAAATGCTTGATTTCCTGTTTTTGGCAGCAGAACTTTCCAGTAAAGAAGCCGCAGGCAGACCAACTACCAGTCATCTCTGACAGATACATTGCATCTCTTTAAACATTAAACACGGCGCTCGCCTGCCGGACTCGGGCTGCAAGCAAGAGTTTTGTGGAGTTTTACTGTGTATTTTATGTTCTGCGGCCAAGTTGGACAGAAGCAAATCCAATTAAAATAATGCACTGTCAAGCAGTGAAATACTGTCCGCACCTGTAGCGGTACATGTAAGAGTCGTATCCTTCTGATAACCTGAATGTGACATCCTGACAAAAACCTGGATCACCTCTTATAGCATTCTCTTTTATAAAAATGATTGGAGGGTTATGGGAAACTGTGCAGAGATGAAGGACAAAAGCGAATCCCCCGTCCCTGAGATCAAAACATTCTTTTTTGTAATTTTTAAGCTAAATACAATGTTGGTCCAAAATCTTATGCTGGTTAATTTTCTAATGCACCTCTTTAGCAGCCAGAGCTTCGTCCTCCTGATACAAAGCTCCAAATCCCCTGTGTAAGCAAATTTAAATGATTAAGCTTTGGCTGCCTGCACTCACCACCAGGGAGAACTTACTGTATTTTCTCAGAGAGATCACTGCTTGCACAGCTGTGTCAGTGTGAAAGAGGGAGAGGAGTGGATACACAGCAGGATTGAGTATTGAGAGAAATATAGAGAGCAGCTTCACAGAGAATGCTACTAAGAACTGAACCATACAGCTTCACAAGCTGGGAACACCCACTAAGCTCTACATTTACAATTCCAAAAGCAGGGACTGTCTATTGGGCACTGAACCTGTAGCTCCACGAGCAGGCAACACCCACTGAACTCTGAACCTGCAATTCCACAATTAGGAAATGTTCACCGAGCACTGAACCTGCGGCTTTAGAAGCAGGGTGCACCCACTGAGCTCTGAACTTGCAGCTCCACAAGCTGGAACTATGCTCCGAACCTGCAGTGCCACAAGCCAGAACACCCACTGAGTTCTGAACGTGCCATTCCACAAGCAAGCAATGTCCACTAAGCTCTGAACTTGCAATTCTACAATTAGGAACCTTTCACTGAGCACTGAACCTTCAGCTCTGCAAGCAGAAACACCCACTGAGCTATAAACCTGCAATTCCATAAGAAGGTATCATCTACTGAGCAGTAAACCTGCAGCTTTATAAGTTTGGTACACCCACTGAGCTCTGAACCTGCAGCTCCACAAGCAGGGAACACCCACTAAACTATAAATTTGCAATTCGACAAGAAGGTATCATCTACTGAGCAGTGAACTTGCAGTGTTATAAGCTGGGTGCACCCACTGAGCTGTGAACCTATAATTCTACAAGCAGGTATCAACTAATGAGCAGTAAACCTGCAGCTTTATAAGCTGGGTACACCCACTGAGCTCTGAACCTGCATCTCCACAAGCAGGGAATACTCACTGAGCTCTGAACCTGCAATCCCACAAACATGTATTATCTAATGAGCTCTGAACCTGCAGCTCTATAAGCTGGGTACACCCACTGAGACCTGAACCTGCAGCTCCACATGCAGGAGACCTTCCTTAAGTACTAAACCTGCAGCTTTACAAGCAGGGGCCATCCACTGAGCTCTGTACCTGCAACTACAAATGTAGTGAATACCCTCTGAGCTCCGAACTTGTTGCTCCATAAGTATTCATGTCAGAGGAAGTATTACAAGCAAGCAGTATATAGAAATCAGCCTCCCCTCTAGGTAAACAGATACATATTAATATATATTTCTTTTTTTAAGCATTGTACCACAGTTCCCTCACAGTTCCCCTTTTCTTTTAGATGGGAACATTTCTTGACCATGTGAATTTGATTGAAATAAAATTTCTGCTCCTTCTATGCTTATAAGCCCTCCATTGATTGTATTGAACTACGTGCAGCATTTGGCTTCTGCTTCGTAACAAACCTCCAATAGACATCAGAAGCAAAGAAAAAGAATCTGTAAATCTTGAGCTTTTTCGATGCTGAAGAATCTCCGGTCCCAGAAGGCATCCAAGTACCACGAATTACTGCAGGCTCAGCCCAGTGTCTCACAAGAGATCTGCACAAAGACCCTTTCATTTTCTGCCTCTTCCTCATGAATCAGTTCGAGGTTTGTGGCAAAGAATGGAATTATTTAGATAGTTGTGAATATAACACCAAAAATATTGTGAAGACTGACACATAGGCAGAGCAGGAGGAAAGAGGTAGGAAAAGTGCAGTCGGGAAATTCAAGCTTCTAAAAGGGAAGAGGGAAATCTACATGGGCTGCTACAGTAGCCATTAGGGGGGTTGCCTAGTTAATTTTTATTGAAGACCAATCCTCAGCGGAGGCCTCTGAGGTTAGGACATCAATAAAAATGAGCTGGGCAACCCCTTTAATTTTTATTGTAGCTGTCCATGTAGATTTCCCTCTTCTTCCCTGGAATGTGACTTTATTCTTAACTGGTCACTGACTTTTCTGTACAATTTGCATAAATCAACAATACAAGGAAATATAATAAAGCTTGTGATATAGCTTATGAAAGAAAAATCCCTCTTTCCCCACTTATCAGGCTCTTTTCCCTCCCTGCTAAACTGATATTCACTCTGAGATCTCTGCTGAATCTGTCTAGAGCAAGAGAGGGACAGAAGGTCTCAGAGGTGACATATTACAGGTCACTATAGAAGTCTATGCAGAATCCCACTGATAGAGAAGAGACAGATACAGAGTCCGCAGCAGATAACCGAAAGCTTTGTATCTCACCCCAAGTTATCCCCATGAATACATGTCAGTGCTTCTCTATAATGACTTATATGATCCTGCTGCGGCATCTGTAAGAGAGAGTTATGGAGCAGATTCTCCTCTGCTTTCTGTGTGCAGTGTATGGGAGATGACATAGCAGCTAGCTTACACTCACCAGCTCAGGGAGAACTGAGCATTAGATATAGAGCCTGCAGAGGGGAAAACTGCTAAAATACAGAATAGAATGGGCATACATTGTGTTACACCCTGGACAACCCTCTTCATTTGGCATTTTGCTCAGTGAGTAGCTGGTCATGAAAAGAGTGCTGCTGCTGCTGGATTTATCCCGGGGAGATATTGAAGGTGCTCAGTTTTATTGCTTCATAGCATGGGTGCCAGCAGTCCTACAGAACAAGGCTGATAGCAGTATGTCCCGGTATCATGTTCCGCCCCCATTGGGCACTGCACTTGGTATAACACAATGTATATATTCTGCCTGGAGGGTTCTTTTCGGTAAAAGCGTTCTTGTCTCCTGTTAGGTATTTGGGAGTAATAGGAGGGGTAATCTGTGCTATTCACCATTGGTTCTGGCTACCAGGTGGGCCACATTAAGGAAGCATGGAAAGGTTTCGGAGCAGAGCTGCTAATAAGGTCATGGCACTTTGCTTCGATAAGGACCCCCGCTAGTCACAGACCTTTAAGAGGACCGGAAGAGGGACAAAACTGCAAAGTTATGTAACATAACCAAAGCCTCTAACCCTGCCCTTATTCACTTGCCTCTGCTCAGTCCCATCTAATCCCTTGACCTGACATGGTAAATTGTCCACTTGTGGGCCCCCACACAGTATAATGTCCCCTCATTGTGTCCCCCGCACAGTATAATGTCCCCTCATTGTGTCCCCCACACAGTATAATGCCCCCTCATTGTGTCCCCCACACTATAATGTTCCCTCCTTGTGGACCCCACACAGTATAATGTCCCCTCATTGTGCCCCCCCCACAGTATAATGTCCCCTCATTGTGTCCCCCACACAGTATAATGTCCCCTCATTGTGTCCCCCGCACAGTATAATGTCCCCTCATTGTGTCCCCCACACTATAATGTTCCCTCCTTGTGGACCCCACACAGTATAATGTCCCCTCATTGTGTCCCCCGCACAGTATAATGTCCCCTCATTGTGTCCCCCACACAGTATAATGTCCCCTCATTGTGTCCCCCCGCACAGTATAATGTCCCCTCATTGTGTCCCCCACACTATAATGTTCCCTCCTTGTGGACCCCACACAGTATAATGTCCCCTCATTGTGTCCCCCACACTATAATGTTCCCTCCTTGTGGACCCCGCACAGTATAATGTCCCCTCATTGTGTCCCTCACACTATAATGTCCCGTTTCTGGGCAGTTGGGTGGTATTCATACTATCCTAGGAGTTTCTGGAAACAGTTTGCATCTCTCTCTTTAACCCTTTGTATCATGATCATGTGACGACGGTCTGATGGGGTTCTGGCTGTGTATTACATGGCTATGTCCGGGCCTGATACGTGGAGCAGTATCTCCGTGCATACACATCCCTCCTACCCCAGGTTTCGGTACATCCATCTCTCCGCTCTGCGTCTCTTTCTATGATAAAATATTTAGAATTGGAATATAAAATTGTGGTAATAAATCCCGGGGGAGCCTCCGCTTTATCCTGCTCGCCGCACAAACTGCTGGTTATTAAAGAGCCATAAAAGCGGAATAACACAAGGGACGGCGCTCACAGCTCTGCTTAATGGAGACGGAGGCGCTCTCACGTCTAGGTCTGCCGCTCCTGTCTGTCTCATTTTTACCATCACCTTTCTCTTTAATGTCTCTCCATATTTATTAGAAGATTGACATGAAGGGAAACATAAAGGGACGCTCTGCGGCCTGGAGAGAGAGGAGTCTGGGGGGGAAGATCTGGAAACGTCTCCACCGAACTGCACCGAGCGCAGGGAATAACTTATATACAGGTTCATCCATAGGTAGCAGCCATGATGAGATTTGCAGGGAAAGGGCAACAGTAAAGCACATATAGATAGATGTGATATAGATAGATATGATATAGATAGATAGATATGAGAAAGATAGATAGATAGATAGATATGGATAGATAGATATGAGATAGATAGATATGAGATAGATATGAGATAGATAGATAGATATGAGATAGATAGATATGAGATAGATAGATAGATAGATATGAGATATATAGATATGAGATAGATATGAGATAGATAGATAGATAGATATGAGATAGATAGATATGAGATAGATAGATAGATATGAGATAGATAGATATGAGATAGATAGATATGAGATAGATAGATAGATATGAGATAGATAGATATGAGATAGATAGATAGATAGATATGAGATAGATAGATAGATAGATAGATAGATATGAGATAGATAGATAGATATGAGATGGATAGATATGAGATAGATAGATAGATAGATAGATAGATAGATAGATATGGGATGGATAGATATGAGATAGAAAAGAAAAATGTAGTAGCACTCTAATATAGCTCAAGGGTATATAAAGAACTGAGATAAAACCTGCACTACTGCTATTATTAACATATATAAACTAATGTAACTATAAATAAATGTATAAATATGAGGTTCTTCGTTATACATATTTGATCAAACAGTAAAAAGCCCACCTGCCCCGACAAGGCGACCTCGTTCAGGTAGGACCCTACACTAATGCCTCTATTTGACCCAAAATAAGTCTACAGTGTGCACACAGGGCAATAACATACCTCTCTTGGAACCAGAACAGGTCTACAGTGCAAACACAGGGCAAATAGTATCCAGAGCATACTCAACTTAAAATAGCCCAGGGGCAAATGGGGAACTGGGAAACATCCTCTGTTCCTTTTAAATAAACCCGTGCTATTGATATGAGATAGATAGATAGATAGATAGATAGATAGATAGATAGGAGATAGATAGATAGATAGATAGATAGATAGATAGATAGATATGAGAGAGATAGATAGATAGATAGATAGATAGATATGAGATAGATAGATAGATATGAGAGATAGATATGAGATAGATAGATAGATACATATGAGATAGATAGATAGATAGATATGAGAGATAGATAGATAGATATGAGATAGATAGATAGATACATATGAGATAGATAGATATTAGATAGATATGAGATAGATAGATAGATAGATATGAGATAGATAGATATGACATAATAGATAGATAGATATGAGATAGATAGATAGATAGATATGAGATAGATAGATATGAGATAGATAGATAGATAGATAGATATGAGATAGATAGATATGAGATAGATAGATAGATAAATAGATATGAGATAGATAGATAGATAGATATGAGATAGATAGATATGAGATAGATATGAGATAGATAGATAGATGAGAGATAGATAGATAGATAGATAGATATGAGATAGATAGATAGATAGATATGAGAGATAGATAGATAGATAGATATGAGATAGATAGATAGATAGATATATATGAGAGATAGATAGATAGATAGATAGATAGATAGATATGAGAGAGATAGATAGATAGATATGAGAGATAGATAGATAGATAGATAGATATGAGATAGATAGATAGATATGAGATAGATAGATAGATAGATAGATAGATAGATATGAGATAGATAGATAGATAGATATGAGAGATAGATAGATAGATATGAGATAGATAGATACATATGAGATAGATAGATATTAGATAGATATGAGATAGATAGATAGATATGACATAATAGATAGATATGAGATAGATAGATAGATATGAGATAGATAGATAGATATGAGATAGATAGATATGAGATAGATAAATAGATATGAGATAAATAGATATGAGATAAATAGATATGAGATAGATAGATATGAGATAGATAGATATGAGATAGATAGATAAATAGATATGAGATAGATAGATATGAGATAGATAGATATGAGATAGATATGAGATAGATAGATAGATAGATAGATAGATAGGAGATAGATAGATGAGAGATAGATAGATAGATAGATAGATAGATAGATATGAGAGATAGATAGATAGATAGATAGATAGATATGGGATAGATAGATAGATAGATAGATATGAGAGAGATAGATAGATATGAGATAGATAGATAGATATGAGAGATAGATAGATAGATATGAGATAGATAGATAGATACATATGAGATAGATAGATATTAGATAGATATGAGATAGATAGATAGATAGATAGATAGATACATATGAGATAGATAGATATTAGATAGATATGAGATAGATAGATATGAGATAGATATGAGATAGATAGATAGATAGATAGATATGAGATAGATAGATATGAGATAGATAGATAGATATGAGATATATAGATATGAGATAGATATGAGATAGATAGATAGATATGAGATAGATAGATATGAGATAGATAGATAGATATGAGATAGATAGATATGAGATAGATAGATAGATATGAGATAGATAGATATGAGATAGATAGATAGATAGATAGATATGAGATAGATAGATAGATATGAGATAGATAGATATGGGATGGATAGATATGAGATAAATAGATAGATAGATAGATAGATATGGGATGGATAGATATGAGATAGAAAAGAAAAATGTAGTAGCACTCTAATATAGCTCAAGGGTATATAAAGAACTGAGATAAAACCTGCACTACTGCTATTATTAACATATATAAACTAATGTAACTATAAATAAATGTATAAATATGAGGTTCTTCGTTATACATATTTGATCAAACAGTAAAAAGCCCACCTGCCCCGACAAGGCGACCTCGTTCAGGTAGGACCCTACACTAATGCCTCTATTTGACCCAAAATAAGTCTACAGTGTGCACACAGGGCAATAACATACCTCTCTTGGAACCAGAACAGGTCTACAGTGCAAACACAGGGCAAATAGTATCCAGAGCATACTCAACTTAAAATAGCCCAGGGGCAAATGGGGAACTGGGAAACATCCTCTGTTCCTTTTAAATAAACCCGTGCTATTGATATGAGATAGATAGATAGATAGATAGATAGATAGATAGATAGATAGGAGATAGATAGATAGATATGAGAGATAGATATGAGATAGATAGATAGATACATATGAGATAGATAGATAGATAGATAGATATGAGAGATAGATAGATAGATAATGAGATAGATAGATAGATACATATGAGATAGATATTAGATAGATATGAGATAGATAGATAGATAGATAGATATGAGATAGATAGATAGATATGACATAATAGATAGATAGATATGAGATAGATAGATAGATAGATAGATATGAGATAGATAGATATGAGATAGATATGAGATAGATAGATATGAGATAGATAGATATGAGATAGATAGATAGATAAATAGATATGAGATAGATAGATATTACATAGATAGATGTGAGATAGATAGATATGAGATAGATATGAGATAGATAGATAGATATGAGATAGATAGATAGATAGATATGAGATAGATAGATATGAGATAGAGAGATAGATAGATAGATATGAGATAGATAGATAGATAGATAGATAGATAGATAGATATGAGATAGATAGATATGGGATAGATAGATAGATAGATATGAGATAGATAGATATGTGATAGATAGATAGATAGATAGATAGATATGAGATAGATAGATAGATATGAGATAGATAGATAGAGAGATAGATATGAGATAGATATGAGATAGATAGATAGATAGATAGATATGAGATAGATAGATAGATATGAGATAGATAGATAGATAGATAGATAGATAGATATGAGATAGATATGAGATAGATAGATATGAGATAGATAGATATGAGATAAATAGATAAATAGATATGAGATAGATATGAGATAGATAGATAGATATGAGATAGATATGAGATAGATAGATATGAGATAGATAGATAGATAGATAGATATGAGATAGATAGATAGATATGAGATAGATAGATAGATATGAGATAGATAGATAGATAGATATGAGATAGATAGATAGATAGATAGATAGATAGATATGAGATAGATAGATAGATAGATAGATATGAGAGATAGATAGATAGATATGAGATAGATAGATAGATAGATAGATATGAGATAGATAGATATGAGATAGATAGATAGATATGAGATAGATAGATAGATAGATATGAGATAGATAGATAGATAGATAGATATGAGATAGATAGATGACTGCCGTCGTCCTCTCCATTATTACACAGTTTGTCAGTGACACATCCTTTATGTGTACTGTAGATTATTCCGGTACGGTGTATATAGTATCTGTACAGTTTTGTGTCTTCTTCCTGGGTGGTCTCGGTAATATTGCGGTGTTACTGACATGAAGAATTATTACGTCGATGCTCTCTGACATATGTTTGTATGAGTCAGGGCAACTAATGTCATAAATCCCGTCTGGCGGATGCGCTGCACCCGGTTCTGCTGTGCTGTGTATTCTTGTACTGCTGTGTTATAGATACTAGGAGCGGGTGCTGCAGTATCCTCAGTACTAGGATCAGTGTGGGCAATCCTCTGTGTGTGTCTCCTACCTGCAGAGATCTGTTGTAACAAACCCATCAGCTGTATTAGCAGGACTAGGTCAAGATGTTTCCATTCACTAAGAGCAAGCAGAGATCCTGAAAACGGTGAGGATTGGAAAGATGACATATAGGTAGTAAGCTATGGCATCACTAGGATATACCATGAATGTCCAATTGTCCTCCAGGTTTTCCAGGCTTAATAATTGATGACCTATCCGCAGGGTTCTGACACCCAACGCCCTCATGGATCACCTGTTTGAAAAAGAAGCAGTATTCGAGTGAGCGCTCTTCATTACTTACCAAGCACAGCGCCATACATCGTATAGTGGCTATGCTTAGTATTGAAGCTAAGCCTATTCACTTGAATGGGACTGAGCCACAGACAGGCCATGTGACCAATGAATGTGACATCGCATGGTCTATGAAATGTAAGTAGCACTCAGGAAGCTTCAGGGCCACTTCTACAGTTTATCCAGAGGGGTCCTAGTCTAAGTCATCCATTAAAGGGGTTTTCCGGGATAATAATATTGATGACCTATCCTAAAGAGAGGTCACTAATATCAGATTTGTGGGGGGGGGCTGACACTCGCCGTCCCCATTGATGATCTGTTGTCAGCAGCTGATAGTCACAGAATGAAGCAGGAAGCAGCTAGCGCTAATCTCTATGTAGTGGCAGAACTGAGTAACTACAGCTTAGATCCTATTCAAATAAATAGGAGGTTATCTGCAGTACCAGTTCTGGCCACTACACAGAGAACAGCACTGTCTGCTTCCTGCTCCATTCTCTGCGTATCAGGTGCTAACAACAGCTAATCGATGGGGGTGTAAAGTGTCAGACCCCCACCGATCTGATGTTGGTGACAAATCTTTAGGATCAATATTTTTAGCCCGGAGAACCCCTTTAACATCTAGAGGCTGAGAAACTTATACAGACCTAATCATCTCATAGCTGATGATTTGCTACAATTGTATCCAACCCAGACAATAAATATGACTGTAAATATTGTGTTTCCAAGCTGATACATCATACCTGCACTGATACATTGTTACAAAACTACTAGGATAGAAGCCGGATTTAGGCTGCCAATAGGTTCAGCTCACAGAGGATTGTCTAGACGGGTCATTCATATTCTGCTTGTAGGGAAACGGACGAAGTGACAACCATTTGTGTGATACAGAATTGTGCTCAGAAAAGTTGTCGCTTCCCTTCCCCCACTCCTGTTTGCAGCTTCATGGTAACAAGAAGTTTCTTGCAGGCAGATCCTTTATGATAAATATGCATTAGTATTATAACATACCATGCGTACAGATGCAGCAGAGCAGAGTTTGTCATTGGGTTTGATGTGTTTTATGATGATGTTACCAAAAAAATAAACAATTAATAATTATTTTTTTAATTATGTATCGCCGACATATTCCATAGCACTATACAAATCAATTAAAAAATTCAGCCCAGCTACATCAGAATAATCCCTGATTTTCCATACCCGCTCTCCATGTCGCCAAACACGTACCTAGATTTTCCGCGCACTCCAACTCCTGGACGTGATCCAAATTAATACAGTCCTAATTACTTCGGCGGAGAGCGGCCGGTCCCTCCTGCCATTAGCCTTAATGTACATCTTTATAATAGCCATAAACTTCATGTCACAATGGCCGCCGTGCGCTCCTCGCCTCGTAGAACGACCTAAGACATGTTTACATTACAGCGCAGATTCACGAAGCTTCACCGGCAGTTATTACATGGAAATTATTATTCTATAATGTGGCAGATTTAAGGCTTATCCTGCGAATTAATGAGAGGTGAATGCATCCGTGTAGCAGAGCGGAGCTTGTATTAGTATATATGTTGTTATCTATCATTATTATTATTATTTATTTATAGACCACCATTAATCCCATGGTGCTGGACATTATTATATTAATCCCATGGTGCTGTACATTATTATATTAATCCCATGGTGCTCTGTACATTATTATATTAATTCCATGGTGCTGGACATTATTATATTAATCCCATGGTGCTGTACATTATTATATTAATCCCATGGTGCTGTACATTATTATATTAATCCCATGGTGCTGTACATTATTATATTAATTCCATTGTGCTCTGTACATTATTATATTAATCCCATGGTGCTGTACATTATTATATTAATTCCATGGTGCTCGGTACATTATTATATTAATTCCATGGTGCTCTGTACATTATTATATTAATTCCATGTGCTGTACATTATTATATTAATTCCATGGTGCTGGACATTATTATATTAATCCCATGATGCTGGACATTATTATATTAATTCCATGGTGCTGGACATTATTATATTAATTCCATGGTGCTCTGTACATTATTATATTAATTCCATGGTGCTCTGTACATTATTATATTAATTCCATGTGCTGTATATTATTATATTAATTCCATGGTGCTCTGTACATTATTATATTAATTCCATGGTGCTCTGTACATTATTATATTAATCCCATGGTGCTCTGTACATTATTATATTATTCCATGGTGCTCTGTACATTATTATATTATTCCATGGTGCTGTACATTATTATATTAATCCCATGGTGCTCTGTACATTATTATATTAATCCCATGGTGCTCTGTACATTATTATATTATTCCATGGTGCTCTGTACATTATTATATTATTTCATGGTGCTGGACATTATTATATTAATCCCATGGTGCTGTACATTATTATATTAATCCCATGGTGCTCTGTACATTATTATATTAATTCCATGGTTCTGTACATTATTACATTAATTCCATGGTGCTATACATTATTATATTAATCTCATGGTGCTGGACATTATTATATTAATCCCATGGTGCTCTGTACATTATTATATTAATTCCATGGTGCTGTACATTATTATATTAATTCCATGGTGCTTTACATTTGCAGATTTACATACAGTACACAAAATGTACAAAACAGATAATACTAACATTGACCACCTGGCACAGAGGGATAGAGGGCCCTGTCCGCAAGGGCTTACAGTCTATGAGGGAGGATGGATAGAGACAGGAGGTGGGGGTAGAGGCTGTACAGATGGCGGTGACAGTAGTGTTATTGGAGGTTGTAGGCCTTCCTGAATAGGTGAGTCTTCAGGGCCTTCTTGAAGCTTGTGACTGTGGGGGTCAGTCTGATGTGTCTTGGTAATGAGTTCCAGAGTATGGGGGATGCCCGGGAGAAGTCTTGGAGACGTTTGTGTGAAGAGCGGATGAGAGCAGAGCGGAGTAGGAGGTCTTTGGAGGATCGGAGGTTACGTGCGGGCAGGTAGCAGGACATTAGGTCGGAGATATATGGAGGGGACAGGTTGTGGATGGCTTTGTATGTCAGCGTTAGTAGTTTGAACTCTATTCGCTGGCCGATGCCAGTGAAGGGATTGGCAGAGGGGAGCGGCCGATGAAGAACAGGGGGAGAGGTGTATTAGGCGAGCAGCACAGTTTAAGGTGGACTGGAGGGGGGCGCGAGAGTGTTAGCTGGGAGGCCATGGAGAAGGGTGTTACAGTAGGCAGTGGGCCCATGGGACTGAGGTAAGTGTGATCCAGTTAACTTTAATAGATGGGTCAGATAGGGTGGCCGTACTAGGTGGGGCAAAGATGATGAACTCCATCTTCTCCATGTTGAGTTTGAGAAAGCGGGAGGAGAGAAAGGAGGCTACGGCCGCTAGACATTCTGGGACTCTGGACAACAGGGAGGTAATGTCTGGTCCAGAGAGATATATTTAGGTGTCGTCAGCATAGTAATTGTATTGAAAACCATGATATTCTATGAGTTGGCCGAGGATGTAGATGGAAAACAGGAGGGGTCCTAGGACGGAGCCTTGGGGGACACCTACAGAAAGATGGCGTGGCGGGGAGGTGGTGTGCAAGTGGGAGACGCTGAATGTGCGGTTGGTGAGGTATGAGGAGATCCAGGAAGGGCCAAGTCTGTGATGTCAAGGAAAGAGAGAGTTTCTAACAAAAGGGAATGGTCGACTGTGTCAAAGACGGAGGAAAGGTCAAGGAGGAGGAGGAGCCAGGGGTCGTCTTATCATAGACAATCTTTAAAAAAAAAAAATTCTCAATGAGAGCGATCTGCTGGTTTTGATGGGAAAAGCCACAGCCAAACATTTACCAAGTAGCGGCCACTGCAGGATAAACTGAATATTACTATATATTATCTATCTCATATCTATCTATCTATCTATCGTGACACTTATACTGCTATTCCGTTCTTTGCACAGATATAGCCATATAGAGATCAGTTGTATCTCTGCATCTATTACCCCTCTACACCCTGTGACTGCTTTGTACACGTTCCCGAGTTCTTATTGTGTCACGTCGCAGCCCTAATGTTAATGTATTGAGAAATCGTAACATAATGAGCTGTTATAACGCTATTGATCTTTTATGCATTCGGTAACGCTTCATCATGCATTTCCAGCTTCCACCAAAATGTCTTGTAAGGCCAATCTCCTGGTCCATTAAACTTTATTGCAAGTTATCAAGAAACTTACTCTCCTGGGACTAAAGCATCAGTGAGTAAATTATACCAAAATCTGTGGATTATAGAGAAGTGTCACTGGTGATCCGGAATACTGATCCGTCTTACCATAGGATCGATTATTACAGTACAGATGTATTGGGCCAGTGTATATAGTCAAGAATAAAAGCTATAATACTGCCCCTATACACAAGAATATAACTACTATAATACTGCTCCTATGTACAGGAATATAACTACTATAATACTGCTCCTATGTACAAGAATATAACTACTATAATACTGCTCCTATGTACAAGAATATAACTACTATAATACTACTCCTATGTACAAGAATATAACTACTATAATACTGCCTCCTATGTACAAGAATATAACTACTATAATACTGTCCCCTATACACAAGAATATAACTACTATAATACTGCTCCTATGTACAAGAATATAACTGCTATAATACTGCTCCTATGTACAAGAATATAACTACTATAATACTACTCCTATGTACAAGAATATAACTACTATAATACTGCTCCTATGTACAAGAATATAACTACTATAATACTGCTCCTATGTACAAGAATATAACTACTATAATACTACTCCTATGTACAAGAATATAACTATAATACTGCTCCTATGTACAAGAATATAACTACTATAATACTGCTCCTATGTACAAGAATATAACTACTATAATACTGCTCCTATGTACAAGAATATAACTACTATAATACTACTCCTATGTACAAGAATATAACTACTATAATACTGCCTCCTATGTACAAGAATATAACTACTATAATACTGCCTCCTATGTACAAGAATATAACTACTATAATACTGCTCCTATGTACAAGAATATAACTACTATAATACTGTCCCCTATACACAAGAATATAACTACTATAATACTGCTCCTATGTACAAGAATATAACTGCTATAATACTGCTCCTATGTACAAGAATATAACTACTATAATACTACTCCTATGTACAAGAATATAACTACTATAATACTGCTCCTATGTACAAGAATATAACTACTATAATACTGCTCCTATGTACAAGAATATAACTACTATAATACTGCTCCTATGTACAAGAATATAACTACTATAATACTGCTCCTATGTACAAGAATATAACTACTATAATACTGCTCCTATGTACAAGAATATAACTACTATAATACTACTACTATGTACAAGAATATAACTACTATAATACTGCTCTTATGTACAAGAATATAACTACTATAATACTGCTCCTATGTACAAGAATATAACTATAATACTGCTCCTATGTACAAGAATATAACTACTATAATACTGCCTCCTATGTACAAGAATATAACTACTATAATACTACTCCTATGTACAAGAATATAACTACTATAATACTGCTCCTATGTACAAGAATATAACTATAATACTGCTCCTATGTACAAGAATATAACTACTATAATACTGCTCCTATGTACAAGAATATAACTACTATAATACTACTCCTATGTACAAGAATATAACTACTATAATACTGCTCCTATGTACAAGAATATAACTACTATAATACTGCTCCTATGTACAAGAATATAACTACTATAATACTGTACCCTATGTACAAGAATATAACTACTATAATACTGCTCCTATGTACAAGAATATAACTACTATAATACTGCTCCTATGTACAAGAATATAACTACTATAATACTGCTCCTATGTACAAGAATATAACTACTATAATACTGCCTCCTATGTACAAGATTATAACTACTATAATACTGCACCATGTACAAGAATATAACTACTATAATACTGCTCCTATGTACAAGAATATAACTACTATAATACTGCTCCTATGTACAAGAATATAACTACTATAATACTGCTCCTATGTACAAGAATATAACTACTATAATACTGCTCCTATGTCCAAGAATATAACTACTATAATACTGCCCCTATGTACAACAATATAACTACAATACTGCTCCTGTGTACAAGAATATAACTACTATAATACTGCTCCTATGTACAAGAATATAACTACTATAATACTGCTCCTATGTACAAGAATATAACTACTATAATACTGCTCCTATGTACAAGAATATAACTACTATAATACTACTCCTATGTACAAGAATATAACTACTATAATACTGCTCCTATGTACAAGAATATAACTACTATAATACTACTCCTATGTACAAGAATATAACTACTGTAATACTGCTCCTATGCACAAGAATATAACTACTATAATACTGCTCCTATGTACAAGAATATAACTACTATAATACTGCTCCTATGTACAAGAATATAACTACTATAATACTGCCTCCTATATACAAGAATATAACTACTATAATACTGCCTCCTATATACAAGAATATAACTACTATAATACTGCCTCCTATGTACAAGAATATAACTACTATAATACTGCTCCTATGTACAGGAATATAACTACTATAATACTGCTCCTATGTACAAGAATATAACTACTATAATACTGCTCCTATGTACAAGAATATAACTACTATAATACTACTGCTATGTACAAGAATATAACTACTATAATACTGCTCCTATGTACAAGAATATAACTACTATAATACTGCTCCTATGTACAAGAATATAACTACTATAATACTACTGCTATGTACAAGAATATAACTACTATAATACTGCTCCTATGTACAAGAATATAACTACTATAATACTGCTCCTATGTACAAGAATATAACTACTATAATACTACTGCTATGTACAAGAATATAACTACTATAATACTGCTCCTATGTACAAGAATATAACTACTATAATACTGCTCCTATATACAAGAATATAACACTATAATACTGCTCCTATGCACAAGAATATAACTACTATAATACCGCCTCCTATATACAAGAATATAACTACTATAATACTGCCTCCTATATACAAGAATATAGCTACTATGCATACTGTATATTTCGCTGTCTCTGTGTGTTCCTCTTCTTGACCTCTGGACATAGCAGAGATGAGATATGATAAGGCGGTAATAAATACAATGTACTGAACACTGCGACAATAAAATAGGATTTCTTTTCAATGATCTTTTGGTCACCTTGACTTGAAAAGTGAATTCCGTGGAGTGTTCTGTTCCAGGATTATTATGGATTTTTAACCCCTTGGAATCATGTATGGTTTGATACACTTTACTGGATAATAGGCCAGTGTCCGTAATTGCCGGCCAGCCAGGTAATATAAATAGAATATAATTGTATACAGCTATGACAACCTGCGCCCATATGCCTTTTTCCTATTTGCTGCGGGGCTCGGATCTTACTTATACAGTAGTAGGACATAGAATCAGGCCTATGATGTCCCATCTAGTTGTTGCCACCTGTCAGGTTTGTAAAATGTGGTGGTCACTGCGGCCGGGTTAATGTACTGTAAGAGACGCCTGCTAAAATCAATGACAATATAAAGTGAAGTGAATGACTTTGTGCTGTTATTGTGGTATGCGGAGTAGCAGGTTTTGTTTGTAGCACAGGTGGTGAATTGTGTATCAGTAAGGAACAGACACAAAGCATTGTCTGAGCAGAACAGCTGCGGTGCTCATCTTATCTGCCACGCGTTACCTGGGCTGATTGAGAGGCGAGCGGAGCACCTGCTCTTTCCTACTCTCAATTGTTTCACGGCAGACAGCTCTGTCCTTGTCCTGTACAGAGAGACAATTTGTTCCAGCTATGATCTCAGCAGCAGTTTATCCATTCTATTTCCATGTATCCTGCAGCCGTCCTCCTGTGTGAAACCTACCTGATATCTCTGGTTATGTGCTGTCTTCACTGAATTATGCTACATAAAATGTATGTACATGTATACTCCAGAGCTGCACTCACTATTCTTCTGGTGCAGTCACTGTGTACATACATTACATTACTTATCCTGTACTGATCCTGAGTTATATCCTGTATTATACTCCAGAGCTGCACTCACTATTCTGCTGGTGCAGTCACTGTGTACATACATTACATTACTTATCCTGTACTGATCCTGAGTTACATCCTGTATTATACTCCAGAGCTGCACTCACTATTCTGCTGGTGCAGTCACTGTGTACATACATTACATTACTTATCCTGTACTGATCCTGAGTTACATCCTGTATTATACTCCAGAGCTGCGCTCACTATTCTGCTGGTACAGCCACTGTGTACATACATTACATTACTTATCCTGTACTGATCCTGAGTTACATCCTGTATTATACTCCAGAGCTGCACTCACTATTCTGCTGGTGCAGTCACTGTGTACATACATTACATTACTTATCCTGTACTGATCCTGAGTTACATCCTGTATTATACTCCGCAGCTGCACTCACTATTCTGCTGGTACAGTCACTGTGTACATACATTACATTACTTATCCTGTACTGATCCTGAGTTACATCCTGTATTATACTCCAGAGCTGCACTCACTATTCTGCTGGTGCAGTCACTGTGTACATACATTACATTACTTATCCTGTACTGATCCTGAGTTATATCCTGTATTATACTCCAGAGCTGCACTCACTATTCTGCTGGTACAGTCACTGTGTACATACATTACATTACTTATCCTGTACTGATCCTGAGTTATATCCTGTATTATACTCCAGAGCTGCGCTCACTATTCTGCTGGTGCAGTCACTGTGTACATACATTACATTACTTATCCTGTACTGATCCTGAGTTACATCCTGTATTATACTCCAGAGCTGCACTCACTATTCTGCTGGTGGAGAGTAATTTTGCACATTATGAGATCACTACTGGGTGTGTAACAAGAGCTGACACATTACAGCAGGCAGATTTGGTCAGTGAACCTAACAGCAGGGCCACTTTTGCTTCTATCTGGGTTGCACATATGACGATTAAATTTAGGAGCCAATAATGTCTTTCTAAGAGATATTGGTAGGGTCTTTAGTGGTTTGGAGGGTATTATCTCAATATCCATCTTCTGCTGCTTTTAGTGATGTCATCAGAGGGCGTGGCCTTGACAAAGTGATTTATCAGCAGTGATTGGATGACATATCTTATAATGAGTTATAGTGCCGCCATATCACCCTCATATAGTGCAGCCGCTCTCTCCTGCAGTGTAGTCTCTCATTACACCCTCTTTAGTTTTGCGTACTATACAGACATTTTTACGTTCATGGAAGTATTGAGGGTGGGGGCTTTTATCTCTCTATTATACCCCCCGGCCCCCCAATACCCCTCTCATAAGCCCCGGCTTGTCCAGGCGACTCTTATCTGTGCATTAATGTAAGAAAACACCGTCACCTTGTTAAACATTAGCGCTCTGTGGCGTCCATCTGCTGGCAGGGAGACATGGAGCCCCTTCTGCCTGACTGATCTGAGGCATATGTTCCTTTTCTGACTCTCACGTGTTTAACTCCCTCCTGCCTGGATGCTAACAGATTGCCGACCCCCTGCAGCAAGGCGCCCGCCTCTCTGGGTCTTCATGGTAGTAGCAAATGGTGATAAGTGGCGGTGGAAAGATGAATTAATGCGGCACAGATTTAGTCTGTGTTACTGAGCAACATGACATTATCTCTTGTCACATGAGCAGCGATGTCACCCTGTCTACGAGGCAGTGGCGAAATATATAGGCTGGTGTGTGTGCAGGGTGGTGGGGCCGACGGGGTATATACCCCCTGTACTGAGTGCCAGGGGCACCAACAGATACTCTGCCTTAGTTATGGTATTTTGATACAGGTCCCCCAGAACAGTGGTTGCATCCTCTGCCAACCCTCCATTCACTTTCGGGGGTTATCTTAAACCACCATGCCATTGAAGGAAATATAGTCACAACCGAGCATTTGTACTCCTCTTCATTCACACGGGGCACTTGTGTAGCCCTGTTTTCATGGTTGTGGTCAGATCCCCAGCCATCATAAGAACAGTAGTCCCAAAGGTGATGCAGATCCTCCGCTCCATTCATTTCGGTGGTACTGTCGGAGATCGGCATCCGCTAGAAATGAATGTTCCATCTGAGCATGGGCACATCTCTCCATGTATATGGGGCCCTGTCGGACCCCCCTTCCCTGTTAGACACTGATATTTTATATATTATGTTTGTACAACGTGATTCCTCCAGAAAGAGCGCCCCCTTTTACATGGGCTGGAATTGCAGCTGTCCATTAGTACTTGAACTGCAATACCACAAATGGACTATGGACTTGGGTGGCACTGTTGTAGAAAGTTTTCTGATTTGTGTCATAGGTTGAAAATGTATAGCGCACGTGTGACATTTTATGTGGGAGTTCTTACTAGATAGTGTTGGTCGTCCATTGAAGAGTTGGTTCTACTTGAACCGCATTCACACCATATCCTTACACATCCCTGATCAGATTTTATGCATTCGGCAAATAACCCGTCAACTTTTTTCTGACTTGTGGGTCGATCTGATCAAAGAACCCGTGAACTTTTTTTTTTTTTTTTTCAAATTTGTTGGTTGATCCACTCGATCAAGATTTTTGATTTTCAGATTTATTTTCCTACCACTGGGGGGCGTAATAATGAGTCAAGATTGTGATCAGTCAATAATTACTAAACAACACGGGACCCTTTCACTCATCGATGTTTCCTTGTGGCACAAAACAAGATGGTGTCCATAGTGGTCTCCGGCTGTGTCCCATAGCCATGGTGCGCCCTCGGTTTACTTTGCAACAAACCACTGCCATCCCCCAACTTTGTGACTCTTCCATGTCTTGGGTATGGTCTCACCATCATTGCCTCTGCACACACGTAAGCATAGCCCGTCCCTCCAGATGGTCTGTGGTCGCAGCAGGGTCCCCAGCGCTCCGAGGAGCAGACCCTGTGACATCACTCCGGTAATCATGGCTCCTGCTTTGTGTTTGCTCCTGTGTAAATTGGTGCTAATGACATTATGACTCCAGTATTTCCATGTCGTATAAGTGCCTGGTAATAGGTGACACGTGGTAATTGTTCCCTTTTATGTGACAGGGCTGTTCTGAATTAAAGGGTCTGTTTTGGTCGTAATCTTATTTGCCATATCTATCTCCAGAGTTAACCCTTTCACTGGTGGGGAGCAGAAGAACAGGCTGTATGGTTTTTCTATCTTGGACAACCAGTTTGAAGGAAATCTCCATAAGAGGTTGTGGGATCCCATGTCTGCAACCTCCTCGTTCCCTCTTTAGGGACGCCATCTCGGAGTTAGTGAATTTCCAAAGTACCTATTTCATGAATGTTGGCTGAGGACCAATTTCAGGGGTTCGTCCTACAAATGAGTATGGTGGTGTCTCAGATTTTTCCTACCAGCAGATATTGGGCGAAAGACGGATTAGGCAAGAGGATTTCAACATTGCCACTTTATTATTACCACAAGAGAGACGTCTGCAGACTGGGCAGGGGGGGAGAGACTCCTGCTATAGCCACACAACGTATAGCAAGGAGATGGAGGGGGGGCACGGCTGATCTCCTGGGGCAAATGAGACAAATCAAAGGAAATAAGGAGTTTTTTTTTTCTTTTTTTTTTTTTTTTTGTGCATTTTCTATGTTTAGTGTACCTTCTAATCTAAAAGCTATCCAAAATTGTCTTCAATGGAATATGTGATATCCACTAGGTGTGTTTCCCTTTTTTGAGCCTGGAGAACAATATACTGTAGTTTGTCGGTGTCTAAGAAAATAAACACCAAGGAGGTAGAGTAGCACCGAGGTTATAGATTGGGGCCTTCTACTTCCCATCCTTGAACAGAAGATTCTGGTGCTGCTCACCACCATCTTTAGACTTATAGGACTTGTCTTTACATTATTTCCATCATTGTGGTGCTTGTGAAGCCATAGAACACATTCACACCTACCATATGGACCTGAGGTGGTCTTATATTAGGTTTCTCAGCTTCATCCTGCTTTCACTATGAACTTTGTAATAAGATTTCTTGGTATTTTTTACCTACCAATGAAGTTTCACATCCGACCTTACAAAGAGTGATGGATGCCGATGTAAGAAAGTATGGGAAAGGAGCTGGGAGCTCATACGCCCTCTGTTGGATGTAACAGATCCTCAATTTGCTTTTGACTCACCGAGTCTTGAGACAGCAAAAGGGATTTTAGCCAAGCCAATGATGTAAGAAAGTGGTACCAACTCTAGATCCTAGTGTATAGTGTAGAAGGGACACATTCCTTGATTTTCACTTATCCTGCCCATGAGCTTGTGCCCATTTTGGCTTCATTGTGTCACGTGTAGGTCAATGCCACCGCTACTAGTTCTAGTCTGAATGTACCGCACTAATATCAGTAACTTCCAATCTCCCCCTTGGTGTCAGCCATATCAGCATGACATTGTATATCATCTCTTGATCGTGTACTCTTCCATCCTTGTCATGTTGATAGAGTTCTAGGTGCAGAGTTGGCAGGGCTGTGGAGTCGGAGTCGTGGAGTCGGAGTCGGTGCCTATTTTGGTGGAGTCGGAGTCGGTATAAAATGGACCGACTCCGACTCCCAAAATATATAATAAATTGGTACAGTTAGTAGTACAATGCAGTATGTGCTGAATATATTTTCATAAGAATTTGGGAAAATGATGAAATGTTGAAAATGATGAAATGTCCTGTAAAGGTCTGTTCTATTCCTCATATAATGATGGGACTGAGTTCTGAGTGAACCTATAAGGTTTAGCACCATTATCTGGAGTAAGCAAAAGATACAAGTGTTGTGATTGTGAGGACTGAAAAGCTTGACTTTATCTGTAATTGTGCTGGAGACCCACCCACAGCCCGAGGACACAGAGTGACTGCTTGTCAGCAAGTGAATCATTGTGCTGAGACTGAGAAAACTGTTTTTGTTGAAAACTGTTTTTTTACCACTTACTGCAGCGTTTTGCATATTTGCAATTTATTAAAGTTTTTTGTGTTCTAAAGTTGTATCCAATAAATATATTTTATGTTCTACCTAAATAGCTTGATTATTGTATCATAAGGATGATAAAAAGCTTAAATTAAGTTATCTCTTAAACATGCGCCATGTATGTCGGAGTCGGAGTCAGGGGAAATTGAGGAGTTGGAGTCGGAATCGGGGCTTTGGCGTACCGACTCCACAGCCCTGAGAGTTGGACTGGCCACCAGAGTACTTGAGCATGCTCTGGTGAGCCCAACAGAAGACACCCAAATTTGAAGGGTCTATTTCCTAGAGACTGATGGAGGGTGGGTCCCTAGTATCATTTTATCTGGTAGACCCAAGGAACCTCCGTCCAACACAGGCTATCTACGGCCTCTACTTGTAGGCCTTAGGAACTTTAAGACGTTGTCCAGATGGTTTCCTGTCTTTGATTAATTTGGTCTATTTTTATCCACTACTTTCCAGACTGGTGTACAACACGCTCAAGTTCTGAAACTTCTATTAAAAATTAAAACCAAGCAATTTAGAAATGAGAGAAGTTTTGGATCCTCCCTTGTGTTTTACCCAGTAATATAATTAATTTCTCCTTCCAGCTGGGATGATGTGACAGAAGCTCCTGCATTTATCATGATCAGATGCTGAGAATAGTCCTCAGTCTGCTTAAAGGAACACTCTGGATAAAGCTGATACATTGTGTTATGCATCGTGCAGGGCCTCATGGGGTGGAGCATGATACAAACATTGTGTTATGTCTTGTGCAGGGCCTCATGGGGTGGAGCATGATAGAAATGCTTTATTATGCCTCAGGCAGGGCCTCAGCACAAAAGAAAAATATCCACCCACTTAGATATACAGTGAAACCTCTCCAAAAGACCACCTCCTTGAGAAAACCAACCCTTTACCTAGACCACATTTTCAGTTACGAATTTTCAGTTTTCCTCACTAGCCACCTTCTTTGAGAAGACCACCCACCTAGATGACTACTTTTTAATACATTATGGGTGGAGGTCACAGACTGGGAGTTACATAGTGCTTGTTCAGGGACAGCAGAGAGTATTTCAGGAGAAGAATGCACTGGTGTTGTGGAGGATCCTAGAATGAGTGTTACATAGTGGAAGGGGCAGAGTCCTTCAGCAGAACAGAGTATTTTAGAGCTGGAAAGAGGATAAAAATGGGTGAAAAATCATTAAATTTACATAGGCCACTCCTTTGACCCTGCCTACACCCCATTGACCCCATTCTATCCCACCCAGTCCTTAATGCTTGTTTGGTGTCCTCTACACAGTATAACAGCCTCCTGCTTCACCATTGTACTTATCCAGAGAGGATACAGATAGAGTTGACCCTGGGACATACCACTCACCATCCAGGACAATGGGACTGCACCCGAAATCCGGGATTGTCCTGCTGAATCTGGGATGGTTGGGAAGTGTGGGAATGTTCTGATCCTTCGGAGGGCAATGAACTGTCCTTTCATGTGAGAGTAGAAACTTAAGCTGGCCATTCACATTCGATGTGCATCTGCTGAAGTGGCCGATTTCGAGAGACTGGATGGCCATCTAATGTGTATGGGGGCCTCTAAATTCTTCCACAATGGCAGACGTGTGGGAGATAACGGTCCAGCTGGTGGATTTCAGCCATCCAATCCTTTTGTTCTCGGATAGATCAGCGGCTGCCAATATGGCTACTAATATGGAGGAGACAGAGGTGTCAGGCAAGCTTGCATGTGACCGGCCAAGATGGTTGTTGCCCAAATGAGCGTTTTTCCAACATCTATTTAAGACAAGTTGAAGACCACAGATATTAGAAAGTCCCCTGGTAGACTAGTGAGGCCAAATATTCTTCTCTAGGTAGTCTTCTTCCATCCATCCCGAGGCAGTAGAGGAGCCTGCTCTTGTAGACATTGTAATGACCTCTGCAGATCTCTTACATACGCTATAACTTGTTCCTTTAGAAGAGAAACTTTCAAGTTTTATCAAAACTCATTGATTCCTTAAGAAATCTCCACTTCAGACGTACAAGACGACTTTCATGCCGGCATCGCACGCTTTATCTTGATTTCATTAAAGCAGATTGTACTTCACACAAGTGTTTATAGCACATGTACATCAAGTAGAGCGGCGCGCCGAAGATACCGAGGCTCTGATGACACCGCCGCTGGTACATGACGAGTCAGAGGATTTGTCTTTATCGACATTGATTCCCAGGGATAATGTTTCCGGAGCAAAATATTGTAGGCTATAAAAAAGTAACCATGTAAGAAAGACGTAAGAGGCGCGTTCTGTAGTCACTGTCCTGAAGCAAAGGTGGCGAAGCAGAGCTGAAAAGTAGCTTGGCCTATACTGCCCCTCACCCCTCCTTCATCCTGAGAGAGGTCCTCAGATATTTGCCTTACCTAAAACCATAAATCAAAAAGAGTCAACATATGAGGTGTAACTTGAAGCTTCTGGTCCTCAATGCAAAATCTGTAATAGGCCCCAACTATCACATGACTTTTTTAGTTTTGTTCCTCCCATGGGATTGTTAAGACTTCCCCTGGAGATCTGATTGCTATGTGGTTGAGAAGCCGGACTCAGCTGATCCATGTACCATCTTATTTTTCAGCCACCTAGAATTGTAGATATCATACAGAATCCTCCAAACCTGTCAGATCTCTGGACATAATGTATAGGACTATAATGTGCATCCTCGGTCCAATCCCATAGAAGTATATGCAAGAACCATCTGGAGATTGCCAAAATGAAAGACTAAAATAGCGGCGAACATGGTGGCTCTCCATTCTGGTAGTCAATAGGTGGTCTCAGCTCCCTGATCCAAGGGGAAGTCATCTTCTAACGTGTCCTTGAGCAGTCAGATGTTTCTTAAACAGGAGCAGTTTCCTGACATTGCTTTTTTTTGCTATCAAGATTCAGGTTATGTTAGTCACCAAGGAGTAGATTATCTAGCCACCAAGGAGTAGATGATGTAGCTGTCACGGAATAGATTAGCTACCAAGGATTAGATTATGTAACTACCAAGGAGTAGAATATGTAACTGTCACGGAATTACCAAGGTGTAGATTATGTAGCTACCAAGGAGTAGATTATGTAGCTGTCAAGGAATAGATTATGTAGCAACAAAGAAGCAGATTATGTCTCAACTGAGGAGTAGATTGTGTGGCTCCAGAGGAGCAGATTATGCAGCTACTGAAGAGTGGATTATGTAGCTCCTGAGATGCAGATTATGCTGCAGAGGAGCACATTATTTAGGTATAAAAATGTCAGTTATGTAGCTACTGAACAGCAGATTGTGTAACCGCTGACGAACAGATTATGTTGCTACAGAGTAGCAGATTATGTAAAGTTATGTAACTACTGAAGAGTGGATTATGTAGCTACTGAGATGAAGATTATGTACCTACAGAGGAGGAGATTATGTGACCACTGAGGAGGAGATTATGTGACCACCAAGGAGTAGATTATGGGACTACCAAAGAGCAGGACCTACCTGACTTCTATCTCCCTCACCTACAATGGACTGGTGATATTATATATCCAGATTCCCAAAAGTGGGAGTGGTCTATTTAAGGGGCGTGGTCTTTATAAAAAGGGCACAGTTAGCGATATTCAGAACTGATATAATAATATTAGACCCCGGATTGTTACTGGTTAAACAAAATAAACAATTGCGCCAGTTTTATTTTTGCCATTTCATGGTCAGGTTAAATATTAAATATTTTTTGGTGATACTGAATATGTCTGTACTACTTTGTTTTGTAACTGTCATTTAATAACATATAGTGATAAAATGGCTTTAGTGTAAGTTATTTATGTTACAGCTTTAGTCATTTCTAAATATATATAACATAATATATTTACATAGATTTAGGAATTTTATAAATCAATCTGTAAGCATAAAATGTACTGACATATACAGTTACCTTTATATACCAATACATTATATAGGACAGTACAATACTATTGAAGATTGGTATGAGAAGAAACCTCTATTGACACTAATAGAGCTTGTGGCTCAGTCAGTAGAGTAACAGCCTTACATACCCTGTTTCTGGGGTTCAATCCCTGACTCATACCTAATGAAGAACATAAATACAATCTCTGCACTAAGGTGATGTCGGTGAGTTGACATGTATGAATTCACTGGCATGGTTAGTACAAGTCATGTTATTGGGAGGTCTTCTCCAGATGGAAGTCTCTGCCATGTCATGTGACTATTATCAGATGAGTTCACTGGGATGTTCACTAGGACACGTTACAAAAATATTCACGTTAGGCTTCACTTGGACAAATATTAACTCTTCTCTCTTTGTCTGTTACAGATGTATTGGTGGATGGCAAACCATGTGACTGTGACATCATTGCGGACTGTAAAGTTGGTGACCCCATACACCTTGAAGTCAAGCTGACCAATCGCAGTAGCTGTGCTGTGGGTCCATTTGCTCTCTCTGTCATCCCATACCAAGACTACCAGAATGGAGTCCACAACTATGACCTGAAAAACATTGTCACATTTGTGGGCTCTAACACTTTTTTCATTGGCTCGGTGAGTATTGTCTGATGATGTCATGGACGAGTTCTAAGAGTAAAACACTAGAATAACAATTGCTGTGTATGAGGAGGAGATTTCTTTGTGTATCTCAGTATCAAAAAGTTTGTAGGATTTCCATTCCGAAGGCTTCACCTGGACAAGTCAAGTAGGTCCTGCATGTCATTGTCTAACTGGTTAATAGCCAAGTCTGTCCTATAATGGGGCCCGCACTCCTGTTCAGGAATAAAGTTCTTAAAGGGGACACACTTCTCAAAAAGTCTGCTCTCTTTTTGTAAACTGCTAACAGGAAGTTGAAACCCAAAGTAGAAAAAAAAAAGTTAGCTACTTCCTGCCACTGTCACTGAAGTCACCAGCGAGCTATCCTTTTCAGAAATACATTCCCCATAATCTTATGGGGTACAAATGAGGGTGAAGGCATGGTCTGTCTGGCCAACTGTTTCTGGACAGAGAGAGGGGTTGGGTTTGGACAATCTTGTCAACTACTTCATGGCAATGTCTTGGAGGGGTTGGGTTTGGACATGAAATGTTCTGGCTATGCCCCTTTTTTTGTGACATGACCAGCACATAAAGTGCCCATGTCATGTATAATATGACTAGTGGCCCGGTGGAGCATGCCACTGAGTCCCGGAGATTCACTCACTCTTTTGGGACGCCAGGAGGTCGCCCCTTTTATGTGAACCTCCCAGACTTTCTACCAAAGTTGGCAAGTATGGTTTGGAGGCAAGGTGGGACTAGGGGTAGGCAGTCATCTGGATCTACAAGAAAGGCAATGTTCTGCCAAGACCAAGAATACTCACTTCAGTACAGCACAGCTGCAATACGAGACCTATGGACACATGTGACGCTGTTTCTGGATGAGCAGCCATGTTTTTCTTATCATGGAAAACCCCTTTAAATAATCATGAAACAGCGGTCTTATAATGGCCCTTGGCACAACAGACACAATGTATGGATGATGACGGATGACACTCGGCAATGAACCGGCATGGAGTGGCGATGCTCTTCGCTTCTTAATTCTGCTCGTTCCAACAGAAGAGCCGGGAGCCAAGTAGCTTTTATACAGTCATATGAAAAAGTTTGGGCACCCCTATTAATCTTAATCATTTTTAGTTCTAAATATTTGGGTGTTTGCAACAGCCATTTCAATTTGCTATATCTAATAACTGATGGACACAGTAATATTTCAGGATTGAAATGAGGTTTATTGTACTAACAGAAAATGTGCAATATGCATTAAACCAAAATTTGACCGGTGCAAAAATTTGGGTACCCTTATCATTTTGTTGATTTGAATACTCCTAACTACTTTTTACTGACTTACTGAAGCACAAAATTGGTTTTGTAACCTCACTGAGCTTTGAACTTCATAGCCAGGTGTATCCAATCATGAGAAAAGGTATTTAAGGTGGCCAATTGCAAGTTGTTCTCCTATTTGAATCTCCTCTGAAGAGTGGCATCATGGGCTCCTCAAAACAACTCTCAAATGATCTGAAAACAAAGATTGTTCAACATAGTTGTTCAGGGGAAGGATACAAAAAGTTGTCTCAGAGATTTAACCTGTCAGTTTCCACTGTGAGGAACATAGTAAGGAAATGGAAGACCACAGGGACAGTTCTTGTTAAGCCCAGAAGTGGCAGGCCAAGAAAAATATCAGAAAGGCAGAGAAGAAGAATGGTGAGAACAGTCAAGGACAATCCACAGACCACCTCCAAAGAGCTGCAGCATCATCTTGCTGCAGATGGTGTCACTGTGCATCGGTCAACAATACAGCACACTTTGCACAAGGAGAAGCTGTATGGGAGAGTGATGCGAAAGAAGCCGTTTCTGAAAGCACGCCACAAACAGAGTCGCCTGAGGTATGCAAAAGCACATTTGGACAAGCCAGCTTCATTTTGGAAGAAGGTCCTGTGGACTGATGAAACAAAGATTGAGTTGTTTGGTCATACAAAAAGGCGTTATGCATGGCGTCAAAAAAACACAGCATTCCAA
Organism: Leptodactylus fallax; assembly: GCA_947044405.1. Classification (NCBI taxonomy): domain Eukaryota; kingdom Metazoa; phylum Chordata; class Amphibia; order Anura; family Leptodactylidae; genus Leptodactylus; species Leptodactylus fallax. The sequence goes on along the minus strand of CAMRHE010000613.1, from coordinate 177,916 downwards.
GAAAAACACTTGCTACCCACTGTAAAATTTGGTGGAGGTTCCATCATGCTTTGGGGCTGTGTGGCCAATGCCGGCACCGGGAATCTTGTTAAAGTTGAGGGTCGCATGGATTCAACTCAGTATCAGCAGATTCTTGAGAATAATGTACAAGAATCAGTGACCAATTTGAAGTTACGCCGGGGATGGATATTTCAGCAAGACAATGATCCAAATCTACTCAGGCATTCATGCAGAGGAACAATTACAATGTTCTGGAATGGCCATCCCAGTCCCCAGACCTGAATATCATTGAACATCTGTGGGATAATTTGAAGCCGGCTGTCCATGCTCGGCGACCATCAAACTTAACTGAACTGGAATTGTTTTGTAAAGAGGAATGGTCAAAAATACCTTCATCCAGGATCCAGGAACTGATTAAAAGCTACAGGAAGCGACTAGAGGCTGTTATTTTTGCAAAAGGAGGATCTACTAAATATTAATGTCACTTTTCTGTTGAGGTGCCCATACTTTTGCACCGGTCAAATTTTGGTTTAATGCATATTGCACATTTTCTGTTAGTACAATAAACCTCATTTCAATCCTGAAATATTACTGTGTCCATCAGTTATTAGATATATCAAATTGAAATGGCTGTTGCAAACACCCAAATATTTAGAACTAAAAATGATTAAGATTAATAGGGGTGCCCAAACTTTTTCATATGACTGTATAAAGGCACTTGAGTGGCTTCAGAAGGAAGATCAGAAGATCTGTGGAGGACGGAGCTTTAGTGCTGAGATTCTGAAGCGCTGGTTATCAGACCATGTGCGGGTCATATTTCTTTTACTTGTTATTACAGCTTTGAATTTTAAAGGGGTTTTCCAGGAATGTTCCTCTTTTTGGTGTAAACAATATTTCACTTGTAAGAGCATCGGTTTCTTCTCCACTCGTTTCCAGGGAACAGGATGGTGCTATGGAGAACTGTCACCTGGTCACTGACCATACATACAACTTGACTGCTGTGTACTATGTGCATGTGTGTAAGTGACTGCACCAGCAGAATAGTGAGTGCAGCTCTGGAGTATAATACAGGATGTAACTCAGGATCAGTACAGGATAAGTAATGTAATGTATGTACACAGCGACTGCACCAGCAGAATAGTGAGCGCAGCTCTGGAGTATAATACAGGATGTAACTCAGGATCAGTACAGGATAAGTAATGTAATGTATGTACACAGTGACTGTACCAGCAGAATAGTGAGCGCAGCTCTGGAGTATAATACAGGATGTAACTCAGGATCAGTACAGGATAAGTAATGTAATGTATGTACACAGTGACTGTACCAGCAGAATAGTGAGTGCAGCTCTGGAGTATAATACAGGATGTAACTCAGGATCAGTACAGGATAAGTAATGTAATGTATGTATACAGTGACTGTACCAGCAGAATAGTGAGTGCAGCTCTGGAGTATAATACAGGATGTAACTCAGGATCAGTACAGGATAAGTAATGTAATGTATGTACACAGTGACTGCACCAGCAGAATAGTGAGCGCAGCTCTGGAGTATAATACAGGATGTAACTCAGGATCAGTACAGGATAAGTAATGTAATGTATGTACACAGTGACTGTACCAGCAGAATAGTGAGCGCAGCTCTGGAGTATAATACAGTGGGGAAAAAAAAGTATTTAGTCAGCCACCAATTGTGCAAGTTCTCCCACTTATAAAGATGAGGCCGGCCTGTAATTGTCATCATAGGTAGACCTCAACTATGAGAGACAAAATGAGAAAACAAATCCAGAAAATCACATTGTCTGATTTTTTAAGAATTTATTTGCAAATTATGGTGGAAAATAAGTATTTGGTCAATAACAAAAGTTCATCTCAATACTTTGTTCTATCTCCTTTGTTGGCAATGACAGAGGTGAAACGTTTCCTGTAAGTCTTCACAAGGTTGGCACACACTGTTGCTGGTATGTTGGCCCATTCCTCCATGCAGATCTCCTCTAGAGCAGGGATGTTTTGGGGCTGTCGCTGGGCAACACGGACTTTCAACTCCCTCCAAAGGTTTCTATGGGGTTGAGATCTGGAGACTGGCTAGGCCACTCCAGGACCTTGAAATGCTTCTTATGAAGCCGCTCCTTCGTTGCCCTGGCGGTGTGCTTGGGGTCATTGTCATGCTGAAAGACCCAGCCACGTTTCATCTTCAATGCCCTTGCTGATGGAAGGAGGTTTGCACTCAAAATCTCACCATACATGGCCCCATTCATTCTTTCATGTACACGGATCAGTCGTCCTGGTCCCTTTGCAGAGAAACAGCCCCATACATGATGTTGCCCCCCCATGCTTCACAGTAGGTATGGTGTTCTCTGGATACAACTCAGCATTCACTCTCCTCCAAACACCACGAGTTGTGTTTCTACCAAACAGTTCTACTTTGGTTTCATCTGACCATATGACATTCTCCCAATACTCTTCTGGGACATCCAAATGCTCTCTAGCAAACTTCAGACGGTCCCGGATATGTACTGGCTTAAGCAGGGGGACACGTCTGGCACTGCAGGATCTGAGTCCCTGGTGGTGTAGTGTGTTACTGACGGTAGCCTTTGTTACGTTAGTCCCAGCTTTCTGCAGGTCAGTCACTAGGTCCCCCCGTGTGGTTCTGGGATTTTTGCTCACCGTTCTTGTGATCATTTTGACCCCACGGGGTGAGATCTTGCGTGGAGCCCCTGATGGAGGGAGATTATCAGTGGTCTTGTATGTCTTCCATTTTCTAATTATTGCTCCCACAGGTGATTTCTTCACACCAAGCTGCTTGCCTATTGCAGATTCAGTCTTCCCAGCCTGGTGCAGGGCTACCATTTTGTTTCTGGTCCTTCCACAGCTCTTTGGTCTTCACCATAGTGGAGTTTGGAGTGTGACTGTTTGAGGTTGTGGACAGGAGTCTTTTATACTGATAACAATGTCACACAGGAGCCATTACTACAGGTAATGAGTGGAGGACAGAGGAGCCTCTTAAAGGAGAAGTTACAGGTCTGTGAGAGACAGAAATCTTGCTTGTTTGTAGGTGACCAAATACTTATTTTCCACCATAATTTGCAAATAAATTCTTAAAAAATCAGACAATGTGATTTTCTGGATTTGTTTTCTCATTTTGTCTCTCATAGTTGAGGTCTACCTATGATGACAATTACAGGCTGGCCTCATCTTTTTAAGTGGGAGAACTTGCACAATTGGTGGCTGACTAAATACTATTTTTCCGCACTGTACAGGATATGTAATGTAAACTTTTGATGTAGATTCTTATGTAATAATTTGGCTTCTGACAATTTGGGATTTGTTTTAGCATCTTTTCTCACTCCTCACTATTAATCTTTCCTGTGTTCTGCAGGTTCAGCCCACAGAGAATTCTGTCTGTTTCGGTTCTTTACTGTTTCTCTACACTGGAGATTTTTACCTGGACATAAAGTTTCAAGATGATAACTCTGGTCGGGAATTGCCTCTGTCTTGGTTTTGCCTTCCCAGTGTTCACATACGAGCGGTTGACACTGTCAGTGAGACGCACTTTTGAGAGAGCCTCAGAGGTCGTTCATTTCTGGCTGGGACCTAAATGTCATGTCATAAAGTATTTGAGCGTAGCTGTGTTATGAGGACAAAAACTGAGACTGTATATCAAAATGTCATGACAACAGAACACTATAGAAGTCACCCAGAAGGTCACTTCCTATGTTAACACTCTGACAAGTCTCATCTGCTGAGAGGTGGCAATTCATCTAAGTTTTCAGGGTTACTTGCTGGATCTGGCTCCTCCTTATTTGCAATGATTGGAGACCAGGAACCTTAACCGATACCCAACACTCCCGGGGAAGCCGCATAGTAGACGATCTATGGACTTGACATGAAGTTGAAGCTCTAACACACGTCAGTGTTCCTCCACCGATTCTCTGAGCCCAGAGGCCATTATGTATGTATACTTCCAGAGGCCAAGGATGAGGCCCACTAGATTTGTAAAGGTGCCCTTATTCATTAGATGTATATTGACCAAACCTATTGTTCTTGGTGGCATCAGCCAAATATTGTGGTTATAGGGTTATCCCGAATCCTCCGACTGGTACATGTCGGGGAAATAAGATTCGGACATGTTGGATTCAGCCTGTCTAATCATATGGGTATTTTGAGTGGAATAGCTGTCAGTCGAGTGTTCTCGCTGTCCATGGTGTTCCAGCACCCTTCATCTTACTACTTGGACCAATGAGGCAGGAAAATGAGTAACTGAAGGGCGCAGTGTATATATTGGAGGCCTTTGTCACCAGTCACCGTAGTTCCCTTTACAGTATTCTTTTGGCTGGTCCATTTGGGGAGTGGTTGAGTCAGTTCATGCTTCTCTAGTTCTAGGGATAGTAGAGTTATCTAGGCAGAGGTGCCATTTTCCAGGAGAGTGCCATGTTGGCACAAGTGTTCTTTGGTGGTTTAGTGATGGACATATCTGTACATTATCCATATCTGAAATAAAGCGTGATTGACTCGAAGTGTCATTTTCTATTACTTTGTTTCCATGTTGCTTTATATAGTCTATACATATATACTGTACTGTATATATATATAATTTCTATTTTATTCTGCTTTTGGTTGGTCGATGACAGTTAAGAAGAAAATGTCACATTTGTTGCACCTCAGTCCTACAGTACTACGGTAAGTAGATAGTATAATACAAGTATAAGAATCCCTCGTCCAGGCTAGTAGGGGCGTATTCCTCCTTCCTTCTGTGCAGGTGAAGGACAATGATGACAAATAGTCCTACAATGGGGACCGCTTTATCTTTTTAGTAGAGCTCTCATGAGCAATGGTGGACACAGACCACTCAGAGCCCTTGTATAAAAACATTGGTTGTGCCCTTTTCGTCCACCATACAAGTCAACAATGTATATGTTCTTAGGGTATGTTCAAACCGAGGAATTTGTTCCTGAATTTGTAGCGAATTCCGCCTCAAAATCAGCTCCAAGTTCAGCCTGAAACCAGTCTTTATTCATTACAATGGGAGTCAGAGGCTGATTTTTTTTTCAGCTAGCAGAAGAATAAGCGTCATGCTCGATGTTTAGGCAGATTCCGCCTGATACCTCCCATTGAAGTGAATGTGAGGCAGTAAATACCGCCTGGCAGGTGCGCAATTTGAAATGGGATTTGGACATTTTTTGGACATTCCCAAGATCTAACCAAGGATTTGGTTAGATTTGGTGCCTGATGTGCTATTTAGTCTCTCTACTGTCAGGAGGGCGGTGTCAGGCAGGAGCAGACAAGGGGTGTGATTCTGAGCTCTGGCACCGCCCTTCTGACATTACAGCGCTTAAATAGCACATCAGGCACCAAAACTATCTCCACTCATTACTCAGGAATGGTGGAAGCTAGAGATAAAATTCTATCTGTGCTGGAATCAGTGGTGTGGCACCTATTAACAGATGCTAAGAACTAGATTTGGTGGAGATGGTGAAAGGTCCTCTTTAAAACCTTGCGTGTATCTAAGCTCCTTATTACCTGGATTCTGCTGTCTTTGGGTTTTCATATTGCCCAGAGACCACTTGAGTCCTTTTTTGGGTGAACACCATTTCAGTACTACTACTCCCTGGAAGTACCTTCTCTACACAGTGCCCATCCCCTTGTCTTCCATGATGCCATAGACGTGCACCTCTTGATTCTGCCGCTGCTTGGATTGCCTGTATGGTGAGTTGACGCTTCATTCCTGCTACTTAATAGGCCAACATGCATGTCAGTAACAATTCCTAACCCTATCTCCGTGAATTTGCAGATATAAAAGTCTTTACTGTCCACACCCTGTCTGAGCCATTAGGTTCCTAGCTTTGTAGTGCCTCCAGCACAGGTGTATTTTGCGTACGGCTTGATTTATATGTGTTTGACCTTCTTTTGTTTCCTGATCTCGTACTTAACCTGCTGATCTTCTGCTCAACTGGTACTGACCTCGGGCTGTTCCTGACTACTGAATCTGTGCTGCCAGCACTGATTTTGATGCTTTTTCCTGACACTTTGGGCACTGCAGTGTACACAGTCCCTGACCTGCCTTGCCAGGACCACTGCAAGAGGTAACAACCTGGTGGTGTCCCTGTAACAAAGTCCAGATCCTCACTGGGAGGTTAAAAGGTGAAGACCAGGGAGGCCACTTAGACAGTGCTCATAGGAGTTTGGTGGCATAGTGGGTCCAGCAACATGGAGATTAAAAGCAAGCTCCACTCCACCGTGACCACCTTAATAAGGATGTCCATGTTTTTTTCATTTAATGAGCCTCATTCTTGTGTTGTGAGCGTGATTGTCCATTCATGGCATGGCCTCATCCAAAGTTTTCACATCACACTATGCGTGCCCTTCTCCTGCAGCCCACTGTTGGTAAGTATGCCTTAATTCCCATGGCACTAAATGGAGAAAGCGACATACATGCATGGCCACCTGCGCACATGCATGGCCCCCTCTACGTCCACCCTTCACGTAGGTGGGACCCGCATATATCAGACATTTATGGCATATCCTCCAGAATCTAACTTGGGGATACCCTCATATTATCCTGTGCATTCATCCAGTGTCTTTTTTCTATCCTATCCAGGGGCTGATGGGAGATGATTTGCATGCCTTGTAGGATGACATGTCATTCTGCTAGAAGGCAGGGATAATAATAAGATGTTCCCGCTGACGCTGCGGCTCTGCGGGGTGTACCTGGAGCCTCGCTTGGATAATGGGATGTTTTTTCTTTCTACATTTACTGTCATACAGTGAAGAAGTTAATTTTGTCCTGCAGCCTCCTGACCTGTCCTGTAATAACCTCATTAGCGGCGGCGGCACTTTGTAATGGATACAGCCGTTTTACAGATGACAGCTCACAACAGGGAATAATCCATCCACTGATAGATCATTATCCTAATAATCTCTGCGCCTGGGATAAAATTGCACCCAAGTCCAAAGGTTGTGGGGGGGAGACGGGATCGTATAATTACACTGTCGCTCTTTTTTGACATGTCCGTGGCTAATTTTACTTTGTACTGTTCTATTTATATCAAGGGGAAAAGTCGCACAACAGAATCTTCCCTCTGCTGTCAGTCACCGGGGGTTATTAAGAAGAGAAAATAATAGCAAAACCGATCCCGAATCATTCTTACAGCATATAAAAGTCATTACTTATAGGACGAGAAATTGTACAATTTTCTGATTTCCTGTGTCAATTCCTAGGTATAGAATTCTTATGTAATTAACCTTCAGTTAATGGTACTGAAATTCAGGATTATATTATATCACACAAGGGAACCACAGACTTGTATCTCTTGTCCAGCAAAAGTGACAAATACAAGAATATATTTTGCTCGGTTCACCAGTTTTCACTTTTTTTTTTTTTTTAAGCAATCTCAACCTAAAATTTCCAGATCATGTTTCCTGTAATGACAACCTCAGTTTTAACATAGATCCTATAGCTCATTAGTATAACTACAGGTCCTTCAGTCTATCAGTATAACCACAGATTCTCCAGCTTATTAGTATAACCACAGGTCCTCCCGGTCATCACTATAAGGGCAGGTATAACTACAGGTCCTTAAGTCTATCAGTATAACCACAGATTCTCCAGCTTATTAGTATAACTACAGGTCCTTCAGCCTATATGTATAACCACAGATCATCAGTATGAACACAGGTCCTCCTGGTCATCACTATAAGGGCAGATATAACTACAGGTCCTTCAGCTCATGACTATAAACACATGTCCTCCAGGTCATCAGAATGAACACAGGTCCTCCAGCTCATCAGTATAAGTACAGGCCTTCCGTCAATAGGACCACAGGTCCTCCAACCTGTCTGACCACAGATCCTTCAGCATATGAGTATAACCACATGTCCTCCAGCTCATGAGTGTAAGTGCAGGTCCTCTAGCCTATCACTATAACCACAGCTCCTCCAGTCTATATACAGTCTATGTTGGCAAAGTGTTGTTGTACCTTATGGATGAGAGTCTTCACCTTCATCAAATATGAGCCCTAGCCACATGTTAGCAAATCATTGTCCTAGATTCTCCACTATTGAAGATACAGAGGCTGAAAATAAAGGGCGCAGTTTCCAAATGGCCATCGAACCAATGAAACTCAAAATGATGCACTAAATGCACATGGGAAGATCTTATGCATCCTCTGAGATCCCCATTATTGGGGATAGTAGGTCCTATCAAATGCCAGTACATATTGTATAGTCCGTATGCTCCATATTGACAGACCTCACAAGGTTGCTTTAAATTTAAGCAGGTTACACCAGCTGGAGCTGTGTATAGTGCTGTACTGGAGCGGACGCCTGCAATCGGCACTCCTTTTTTTTTTAATAATTTAACCCTTGGATTATAAATTATTTATCCCTTCAGAAGGATTTCATCCAGTGCATTTAGAAGGAAAATGGCAAAACAAATGCCCACTTTGGAACCAGGTCTTGGTCTCATGACCTTTATTAAATATATTTTAGTAAGGATAACATTCAGCAACCCACGTACACTGCTGGAGGAGGGGAAGTGTTTACGGTGTAATTTTGTTGTTTTCTGCACCAGAAATGGGAATAAATTGATTTGCAATGAATCAAGCACTTGCCTGACTTATAATATGGTCTCTGAGAGGTTGCAGCTCGGTTCCCTTTCAAGAGCATTCCAATACCGCCTTATAGTCATGTAGCAGAAATGTGGATTCTGTAATCCATTTGTTGCTGGATAACATGGTGTGCAGAGCCAAGGAGATCTCGTTTTCTTCACCCCTAACCCTCTTAAGGTGGTATACATTTTCTGCACCCTGGTCACATTACTCAGAATAGTTACAGATTTCTACAATGGCATTGAAGTTCTATAGCATACTTAGGAGTGGTGCCAAGGATCAGAGCCAAGACTGGAACAACAGATACCAGACAATCCAAGGGGTGAAGCAGAGGCAATATCCAGGAACAAGGCTGAGGTCAGGATCAAGGTCACTCACAAGGTTTTGCCAGTAGCGCAAGTATTGAGATCCAGGATGGACCACAATAAGCAGGCGAGTTGTGGCAGCATATCTTTGGCCTGATGTTATCTTTGGGTGTCAGTGGATTAGCAACCAAATGCTTCGGAATAGCCAGAGCAAGAGAGGTAGGTTATGGCAGAAGATAGGAGCCAGCGCAGGAGAGGAGGAAGCATCCAGGTGCCAAGCAACCAGGTAAGGTGAGCAACATTGTCATATCCACCCCATAAGTCACCATCTCAGTGGCCCATTGCTTCTGTTGGGGGAATATGGTCACAGTGTGAAGCATACAGCTCATAAAGATCGCAATACAGGTCAACAAATCACCATCTACACACCAAGAAGATTTTATAAGTTATGTTCCAAGGAGAAGCGAAATAAAGCAGCACAATCTGTAAGAGAGCCCTCATCCATCGTGGGTCATCTGCAGTACTGGCCACACATATGGGATGAAAGGACTTTTTTGGGTGTGACTGTAATCTTTTCACTCTTTAAAGCTATGATCCTCCTTCACATGGACTGTACATTGCCTACTATTTGTCTTCTTAAATGTTAAATATAATGAACTCCTAGTCTGGGGTCTTATTTATGAAGACTGGCGTTTTCTGAGCTGTCAATAATTCCTGCCACGCTGGGGCCTGTACCTAATTTATGAGGAGGTGCCCGTCTTGTCTCACCAAGGAGCAAATGCAGATTCCCATGTCCCCACTACAGCCCCATTGTGGAAAGTATCATGTGGGCTATAAAACTTAAAAAGTTGCAATTTTGCACAAAAAAAGGGTAAACAATGGCAGCAATTTTATACCTTTTACACCATTATTCTGGCACAAGCCATGATAAATCAGCAGCTATGTTTTCATACACTTGCATATCTCCAGGTTTCCGCACATATGTGTCCTTCTTAAAACTGCTTTCTGAATTTCTTCCTGCGACATGTGGATTTTGCCTTGAGCTAAATGTTTTTATTCAGTAGAAAACGTAAATCCCAGGACTCTCGGTCTATCAGGCTGAACGCTGTAAATACTGTATGTCACTTTCTAACAAGTCTTGCATTCCAGTAGCTGCAGAACTGGAGGCAAAAGAAATGCTGCAGATATAGGGAGGATGTACGGTATCATTGTGGAGTAACTCGTATCCATCACTCCTTTATTGGGCTCTGGTGTAAAAGCTCAGCTTGGGCCTCCATGTAAAGACAAAACCAAAATATCTTCCTGTATACAACTGTGTAAACATCACCCGAGTAAGCTTTACACTTGGGGAGATGCCTGATCGAAAAGTTCCTAGCTCACTAGATTCTGAGAAGGTGCGTTCTCTCATGGTGCATTTCCAGTTTATTTGTGTTTGACCATGACTTCTTACCTGACTCTGAACCTGTACTAAATTATTGCCTGATGCACTGTATTACACAAACTCTGCTTGCCTTGACTTTTCCCTGATATACTGTATTGCACAAACTCTGCTTGCCCTGACATTTCCCTGATATACTGTATTGCACAAACTCTGCTTGCCCTGACATTTCCCTGATATACTGTATTACACAAACTCTGCTTGCCCTGACATTTCCCTGATATACTGTATTGCACAAACTCTGCTTGCCCTGACATTTCCCTGATATACTGTATTACACAAACTCTGCTTGCCCTGACATTTCCCTGATATACTGTATTGCACAAACTCTGCTTGCCCTGACATTTCCCTGATATACTGTATTGCACAAACTCTGCTTGCCCTGACATTTCCCTGATATACTGTATTACACAAACTCTGCTTGCCCTGACATTTCCCTGATATACTGTATTACACAAACTCCGCCTGCCCTGACCTCAGAATTTCTTTTGACCACATCTGACCTGTCCCTCCTCTGAATAATACCACCATACTGTTACTCAATAAAAACCACTATACAAAGACCAATATTACCACCAGCTCTACATTGCTGCTCTCAGACCAGATAAGTGACTATGGTGCAGTTACATGCAGTGACCCACAGTTGACGTCTTCTTAGTTTGTAATGATTTACTTTTCCATCTGGCCCAGACCACAATGATGATTTCTTCTGCAGAGTTTGGCTCCTCTCTTTCCCAGCACCCCTCCCTACCATTTCCCAGTCTACGTAATGCATTTGTCCTGCTGGAATTCCGTGCCTATAGATGCCCTATTTGCCCCAATTACTGCACCTGCTGTGCCCATATACTGTACTTGATAAATAATGGTATCATAACTATAGTTACCCTCAAAGCACAGCAGATACCAGAGCGCTCTCCGTTTTTACTTTGCATATAGCATATTCGTATTCTACAGTGCTCTACAGATATAGTTTTCTTCCAAAATGGTAGAACCATACATATCGTAGTGGCTGTGCTTGGTGTTGTAGTTCAGCCCCATTCACTAGGATGAGACCGCTCTACTGCTGTGCTATGTGATTAATGAATGTGATGTCATCAGCACAGAGAAGAGCCTACAGCATTGGACCTCCACCGATCGCATATAGATGACCTATGAATAAGTCCTTGAAATCCCATTTAATGGCCTATCCAATGTGATGTAAAGCTTAAGTGAATATAGGGGTTATTGTTTTTTGGGGCTGTAACGGCTACCATCAATGGGTCCACTAGATTTAAAGGGCTTGTCAAGACCTTTGGGTAAAGGATACCAATGACCTATCCATAGCATAGGTCATCTGTATCAGATTAGTGGGGGTCCCACACTCAGACCCCATATGGGTCATCTGATTTGGCTGCCAGAAGTCTTATACAAGGTATACGGAATAGAAGCAGCTGCAGTTCCCCAGCTCCGTATACTGTATACAGCTTCTGGCAGCCGAATCACCTGATTGCTGCATGCTGCGGTTGTTGGACCCCCACCGATCTGATACTAGTGACCCATCCTGTGAATGCGTCAGCAGTATACTTTATTCATAGGTCTTGGACAACCCGAAATGTTTTCAATTTTTTATATTGTCTTAGAACTTTCTCTGTCTTTCCGTTTGTGTTATTTATTGGATGAATTTAGTGCTGGTAAAGTAATGTTCTCCGAGAGGCAAAGACAAATAAATAGACATGATCCTGACTCCTCACGCTCGCTCTTAGCCGTACGTTCTGGTGACAGATTAATCTGGCCTTTATATGATGGAGCCCAAGCAAGAACATTGCCTGGAGAGAGTTTAACCGCTTTATTGATTGTAATTTTTGTTCATTTAGATGCGATTATTGTTTTATCCCGTAATTTATTACATGCGGAGATTCTGTTCTCCAAATTAGATTACCTGTCCCAATATTCATTGCACAATATTTGTAGTGAAGCCAAATATTCTTTTCTTGAAGACATTGGTTGGACATAGGATTTCTTTTCCACTCAGAGACAAAGAGGATTTTAGGATGATTGGGTTGACCCGAGCCCCAACTATAAAAGACCCAAAGATAACCCAAAATAACCGCCTTTGTGTAGCTCACAATGTATGCTTTATAATGACAACATAATAGTGCCATACAGTGACCAAATAATAGTGCCATGTGTTATATGTCTTATATTATTGACATATTGTGCTCAGATAATACCACCGCACAGTACCCACAGGTTACCAAAAAATTTCCACAAATTTTGGTAAGGTTTTGCTTTGATCACATATAGAGAATTTTTATTTTTGTACAAGCATCAGGGCAGTTCATGCTCGAGATATCAATGTGCAGATATCCTGAAGAAGACATCTGTATGAAGATCCTCTGGAATGGCCGGCACCAAGCAACCATGACTTTGAAGATACGGTGGACACCTTCCAACTGAGCAAAGTTATCTTGACCCATAACCATATAATATCGTAACCACCGCATTTCTAGATCAGTTGGATATTTTGGGCTGTGATTCTTTTCTCCCTACATACACAATGTTCTGAGAAGACATTAGGTGATCTCGTAGGTAATCTTGAACTGCAGGTTCGTTCCTTGCTCATTATCTGCAAAACAACACAATTAAGAAATTATAATTAATATTGAGGTTGAGTGAAGGTCACACGATCAAAAACTCAGAAAAAAGTCGCTCCTTTGATGCCTAAATGTATTCAGGAATACAAAAATAGGAATTTAATTGTGTAGACATCGGATGATGGAGGCTTCATGTATAGTTCAGGGTAAGTAATGAGCCACATAAGTTCTCTGGTCTTATATACAGTATATGAAGTTTGTTACCATATATATAATGGGGTCATTGGTCACAATTTCATTCTGCTGCCTGATTTCAATGCATGGCCACGATAGTCGAAAACTATTGTCAGGGAAACACAAAAAGATTCAGCATCATATGATGGGGTCTCCACAGACCTCGACTCCACCATCTAGAAACAGAGGTCCTTCTTTTTTTTTTTTTACGTTGACCACCATCTTCATCTACCACATCGAGCCACAATGAATACTGAAAAGGAAAAAGTGGATCCATTCTATCGGAAAACTTTTGATACATGTTTTGTTGACATGAGAAGTTTTGATCGATGGGACTCCAGGTGCTCAGACCATCTCTGATTTCTGTAACAAAGGCTAATGGTCCTGTTATTACTTGGAGAGGAATTCGTCAGTCATTGTCAGACTGAGGTTCCTTGGGCCCACCCTCCAACAATCCATATCAAATAGACCAGAGTACCCTTCAAATTGGTGTCTTCAGCTGGACCATTATTGCGCTTGAACCTGGGTACCGATCTGTGACACGCTGATGGGTCAGTCCAACACTCTCAGCATTGTATGAGTGTGTACACCTCTCTGCTAGGTTATTTGGGGCAAGCTGATCACAGCTGAGCCTTTCCACCCCTTTATTTCAGCTAGAAGAGGGGTCTCATTGATGAAAACATCTAACATGACACTGTCAGAGACTTTCTCAAATAATAGGTACACTTTAAAGTTGTGGAATTGATATGATGTTGACCATGGTCTGAGGCCTCTACTGCAATACAATAGGACCTGAAACTGTGAACAACTAGGAAGCCATCAGTTATGGGCCTGAGAGCCGTGAATCTGAGATTACAGGACTACAGAGTCAATAGAAGATGATCCAGTGTCTACAAGACCTGCAGAGTCCTACAAGATACTTGGAACAAGACGGTGAATTATTTTCCTTTCTTTAGGACATCTTACATTTTATATGGTGGACATGGGAGTTTTTTGGTGAGGTTGGACCTGCTGTGTATTTTTGGGGGGTTATTTTGAGAACTTAAGTTGGGGGTCTAAGGATACGTTTTCTCTTTAGTGTTTACAAGATCTGTACCCATGAGTTTTGAAGGTGTCAATGCTTTTCTGTAGGTCAGGCTGCTGACACTTCCAGCTGAGTAAAGTACAGGCAGTGGCATATATAGACGAGAGTAGGCCCCATAATAAAACATTAAAATGTCTCCCAACCCCATGCTACCCAGGACTTAAAGGCAATTTTTTTTTTCTCCCTGTATAACCTTTCCTCTCCGTTTGGCCAATTCCAACCCCTCTGTGTGCTTACAATGCAGTTCCTCTATAGAGTGGATTCTGCACTGGTTCTTTCCGTCCCATATCAAAGGATATTGAACCAATAGGGGCTAGGCCACCCACCTTTGGGGCTCCATATCATGGCCTGTACCTATTGCATTTACCCTGCAATACATGGTGGTTCCAAATCCACCAGATCTTGAGCTGCTCTTTACTCCACTAGTCTGAGCAAATCTTTTTGGTATTTTTATTATGCACCTATTGTTTACGTCATTGGCCATAATGGAGGTCCTCATGTCATATATGTCATAGTCAGGCTTATACCAGTTATAAACTGACAAGTTCCATTAGCTTCATGACATCAGCCCAGTATGGGGCCCCTGCGCGGTGCAGCTGTTTTTGTGCTCGGTCACATGGCGTCACCCATGCGGTAATGGATGTTATGTGTCATCTTCTTAATGGCATAATTATTCAAATGAGAAAACCCTGAGTCGCTGTCAGATCTGTACTATGGCCCATAAATTCTTCGGGAGGAGTAATGTGCACAACAAGCCCCCTGCTCCACAAATATCCGTATTTACCACTGAAGACTTTCGTGCCCCTCAGGTGTTTGTAGTGACGACACGGGCCTGTCTATTGTACTGAATGGTTCACTACAGATAGGAATATTTTCCCAAGCTAAAATGAACTTGTAGTTTCTTAAGACATCCCCTGTGCATATACTGTATTAAGACATATAGACGGCATAGGATGGGGTGCACTGTTTTTTGATGCCCATCTATTTGCTGGAACACAAATAAGGAGTGACAGCCTCTCCACTATTTCCTGCACTGATCATAGACACAAGGCCTGGTCAGAAAGTCCTGGGTGAGCGCCAACAACCTGCCTGTCAGTGACCAGATAAGATAGCTGTAGGGGGCATTGTGGCTAGGATTCTTAGGTACTATGGCCAATAGATATTGGTGCTGCTTGTGGCACAATGACTGGCATTCATGGGGGCACTGCGGTAGGACACTGTTATGTTGTATTGGTTGGCTTTACTATGGGGCCATTTGGTGTTCACCCTTATGAGATTTACTGTAGTGTTACACTTTTATGTTGAGATTGTGGCTGGCATTACTATTAGGAAATTCAGGGCACCATGACTATTTGGTATTACACTTTTGTGTTGACACCAGGACTGGCAGTACTATGGGGTACTGTGGTATTACATTGTTATGTTGACCCTGCATGGGCACCATTATGGGGACACTGTGGCTGGTACCATTACGGGGCACTTTTGTATTGAGTTGATACGTTGACCCTGTGCATGCACTACTATGGGGGCAATGTGGCTGGCACTGATAAGACATTGTGGTATTACACTGTTATCTTGACACTGGCACTATTATGGAGACAATGTGACTGTTACGGCTGTGGGGCATGCCATGGCGGTGTTACACTTGAATGTTAATGTGACTGGCACTGTTATGGGGCATTGTGGTAGAACACCAGGGCTGACAATACTATGGGGGCATTGGGGTATTATGTTGTGAATACGGGGCACATTTTGCTGATTTACTTGACTTGCTAATTGATGGTTTAATTTACTTTTTACTATTTTTTTTTTTCTATTAAATCCATTGTGTTAATTCCATCTCCTCGGAGTTGTGAAGTTTCATTGACTTTTATTGAGTAAATCTGACGAATCATCATCATTTCAGCTTTCGGGATTTGGTTTTTGACAAGTATCCAGACATCGCTTCATCTTGGTGTGTGAGTGCTATTGAGATGGATGAGTCTGAGGTTGTACATATGGCGCTGCTCTCCGCTGAATCCGTCTTAATGTCGTGTAAAACCCTTATGAAGAAATCCTGTTATATACAGTATACCGTCTCCTCCACAAGCCAACAAACAAAAAAGTTACAGAAGACTTGTCGTCTTTATGGTTGTCTCTCATGACCTTGGTGGTGATATGGTTGTCTATAATGTTGTCCTCTATAGTGACCCCTATACATATGACTGGAAAAGAAGTGTCTGAAACTAATGGACTCATATCCACTCCTGGACATTGAAACACCAAGGAGATCTCAGGATGGATAGACATGTTAATGATATGGAAATTATAAAAAATGGAAACAAAATATTCGTCACAAACAGAATCCCCGCACATATATGACTTGGTATACTATCAATGAGGTTATTAATGGTGGTCTGAGGAATGTTCTGCTACACTGAATGTACTTGGGGCACAAATCATCTAGACTGGTCACTGTCCCAGGTGTGCACGATTGGAAACAAGTCCCGGTCCTTTGCAGACCATCATAGCATGTTTCGGCCATGCAGGCTGATCAATCGAGCATGAGTAACACAAATGGCCGTACCACTGGTTCCACCACCAAGTCAATTTACCTAAAATTAAGACAAGAGAGGTCCAGCTACCATACATTATGCCACCCCATAATCCCGGAACTAGGACTGGTGTGATGTTCCCTCTTCATGGATTTGCCCAAGTGGTCTACATACCAATCTCCAGCTATCAAAAGCTGGACTCATCACTGAAGAGGATAGACCTCCATTCCAGGACTCATCACTGAAGAGGATAGACCTCCATTCCAGGACTCCTCACTATAGAGGACAGACCTCCATTCCAGGACACATCACTATAGAGGATAGACCTCCATTCCAGGACACATCACTATAGAGGATAGACCTCCATTCCAGGACTCATCACTGAAGAGGATAGGCCTCCATTCCAGGACTCATCACTGAAGAGGATAGACCTCCATTCCAGGACTCATCGCTGAAGAGGATAGACCTCCATTCCAGGACTCATCGCTGAAGAGGATAAACCTCCATTCCAAGACTTATCACTGAAGAGGATAGACCTCCATTCCAGGACACATCACTATAGAGGATAGACCTCCATTCCAGGACTCATCACTGAAGAGGATAGACCTCCATTCCAGGACTCATCACTGAAGTGGATAGACCTCCATTCCAGGACTCATCACTGAAGTGGATAGACCTCCATTCCAGGACACATCACTGAAGAGGATCGACCTCCATTCCAGGACTTATCACTGAAGAGGATCGACCTCCATTCCAGGACTCATCACTGAAGAAGACAGACCTCCATTCCAGGACTCCTCACTGAAGAGGATAGACCTCCATTCCAGGACTCCTCACTGAAGAAGACAGACCTCCATTCCAGGACTCCTCACTGAAGAGGATAGACCTCCATTCCAGGACTCCTCACTGAAGAGGATAGACCTCCATTCCAGGACTCCTCACTGAAGAAGACAGACCTCCATTCCAGGACTCCTCACTGAAGAGGACAGACCTCCATTCCAGCCTCCATTGCCATCTTCCTGTCCTTTGAGACCAGTAGCATGAGGTCAATGGAGGACCTGTAGCTTGACGTCTAGTTCCTAGCCCAATGTTGTGTAAACCCCTTCTGATGGTTTGTGTAAATAGCTATAATCTGGGTAAGAACTCCAGTTTCTAATGATACAAATTCAATACAATATTACGACATGCTGCAATTCACAAAACAACCATTTTGTGGCCATATATAGCAAGAAGACTACAACAAAACCATGTTTTCTTTCAGAGCTGGTCATCTTGGGTCACGCGTCTTGGGATATGTTGATCCAAAAGTGAAGGTAGGGAAGGAGACATATGGATTTGTCGTCTCGCTCCCTGTTTCACGATTCTCCGCCTTGTCCACTTGTATTGTCGGTTTCCATCATCCTCGCTCTTTGTTAAAGTCAATGTGTATCTATAGGTCTTCATGTAAGTGAGTCCACCCCAGCAGTGATATGTCAGAGCAGGAGGTACGGCAGGGATTATCCATCACACTTACATGGTATCCGTCTCTCGGGATATATGACTCAGCCATATCAATCACAATGTATTACCGCACTACTTCTGATGGAGATGCATCTCGCTGCTCGTCCTGATGTAGCGGCATGTATTATGTCAGGACTCGACTCCCGGGATGAGCTCAGTGTCATACATATGGATCATTTTTTGTAATGCTCCTGATCTCTTTACTGCTAGAAGAATAGAAATGTAATAACAAGGCTTCGGGGCTTGTATTCTGTAGAGGTAAAACACAGACATGATCTGCTCAGTTCTCTCACTCTGTGGTCAGTTCCTTAAAAGGTTTCACCCTCCTTTGTGTGTTGATCAGTTCCTTAAAATACTCTGACTGGGTAAGTCTTGTCACAGCTCCTCCCACAGGGCACTACAAGGCTGCTATGGCGATATTTTATTCTTCTATATAAAAATACTTTCTAAATTTTGAACTTTTTGAAAGTTTTGGATCATGGTAACTGCACAAGTACTTCACTATCAATGTAATGTAGTAAATAATTCATCCTTCCAGGAAGCCCCTGTGTATTACGTCCATGGCGCCCCTGTATATTACATAGATGACGCCCCTGTATATTACATCCATGGCGCCCCTGTATATTACATCCACGACACCCCTGTATATTACGTCCACGGCGTCCCTGTATATTACGTCCACGGCGCCCCTGTATATTACGTCCATGGCGCCCCTGTATATTACATCCACGACACCCCTGTATATTACGTCCACGGCGCCCCTGTATATTACATAGATGACCCCCCTGTATATTACATCCACGACACCCCTGTATATTACATAGATGACGCCCCTGTGTATTACGTCCATGGCGCCCCTGTATATTACGTCCACGGTGCCCCTGTATATTACGTCCATGGCGCCCCTGTATATTACATAGATGACGCCCCTGTATATTACATCCACGTTGCCCCTGTATATTACATCCATGATACCCCTGTATATTACATCCATGGCGCCCCTGTATATTACATAGATGAGGCCCCTGTATATTACATCCACGACACCCCTGTATATTACGTCCATGGCGTCCCTGTATATTACATAGATGACGTCCCTGTGTATTACGTCCATGGCGCCCCTGTATATTACATAGATGACGCCCCTGTATATTACATCCATGGCGCCCCTGTTTATTACATCCACGACACCCCTGTATATTACGTCCACGGCGTCCCTGTATATTACGTCCACGGCGCCCCTGTATATTACGTCCACGGTGCCCCTGTATATTACGTCCATGGCGCCCCTGTATATTACATAGATGACGCCCCTGTATATTACATCCATGATACCCCTGTATATTACATCCATGGCGCCCCTGTATATTACATAGATGAGGCCCCTGTATATTACATCCATGGCGCCCCTGTATATTACATAGATGACGCCCCTGTATATTACGTCCACGGCGTCCCTGTATATTACATAGATGACGCCCCTGTATATTACATCCATGGCGCCCCTGTTTATTACATCCACGACACCCCTGTATATTACGTCCACGGCGTCCCTGTATATTACGTCCACGGCGCCCCTGTATATTACGTCCACGGTGCCCCTGTATATTACGTCCATGGCGCCCCTGTATATTACATAGATGACGCCCCTGTATATTACATAGATGACGCCCCTGTATATTACATCCATGATACCCCTGTATATTACATCCATGGCGCCCCTGTATATTACATAGATGAGGCCCCTGTATATTACATCCACGGCGCCCCTGTATATTACATCCAGGACGCCCCTGTATATTACATCCACGTCGCCCCTGTATATTACATCCAGGACGCCCCTGTATATTACATCCACGTCGCCCCTGTATATTACATCCATGGCGCCCCTGTATATTACATAGATGACGCCCCTGTATATTACATCCAGGACGTCCCTGTATATTACGTCCACGGCGCCCCTGTATATTACGTCCACGGTGCCCCTGTATATTACGTCCATGGCGCCCCTGTATATTACATAGATGACGCCCCTGTATATTACATCCATGATACCCCTGTATATTACAACCATGGCGCCCCTGTATATTACATAGATGAGGCCCCTGTATATTATTACATCCCGACCCCTGCCCGGCGCCCCTGTATATTACATAGATGAGGCCGCCCCTGTATATTACATCCATGATACCCCTGTATATTACATCCATGGCGCCCCTGTATATTACATAGATGAGGCCCCTGTATATTACATCCACGGCGCCCCTGTATATTACATCCAGGACGCCCCTGTATATTACATCCACGTCGCCCCTGTATATTACATCCAGGACGCCCCTGTATATTACATCCACGTCGCCCCTGTATATTACATCCATGACGCCCCTGTACATCACATCCAGGAGGCAGAGGCGCCACTTGAAGCTCCTGGGCCCCAATGTAAAATATGTAAAATTTATCGGGGTCCCCACTTAGCATATGCTATCTATAATACCAGTGTCTTCTAATGATGTAGCAAGGCCTTTGGGACCCCTAAGTCTCCAGGGCCTGGTAGTGACTTTTCTACCTCTACACCCCCTGCCAGGAGGGCCCTGTGTATGACCTCAAGGAGGCCTCAGTGAGGTATATGATGCCCAGGAGGCCCCTGAATATGACATTCATGTGGTCCCTGTATATGACATCTAGGAGGCGCCAGTGTATCAAGTCTACGAGGAACCTGTATATAAAGTCCAGTAGGCTCCTGTATGGGATCCAGAAGACCTTTGTATATGATGTCCAGGATATACCAAGTCCAAGGGGCCCCTTTACATTGTATATCACATTTTAGAAGCCTCTATATATTATGTCCAGGAAGCCCTTGCGTCATGTATAGGAGGCCTCTGTATATAATGTCAATACAGAAACTATATAATATCCAGGAGACCCTTGTATGACTTCAGAGCCCCTGTAATGTATAAGATGTCCTGGAGGTCCCTGTGTATCGCTCCAAGAGTAACCTGTATATCATCTTCAGAAGGATCCTGTATATCATGCTCCGAGGCCTCTGTATATGATGCCCAGGGGTACTTTGTATATTATAGCCACATAGAACCTGTACACAAAGTCTAATAGTCCTCTGTATACTGTATCTCACATTTAGGAGACCTCTGAATGTAACGTCCAGGTGGATCTAGGAGATCCTTGTATATAAAGTTTAGAAGGCAACTGTATACCATGTCCAGAAGGAACCTGTATATAACCTGCAGGAAAGAACAGTGTATAATATCCAGCAGGTCCCTCTATATGACCCGATATATCAGGCTCCTGTATATGGGTCCATTATACAAGCCCCTATACTGTATGTGACGTCCAGGAGATACTTCTGCCATCCAGGAGGCCTCTGTGGATTCTCGATGTGTCCTCATCTTGGGGGGGAGTGATGATATTTCTGAAGACTTTGATGTTCTGCACAGATGGGTGTAGATTGGTGAATCATCAAAGCCTTGGCCTGATCGATCACTGTAAGCCTCGTCCCGCTTATCTTATTATCTCCGAAAGGCCAGCTATGATCAAAGGTCACGGCGTATAATAGGAATTTAATTACACGACCTCATTATCTTCTCATCAACATTTGCTGATTTTCATTTTCCTCAGAAGGTCACGGAGGATCATCCTGGAGAATCTTACAAGGAGGTGTATTCACTATGGATTGGGATGTCTTTGATCTAATGCACAGTACAAAATAAAATCACATTTTTGATGATTTTTATGCATATGACCTGTGAACGGTAACCGGCGGGGGACCAGAGGTACTAATGTGCAGGTGGCCTTCTTCAGACCTCAGTCATTACCGTGCATGGTGGGATTTGTAGCCATGAAGGGATTGTTACTTATTGAAGAGACCCAGGCCATGCTTCATGGGAAAAGGTCCATAATAGCGCACTGATACACGTGCCTCGATTTTAAGAGCAAAATTGTTCCCAGATGCCATAGGAGATCTGCAACGTATCCAAAAGCAACTAGCATAAACCGCTCCGCCATGGGGGCTTACGTGGTGACGCCACTTCCTCATAATACAAGGTAGACATGTCAACTTACCCGCCTTAGTTGGGAATCTCCAAGTTTTCCGCCCCCGCTCACTTTATCAATGTTCAGTTGCACCCTGCTCATTGGTATTCATTGCACTGTGAATACCAATGAGGAGGTTGCTGGGGATCCTCCATTTTTCTGAACTTCGGGAGTCTCAGGGAAATCCAGCTCCAAGCTTGGAAACCCTTTGCATTTTATTTTGGTGATGTATCCATGGATCCAAATAGAGCTGCACTGTAAAGCATAAGAGAAAACCAAGAGCAGCTCTGAAGGGATAGAAGGTAGATTTTGGACCACCTCCAATGCCAGCAGACATTGAAGCTTTCTAATGAGTGAGGGACAAAGCTGATATAACAGGATCTCCAAGAAGGAGGCGGAGTTCAGACTACCTCAGACTCCAATAAACAATGCAGCTAAGCTGGAGTCATAGGTATGTCCTTATAGAAGGGACAAGAGATGTGCAGACCTCACAAGATGTGTTTTTTGAATATTCATGAGGTTCACCCACCACTTCCTAACCTGAAGTGCCTTTCAGACCACAGAGTATAATAAGCAGAGGCCCGGGGAGGTGCGGGAACATGATAAACTCTGATACTCACCGTCCATCTTCTCTTCTAGGCTCACTCATGGCATTAGGCACTCCATTGTGTCCCTCTATCATCATCTTCTGCCTCCCTGACTGACGTCAATGGTCAATCTCAAGCCTGGTTGGTCACATGGGACGTGCTGATGTCAGGATGCAACCATTGTGATGTCGGCACTTATGTGACCAATGTGACCCAATCACAGGCCTCAGTGGTCCCCCTGGGCCCGTGACATCACCCAGAAGACTGGAAGATGATAGAATAGGACTGTAATGGCGATAGAGATGCCGCGGTGGAGCCCAGGAGATGGAAGGTGAGTATCAGTTTATTAGGTCCACACCTCGCCTGGGACTCCACTCATTATACTCTGGGGTCTTAAGAGTGATTTGTGAGTGGTGAACCCCAAAAATTTTGAGTTTAGATTTTTGGAACATTTGTATCAACCTGGCTTGTTACAATCTGGTTCATCAATCTCCAGAAGGGACGGATGTTTTAAGCCCTTGGCGGTAGCAACACACGACTTACTGTGCGGACATGGTCGGAATGAATCTTTCTATAGTTGAGTCTCATCCTACAGAAGACGTAAAATACTCTGAATACTGATTCTTGGCAGCACCGGAGATGTCTCGGCAGCGTCAGCCGCTGACCCTCTCCTCGATCACAGGAGCCGATTGTTCTGCAGCAGGTCTCAGCGTAGATTATTGACTCAGAGATAAGCTGATCTATATATTAATAAATGAGCAGCCACAAATGACACAGAATAATTTAGGCCGCTGCCGTGCAGCAGGTAAAATAATAAAGATCCAGAAACTCAGATTCAGACCACGTGGAGATATCAAAGCCCCGCTCCCGCCATCCAATCTCACTAAATATACGCGCGTAGAGATACCAGATTGCGATGGCACGACATCATCGGTGACTAATGACAGCGACGCGTGCAAAACTGTGAGGTCCCCCCATGGGAAAAGAAAAAAACTTACCAAAGAAACAGCAACAAATTGTTACAATAATAGAAAATAGAAATGTTCAAAAATAAAATATCTGTAGCATCTGGAGTATTCTTTGTTGCTATGTGTTGTGGGTTATATACACTGTATACATTGATTGTACCCCCCGGATTCTAAGGATAGGTGTATTGGGTTGATGTAAGTATACCCTTTTGCAGGTTGTCCTATATGTTGTGTGGGACCTCACGTGTTATATTGATGTAACTCTAAGCATAGGCGGCAGTCCGGGTTATATGGACGTGATGGAATCTGGACTATGTAATACTGCCCGAGACAGCCCTGAGACTACAGAGACTGGTAGAAGCCAAACCCAACTAATATGACTGGATAGAGAGAGAGAGACCAAGTCCATGCTGCCTGAAACTGCTAGTGGTGACCAAGGTGAGTCCTGTACATAGAGATGAACTGTTCCCATTAATAGTAACCTGTTAGTGACCGGGCAGCCTATGTGAGATACAAGACATGAGCTATCTTACATGTGTTGCTTGCAGAACTTTTCTTTTCAAATTTTTAAAGCTGAATCGAGAATGGAATCCTCGAGCGCAGACGTAACCACTCAGCCTGTAGTCTCCTGATAAGACTGCTGTAACTACCAAGCTTGCTGCCTCAGATCTGAATGAACACCCATTTGACTATTCCAGGAGATCTGCTGCCTCTTCCTAAATCCCAAGCCTGCTTTCTCTTGTAAGACTGCTGTGACCACTGAGCCTGTTGCCTCTTGTGAGACTGCTGTAACCAGTAAGCCTGTTCCCTCTTGTTAAGGCTACTGTAACCACTCATTCTGTAGACTTCTGTAATAGCTACTGTAACTACTCAACCTGTAGTCTCTTGTAAAGGCTACTGTAACCACTGAGCCTGTAGTCTCTTGTAATGGCTACTGTAACCACTCAGTTTGTTGCCTCTTGTAAAGACTACTGTAACCACTCAGCCTGTAGTCTCTTATAAAGGATACTGTAACCACTCAGCCTGTTTCCTCTTATAAAGGCTACTGTAACCACTCAGTTTGTTGCCTCTTGTAAAGACTACTGTAACCACTGAGCCTGTAGTCTCTTATAAAGGATACTGTAACCACTCAGCTTGTTGCCTCTTGTAAAGGCTACTGTAACCACTCAGCCTGTAGTCTCTTGTAATGGCTACTGTAACCACTTGGCTTGTTGCATCTTGTAAAGGCTACTGTAACCACTCAGCCTGTTGCCTCTTATAAAGGATACTGTAACCACTCAGCCTGTTTCCTCTTATAAAGGCTACTGTAACCACTCAGTTTGTTGCCTCTTGTAAAGACTACTGTAACCACTCAGCCTGTAGTCTCTTATAAAGGATACTGTAACCACTCAGCCTGTTGCCTCTTATAAAGGATACTGTAACCACTCAGCCTGTTTCCTCTTATAAAGGCTACTGTAACCACTCAGTTTGTTGCCTCTTGTAAAGACTACTGTAACCACTCAGCCTGTAGTCTCTTATAAAGGATACTGTAACCACTCAGCCTGTAGTCTCTTGTAAAGGCTACTGTAACCACTGAGCCTGTAGTCTCTTGTAATGGCTACTGTAACCACTCAGTTTGTTGCCTCTTGTAAAGACTACTGTAACCACTCAGCCTGTAGTCTCTTATAAAGGATACTGTAACCACTCAGCCTGTTTCCTCTTATAAAGGCTACTGTAACCACTCAGTTTGTTGCCTCTTGTAAAGACTACTGTAACCACTGAGCCTGTAGTCTCTTATAAAGGATACTGTAACCACTCAGCTTGTTGCCTCTTGTAAAGGCTACTGTAACCACTGAGCCTGTAGTCTCTTGTAATGGCTACTGTAACCACTTGGCTTGTTGCATCTTGTAAAGGCTACTGTAACCACTGAGCCTGTAGTCTCTTATAAAGGATACTGTAACCACTCAGCCTGTTTCCTCTTATAAAGGCTACTGTAACCACTCAGTTTGTTGCCTCTTGTAAAGACTACTGTAACCACTGAGCCTGTAGTCTCTTATAAAGGATACTGTAACCACTCAGACTGTAGTCTCTTGTAAAGGCTACTGTAACCACTGAGCCTGTAGTCTCTTGTAATGGCTACTGTAACCACTCAGTTTGTTGCCTCTTGTAAAGACTACTGTAACCACTCAGCCTGTAGTCTCTTATAAAGGCTACTGTAACCACTCAGCCTGTTGCCTCTTATAAAGGATACTGTAACCACTCAGCCTGTTTCCTCTTATAAAGGCTACTGTAACCAGTTTGTTGCCTCTTGTAAAGACTACTGTAACCACTGAGCCTGTAGTCTCTTATAAAGGATACTCTAACCACTCAGCTTGTTGCCTCTTGTAAAGGCTACTGTAACCACTCAGCCTGTAGTCTCTTGTAATGGCTACTGTAACCACTTGGCTTGTTGCATCTTGTAAAGGCTACTGTAACCACTGAGCTTGCTGCCTCTTGTAATGGCTACTGTAACCACTCAGCCTGTTGCCTCTTGGTAAGACTGCTGTAACTATCAAGCTTGCTGCCTCAGATCTGAATGAACACCCATTTGACCATTTCAGGAGATCTGCTGCCTCTTCCTAAATCCTACCCCATCCCTGTGTGGGGCCTCAGGACATACCTAATTCTGCGTAGTACTAACCCCCTTCCTTGCATTTACATATGTTCACCCTGAGCTATATGGTACATAAGCAGAAAGTTAGAACAGCAGTAAAGACACCTGGACTGTATGCTAGCGGCATCTATATACAGCTAGGTGACAGCCCCTGTGGGCGCTGCTGTACTGGTAGTCACAGGAGCAGCGGTATGAGACATGAGCTGGACAGATCTGTGAGCATTATTTACAGCCAGGCTCATTGTGCATGTTGCTCACCTCCAAGCTCACGTCACATTTATTTATTGATGGAATTTACTCTCACAGACATTGATATATTCAGAGATCTCCATGAGTCAGGCCAGCAAGAGACTGCGAGGAGAAGGAATATTCTGGCCACATCTACTTGGAGCAGTTTTCTCCGTCACTCATGTGACAGCCGATTCCCACAGCTATGAAGCTCCATGTGTACAAGGGCTAATCAATAGTCTATGACTAATCTACACTGCATGTACCCTGCTGAGATCTGTCAGAGCAAGGGAAGGAAATTACACAGAGCCTAATATAGAACACATGTAACAAACCCTGCTCCACCTGCAGGACAGCCAGTGACATCACAGAATAAGAGTGTCAGCTCCTAGGGCAAGATCTCCATCCAACTGCCTATTGTATGGCAGTGCATAGTAACTGTAATAATATAAAATCCATCCACTGCTAAAGGAGTATTCACACTGCACTTCATGTAGGAGAAATCTACAGTGGGGAAAAAAAGTATTTAGTCAGCCACCAATTGTGCAAGTTCTCCCACTTATAAAGATGAGGCCGGCCTGTAATTGTCATCATAGGTAGACCTCAACTATGAGAGACAAAATGAGAAAACAAATCTAGAAAATTACATTGTCTGATCCTTAAAGAATTTATTTGCAAATTATGGTGGAAAATAAGTATTTGGTCAATAACAAAAGTTCATCTCAATACTTTGTTATATATCCTTTGTTGGCAATGACAGAGGTCAAACGTTTCCTGTAAGTCTTCACAAGGTTGGCACACACTGTTGCTGGTATGTTGGCCCATTCCTCCATGCAGATCTCCTCTAGAGCAGGGATGATTTGGGGCTGTCGCTGGGCAACACGGACTTTCAACTCCCTCCAAAGGTTTTCTATGGGGCTGAGATCTGGAGACTGGCTAGGCCACTCCAGGACCTTGAAATGCTTCTTACGAAGCCGCTCCTTCGTTGCCCTGGCGGTGTGCTTGGGATCATTGTCATGCTGAAAGACCCAGCCACGTTTCATCTTCAATGCCCTTGCTGATGGAAGGAGGTTTGCACTCAAAATCTCACGATACATGGCCCATTCATTCTTTCATGTACAGTACAGACCAAAAGTTTGGACACAGCCTCTCATTCCAAGAGTTTTCTGTATTTTCATGACTATAAAAATTGTAGATTCTCACTGAAGGCATCAAAACTATGAATTAACACATGTGGAATTATATACTTAACAAAAAAGTGTGAAACAACTGAAAATATGTCTTATATTCTAGGTTCTTCAAAGTAGCCACCTTTTGCTTTGATTACCTCTTGAAGCTCATCAAGAGAATGCCAAGAGTGTGCAAAGCAGTAGTCACCTGAAATGGTCTTCCAACAGTCTTGAAGGACAGAGATGCTTAGCACTTGTTGGCCCTTTTGCCTTCACTCTGCGGTCCAGCTCACCCCAAACCATCTGGATTGGGTTCAGGTCTGGTGACTGTGGAGGCCAGGTCATCTGGCGTAGCACCCCATCACTCTCCTTCTTGGTCACATAGCCCTTACACAGTCTGGAGGTGTGTTTGGGGTCATTGTCCTGTTGAAAAATAAATGATGGTCCAACTAAACGCAAACCGGATGGAATAGCATGCCGCTGCAAGATGCTGTGGTAACCATGCTGGTTCAGTATTCCTTCAATTCTGAATAAATCCCCAACAGTGTCACCAGCAAAGCCCCCCCACACCATCACACCTCCTCCTCCATGCTTCACGGTGGGAACCAGGCATGTAGAGTCCATTCGTTCACCTTTTCTGCGTCGCACAAAGACACGGTGGTTGGAACCAAAGATCTCAAATTTGGACTCATCAGACCAAAGCACAGATTTCCACAGGTCTAATGTCCATTCCTTGTGTTCTTCTTGTGCTTGTTGCCTGTCCTTAGCAGTGGTTTCCTAGCAGCTATTTTACCATGAAGGCCTGCTGCACACAGTCTCCTCTTAACAGTTGTAGAGATGTGTCTGCTGCTAGAACTCTGTGTGGCATTGACCTGGTCTCTAATCTGAGCTGCTGTTAACCTGCGATTTCTGAGGCTGGTGACTCGGATGAACTTATCCTCCGCAGCAGAGGTGACTCTTGGTCTTCCTTTCCTGGGGCGGTCCTCATGTGAGCCAGTTTCTTTGTAGCGCTTGATGGTTTTGGCCACTGCACTTGGGGACACTTTCAAAGTTTTCCCAATTTTTCGGACTGACTGACCTTCATTTCTTAAAGTAATGATGGCCACTCGTTTTTCTTTACTTAGCTGCTTTTTTCTTGCCATAATACAAATTCTAACACTCCATTCAGTAGGACTATCAGCTGTGTATCCACCTGACTTCTGAACAACACAACTGATGGTCCCAACCCCATTTATAAGGAAAGAAATCCCACTTACTAAACCTGACAGGGCACACTTGTGAAGTGAAAACCATTTCAGGTGACTACCTCTTGAAGCTCATCAAGAGAATGCCAAGATTGTGCAAAGCAGTAATCAAAGCAAAAGGTGGCTACTTTGAAGAACCTAGAATATAAGACATATTTTCAGTTGTTTCACACTTTTTTGTTAAGTATATAATTCCACATGTGTTAATTCATAGTTTTGATGCCTTCAGTGTGAATCTACAATTTTTATAGTCATGAAAACACAGAAAACTCTTGGAATGAGAAGGTGTGTCCAAACTTTTGGTCTGTACTGTACACTGATCAGTCGTCCTGGTGCCTTTGCAGAGAAACAGCCCCATAAATGATGTTGCCCCCCCATGCTTCACAGTAGGTATGGTGTTCTTTGGATACAACTCAGCATTCACTCTCCTCCAAACACCACGAG
Source organism: Leptodactylus fallax (assembly GCA_947044405.1). Taxonomy (NCBI): domain Eukaryota; kingdom Metazoa; phylum Chordata; class Amphibia; order Anura; family Leptodactylidae; genus Leptodactylus; species Leptodactylus fallax. The sequence goes on along the minus strand of CAMRHE010000613.1, from coordinate 148,329 downwards.
TTGTGTTTCTACCGAACAGTTCTACTTTGGTTTCATCTGACCATATGACATTCTCCCAATACTCTTCTGCAACATCCAAATGCTCTCTAGCAAACTTCAGACGGCCCGGATATGTACTGGCTTAAGCAGGGGGACACGTCTGGCACTGCAGGATCTGAGTCCCTAGCGGCGTAGTGTGTTACTGACGGTAGCCTTTGTTACGTTAGTCCCAGCTTTCTGCAGGTCACTCACTAGGTCCCCCCGTGTGGTTCTGGGATTTTTGCTCACCGTTCTTGTGATCATTTTGACCCCACGGGGTGAGATCTTGCGTGGAGCCCCTGATGGAGGGAGATTATCAGTGGTCTTGTATGTCTTCCATTTTCTAATTATTGCTCCCACAGGTGATTTCTTCACACCAAGCTGCTTGCCTATTGCAGATTCAGTCTTCCCAGCCTGGTGCAGGGCTACCATTTTGTTTCTGGTCCTTCCACAGCTCTTTGGTCTTCACCATAGTGGAGTTTGGAGTGTGACTGTTTGAGGTTGTGGACAGGAGTCTTTATACTGATAACAATGTCACACAGGAGCCATTACTACAGGTAATGAGTGGAGGACAGAGGAGCCTCTTAAAGGAGAAGTTACAGGTCTGTGAGAGACAGAAATCTTGCTTGTTTGTAGTGACCAAATACTTACTTATTTTCCACCATAATTTGCAAATAAATTCTTAAAAAATCAGACAATGTGATTTTCTGGATTAGTTTTCTCATTTTGTCTCTCATGGTTGAGGTCTACCTATGATGACAATTACAGGCCGGCCTCATCTTTCTAAGTGGGAGAACTTGCACAATTGGTGGCTAACTAAATACTTTTTTTCCCCACTGTATATATAACAATCTTTGAAAATACCAATTTAATAGGGGGCAGTATTATAGTAGTTATATTCTTGTACATAGGAGCAGTATTATAGCAGTTACAGTCATATGAAAAAGTTTGGGCACCCCTATTAATCTTAATCATTTTTAGTTCTAAATATTTGGGTGTTTGCAACAGCCATTTCAATTTGATATATCTAATAACTGATGGACACAGTAATATTTCAGGATTGAAATGAGGTTTATTGTACTAACAGAAAATGTGCAATATGCATGACCGGTGCAAAAGTATGGGCACCTCAACAGAAAAGTGACATTAATATTTAGTAGATCCTCCTTTTGCAAAAATAACAGCCTCTAGTCGCTTCCTGTAGCTTTTAATCAGTTCCTGGATCCTGGATGAAGGTATTTTTGACCATTCCTCTTTACAAAACAATTCCAGTTCAGTTAAGTTTGATGGTCGCCGAGCATGGACAGCCCGCTTCAAATTATCCCACAGATGTTCAATGATATTCAGGTCTGGGGACTGGGATGGCCATTCCAGAACATTGTAATTGTTCCTCTGCATGAATGCCTGAGTAGATTTGGATCATTGTCTTGCTGAAATATCCATCCCCGGCGTAACTTCAAATTCGTCACTGATTCTTGTACATTATTCTCAAGAATCTGCTGATACTGAGTTGAATCCATGCGACCCTCAACTTTAACAAGATTCCCGGTGCCGGCATTGGCCACACAGCCCCAAAGCATGATGGAACCTCCACCAAATTTTACAATGGGTAGCAAGTGTTTTTCTTGGAATGCTGTGTTTTTTTGACGCCATGCATAACGCCTTTTTGTATGACCAAACAACTCAATCTTTGTTTCATCAGTCCACAGGACCTTCTTCCAAAATGAAGCTGGCTTGTCCAAATGTGCTTTTGCATACCTCAGGCGACTCTGTTTGTGGCGTGCTTTCAGAAACGGCTTCTTTCGCATCACTCTCCCATACAGCTTCTCCTTGTGCAAAGTGTGCTGTATTGTTGACCGATGCACAGTGACACCATCTGCAGCAAGATAATGCTGCAGCTCTTTGGAGGTGGTCTGTGGATTGTCCTTGACTGTTCTCACCATTCTTCTTCTCTGCCTTTCTGATATTTTTCTTGGCCTGCCACTTCTGGGCTTAACAAGAACTGTCCCTGTGGTCTTCCATTTCCTTACTATGTTCCTCACAGTGGAAACTGACAGGTTAAATCTCTGAGACAACTTTTTGTATCCTTCCCCTGAACAACTATGTTGAACAATCTTTGTTTTCAGATCATTTGAGAGTTGTTTTGAGGAGCCCATGATGCCACTCTTCAGAGGAGATTCAAAAAAAAAAAAAAGAAAATTTAGTTGGGCATAATTAATTTTTTTTTTTATTAAAGAAAAAAAGCGGAGAAAAAAAAAAAAAAGGGGGGGGGGGAAAAAAAAATTTTTTTTTGGAAAAAAAAAAAAAAAAATAGTTAGGGGTATTTAAAAAAATAAAATATTAGGGGGCCCCAAATTTTTGCACCGGTCAAATTTTGGTTTAATGCATATTGTACATTTTCTGTTAGTACAATAAACCTCATTTCAATCCTGAAATATTACTGTGTCCATCAGTTATTAGATATATCAAATTGAAATGGCTGTTGCAAACACCCAAATATTTAGAACTAAAAATGATTAAGATTAATAGGGCCCCCCCCCACCTTAATAAAACAACATAATTTTCCATAACAGGGCAACAATATTATAGTTATTTTCTTCCACAACAAAAAAAAAATATAATAATTATATTCTTTTACAAAAGAGCAGTATTATAATAATTATATTCTTGTACATAGGAGCAGTATTATAGTAGTTATATTCTTGTACATAGGAGCAGTATTATAGTAGTTATATTCTTGTACATAGGAGCAGTATTATAGTAGTTATATTCTTGTACATAGGAGCAGTATTATAGTAGTTATATTCTTGTACATAGGAGGTAGTATTATAGTAGTTATATTCTTGTACATAGGAGCAGTATTAGAGTAGTTATATTCTTGTACATAGGAGCAGTATTATAGTAGTTATATTCTTGTACATAGGAGCAGTATTACAGTAGTTATATTCTTGTACATAGGAGCAGTATTATAGTAGTTATATTCTTGTACATAGGAGCAGTATTATAGTAGTTATATTCTTGTACATAGGGGCAGTATTATAGTAGTTATATTCTTGTACATAGGAGGTAGTATTATAGTAGTTATATTCTTGTACATAGGAGCAGTATTATAGTAGTTATATTCTTGAACATAGGAGGTAGTATTATAGTAGTTATATTCTTGTACATAGGGACAGTATTATAGTAGTTATATTCTTGTACATAGGGGGCAGTATTATAGTAGTTATATTCTTGTACATAGGGGCAGTATTATAGTAGTTATATTCTTGTACATAGGGGCAGTATTATAGTAGTTATATTCTTGTACATAGGAGTAGTATTATAGTAGTTATATTCTTGTACATAGGAGCAGTATTATAGTAGTTATATTCTTGTACATAGGAGCAGTATTATAGTAGTTATATTCTTGTACATAGCAGGTAGTATTATAGTAGTTATATTCTTGTACATAGGAGCAGTATTATAGTAGTTATATTCTTGTACATAGCAGGTAGTATTATAGTAGTTATATTCTTGTACATAGGGACAGTATTATAGTAGTTATATTCTTGTACATAGGAGCAGTATTATAGTAGTTATATTCTTGTACATAGGAGCAGTATTATAGTAGTTATATTCTTGTACATAGGAGTAGTATTATAGTAGTTATATTCTTGTACATAGGAGCAGTATTATAGTAGTTATATTCTTGTACATAGGTGCAGTATTATAGTAGTTATATTCTTGTACATAGGAGGCAGTATTATAGTAGTTATATTCTTGTACATAGGAGAAGTATTATAGTAGTTATATTCTTGTACATAGGAGCAGTATTATAGTAGTTATATTCTTGTACATAGGAGTAGTATTATAGTAGTTATATTCTTGTACATAGGGGGCAGTATTATAGTAGTTATATTCTTGTACATAGGAGCAGTATTATAGTAGTTATATTCTTGTACATAGGAGCAGTATTATAGTAGTTATATTCTTGTACATAGGAGTAGTATTATAGTAGTTATATTCTTGTACATAGGGAGCAGTATTATAGTAGTTATATTCTTGTACATAGGAGCAGTATTATAGTAGTTATATTCTTGTACATAGGGGGCAGTATTATAGTAGTTATATTCTTGTACATAGGAGGCAATTTTTATTAAAGTAAAAACAAACATAAATACAATTAAACAAAAATTCTTTCAGTAATTTCAGACATTTTGTATGTACAAAGAAGGATCAAACAAGAAAATACTTAAAGCAAAATCAACTTAAAGGGTCCACACCTGTTGGAGAAGAAAATTTAAAGAACATACAGTAAAACTAAATAGATCAAACTTAAAACAGATCCACTTTCTTCCATCATAGATCTGAATCAGAGCTGTCCTGGTGACCTACTGTTTCCATGTCTGATTCAGACTGCACCTCAGCTCGGCGGGGTCTCCTTTTAGTAGGAGGATCACCCTCTTCCTCATCGTACTCTGCCATCATTTGTTGGATCTTCCTGTCTAGTTCCTCTTCTCCGTCTGACTCTGATAGGATATAGAATCTATTTGCCGTTGCTGTGACATCGCCCGTTCTATCTACTCTCATCCTAGTTGTTTTTTTGACAGTGGTCCACTCACCCTCAGGCTTACGGCTGGATCTGTCTTTTTTCCTTCTCTTAGTACTGGTGGGTGTTGGGGCAGGAGAAGAGATGGCCACCGAGGGTTGTACAACCTGATCGACAACCTCCATGGTCGCCTCAATGGGTCCTGACTGGGCTTGGTCCTGGGTGGTATCACCTGTATCTGTTTGGGGCTCTGGCTCAGTGACTACTGACCCTGACAACAGCGCCTCCTCCTCCTCCTGTATGTCATCAGCCGCTGCCAGCAAGTCCTTATCAGGGATATCCCTATGGATGTTGTGCCAAGCATCAGGACAATCCCTGTGAGGGTGACCCATCTTACCACACAGATTACATCTAATGTTTTTGCAGGTAGCGCTCACATGGCCCATTTCATTACACAGGCTGCACTTTACCATGGTGCACACACTCGCTATATGACCGGCCTTCCCACACCTAAAGCATCTGCGTGGCTGACCCGCATAGAAGCAGATGCCTTTCTCTCGGCCAATAAAAAATGAGTTGGGCAGTTATATTCTTGTACATAGGAGCAGTATTATAGTAGTTATATTCTTGTACATAGGAGTAGTATTATAGTAGTTATATTCTTGTACATAGGGGCAGTATTATAGTAGTTATATTCTTGTACATAGGAGTAGTATTATAGTAGTTATATTCTTGTACATAGGAGGCAGTATTATAGTAGTTATATTCTTGTACATAGGAGCAGTATTATAGTAGTTATATTCTTGTACATAGGAGCAGTATTATAGTAGTTATATTCTTGTACATAGGAGCAGTATTATAGTAGTTATATTCTTGTACATAGGGACAGTATTATAGTAGTTATTCTTGTACATAGGAGCAGTATTATAGTAGTTATATTCTTGTACATAGGAGTAGTATTATAGTAGTTATATTCTTGTACATAGGAGGCAGTATTATAGTAGTTATATTCTTGTACATAGGAGCAGTATTATAGTAGTTATATTCTTGTACATAGGAGTAGTATTATAGTAGTTATATTCTTGTACATAGGGACAGTATTATAGCAGTTATATTCTTGTACATAGGAGGTAGTATTATAGTAGTTATATTCTTGTACATAGGAGGCAGTATTATAGTAGTTATTCTTGTACATAGGAGCAGTATTATAGTAGTTATATTCTTGTACATAGGGACAGTATTATAGTAGTTATTCTTGTACATAGGAGCAGTATTATAATAGTTATATTCTTGTACATAGGAGCAGTATTATAGTAGTTATATTCTTGTACATAGGAGCAGTATTATAGTAGTTATATTCTTGTACATAGGAGCAGAATTATAGTAGTTATATTCTTGTACATAGGAGTAGTATTATAGTAGTTATATTCTTGTACATAGGAGGCAGTATTATAGTAGTTATATTCTTGTACATAGGGACAGTATTATAGTAGTTATTCTTGTACATAGGAGCAGTATTATAGTAGTTATATTCTTGTACATAGGAGCAGTATTATAGTAGTTATATTCTTGTACATAGGGACAGTATTATAGCAGTTATATTCTTGTACATAGGAGGTAGTATTATAGTAGTTATATTCTTGTACATAGGAGGCAGTATTATAGTAGTTATTCTTGTACATAGGAGCAGTATTATAGTAGTTATATTCTTGTACATAGGGACAGTATTATAGTAGTTATTCTTGTACATAGGAGCAGTATTATAGTAGTTATATTCTTGTACATAGGAGTAGTATTATAGTAATTATATTCTTGTACATAGGAGCAGTATTATAGTAGTTATATTCTTGTACATAGGAGCAGTATTATAGTAATTATATTCTTGTACATAGGAGTAGTATTATAGTAGTTATATTCTTGTACATAGGAGTAGTATTATATTAGTTATATACTTGTACATAGGAGGCAGTATTATAATAGTTATATTCTTGTACATAGGAGGCAGTATTATAGTAGTTATATTCTTGTACATAGCAGCATTATAGTAGTTATATTCTTGTACATAGGAGCAGTATTATAGTAGTTATATTCTTGTACATAGGAGCAGTATTATAGTAGTTATATTCTTGTACATAGGAGCAGTATTATAGTAGTTATATTCTTGTACATAGGGGCAGTATTATAGTAGTTATATTCTTGTACATAGGGGGCAGTATTATAGTAGTTATATTCTTGTACATAGGAGCAGTATTATAGTAGTTATATTCTTGTACATAGGAGCAGTATTATAGTAGTTATATTCTTGTACATAGGGGGCAGTATTATAGTAGTTATATTCTTGTACATAGGAGTAGTATTATAGTAGTTATATTCTTGTACATAGGAGTAGTATTATAGTAGTTATATTCTTGTACATAGGAGCAGTATTATAGTAGTTATATTCTTGTACATAGGAGGTAGTATTATAGTAGTTATATTCTTGTACATAGGAGCAGTATTATAGTAGTTATATTCTTGTACATAGGGGCAGTATTATAGTAGTTATATTCTTGTACATAGGAGCAGTATTATAGTAGTTATATTCTTGTACATAGGAGCAGTATTATAGTAGTTATATTCTTGTACATAGGAGTAGTATTATAGTAGTTATATTCTTGTACATAGGAGTAGTATTATAGTAGTTATATTCTTGTACATAGGAGCAGTATTATAGTAGGTATATTCTTGTACATAGGAGCAGTATTATAGTAGTTATATTCTTGTACATAGGGAGTAGTATTATAGTAGTTATATTCTTGTACATAGGAGCAGTATTATAGTAGTTATATTCTTGTACATAGGAGGCAGTATTATAGTAGTTATATTCTTGTACATAGGAGGCAGTATTATAGTAGGTATATTCTTGTACATAGGAGCAGTATTATAGTAGTAATATTCTTGTACATACAGTAGGGCAATATATCTATGTGATCTGTATACTGCCCTTAGTTGTGTGGTGTATACATGTTTTCGTTCACACTACACTGTCCCGCTCATGGTTAGATCATGGTTGATAATGTAATAGAAATCTCTTGATCAGGACAGACATTTCTTCTCTCAGGCCAATGTTCCGCCACCAGCTGTAATTTTCGGTATTGTCTCTGGACTTTGCCTGTATCCAGGTGTTTGGAAATATTTCAGTAATACATTCACTTGATGCTTTGGCATTTTCAGTGAGTTTATGACCCAAGACATTTACACCGCACAACTACATGTCTGTGCCAGGTTCTATGTATATTTGCCACCGGCTCACAATGTTCTCCCAAATGATCAGCTCTTGTTATGTGCCTTGTGGGGGCGCCGAGATAAAACATGAAATCACCTGCAATTGACACGAATAACAACGGCCATTGATGAGCTTTGTATGAAAGTGCGGGCACATACACCTTCTTGTTTTAGTGACGGGTGGGGGGGGGGATAAATAGTGAATGAGTCTATATTGACTAAGTATGAGAATGGATGGCTGTGATAATCCCAGGGTGCAGATTACGCAGATCTCCTGACACGTCATATTATTTTGCTTTGAATATATATAAAACATATTTCTATTAAATTATGTACCAAGGGAGTTATGGGAGCTGGGCGGAGGGCGGGTGCCATATACCAATACTAGGCACAAAGAATATATATAACATACATATATACAGTGGGGAAAAAAAAGTATTTAGTCAGCCACCAATTGTGCAAGTTCTCCCACTTATAAAGATGAGGCCGGCCTGTAATTGTCATCATAGGTAGACCTCAACTATGAGAGACAAAATGACAAAACAAATCCAGAAAATCACATTGTCTGATTTTTAAAGAATTTAGTTGCAAATTATGGTGGAAAATAAGTATTTGGTCACCTACAAACAAGCAAGATTTCTGGCTCTCACAGACCTGTAACTTCTTCTATAAGAGGCTCCTCTGTCCTCCACTCATTACCTGTAGTAATGGCTCCTGTGTGACATTGTTATCAGTATAAAAGACACCTGTCCACAACCTCAAACAGTCACACTCCAAACTCCACTATGGTGAAGACCAAAGAGCTGTGGAAGGACCAGAAACAAAATGGTAGCCCTGCACCAGGCTGGGAAGACTGAATCTGCAATAGGCAAGCAGCTTGGTGTGAAGAAATCACCTGTGGGAGCAATAATTAGAAAATGGAAGACATACAAGACCACTGATAATCTCCCTCCATCAGGGGCTCCACGCAAGATCTCACCCCGTGGGGTCAAAATGATCACAAGAACGGTGAGCAAAAATCCCAGAACCACACGGGGGGACCTAGTGAGTGACCTGCAGAAAGCTGGGACTAACGTAACAAAGGCTACCGTCAGTAACACACTACACCGCCAGGGACTCAGATCCTGCAGTGCCACACGTGTCCCCCTGCTTAAGCCAGTACATATCCGGGACCGTCTGAAGTTTGCTAGAGAGCATTTGGATGTTCCAGAAGAGTATTGAGTATACAGTATATACAGTGCTGACCCTCCTGTGTACAGTATATACAGCACTGACCCCCCCTGTATACAGTATATACAGCGCTGTCCCTCCTGTATACAGTATATACAGCGCTGACCCCCCTGTATACAGTATATACAGCGCTGACCCTCCTGTATACAGTATATACAGCGCTGACCCTCCTGTATACAGTATATACAGCGCTGACCCTCCTGTGTACAGTATATACAGCACTGACCCCCCCCTGTATACAGTATATACAGCGCTGTCCCTCCTGTATACAGTATATACAGCGCTGACCCCCCTGTATACAGTATATACAGCGCTGACCCTCCTGTATACAGTATATACAGCGCTGACCCTCCTGTGTACAGTATATACAGCGCTGACCCTCCTGTGTACAGTATATACAGCGCTGACCCCCCTGTATACAGTATATACAGAGCTGACCCCCCTGTATACAGTATATACAGCGCTGACCCTCCTGTATACAGTATATACAGCGCTGACCCTCCTGTGTACAGTATATACAGCGCTGACCCTCCTGTATACAGTATATACAGCGCTGACCCCCCTGTATACAGTATATACAGAGCTGACCCCCCTGTATACAGTATATACAGAGCTGACCCCCCTGTATACAGTATATACAGCGCTGACCCTCCTGTGTACAGTATATACAGCGCTGACCCCCCTGTATACAGTATATACAGAGCTGACCCCCCTGTATACAGTATATACAGCGCTGACCCCCCTGTATACAGTATATACAGAGCTGACCCCCCCTGTATACAGTATATACAGAGCTGACCCCCCCTGTATACAGTATATACAGCGCTGACCCCCCTGTATACAGTATATACAGCGCTGACCCTCCTGTATACAGTATATACAGCGCTGACCCTCCTGTATACAGTATATACAGCGCTGACCCCCCTGTATACAGTATATACAGCGCTGACCCCCCTGTATACAGAATATACAGAGCTGACCCTCCTGTGTACAGTATATACAGCGCTGACCCCCCTGTATACAGTATATACAGAGCTGACCCCCCTGTATACAGTATATACAGCGCTGACCCTCCTGTATACAGTATATACAGCGCTGACCCCCCTGTATACAGTATATACAGCGCTGACCCCCCTGTATACAGTATATACAGCGCTGACCCTCCTGTATACAGTATATACAGCGCTGACCCCCCTGTATACAGTATATACAGCGCTGACCCTCCTGTGTACAGTATATACAGCGCTGACCCCCCTGTATACAGTATATACAGCGCTGACCCTCCTGTATACAGTATATACAGCGCTGACCCCCCTGTATACAGAATATACAGAGCTGACCCCCCTGTATACAGTATATACAGCGCTGACCCTCCTGTATACAGTATATACAGCGCTGACCCTCCTGTGTACAGTATATACAGCGCTGACCCCCCTGTATACAGTATATACAGCGCTGACCCTCCTGTATACAGTATATACAGCGCTGACCCCCCTGTATACAGAATATACAGAGCTGACCCCCCTGTATACAGTATATACAGAGCTGACCCCCCTGTATACAGTATATACAGCGCTGACCCCCCTGTATACAGTATATACAGAGCTGACCCCCCTGTATACAGTATATACAGAGCTGACCCCCCTGTATACAGTATATACAGAGCTGACCCCCCTGTATACAGTATATACAGAGCTGACCCCACTGTATACAGTATATACAGAGCTGACCCTCCTGTATACAGTATATACAGCGCTGACCCTCCTGTATACAGTATATACAGAGCTGACCCCCCTGTATACAGTATATACAGAGCTGACCCCCCTGTATACAGTATATACAGCGCTGACCTCCCTGTATACAGTATATACAGAGCTGACCCCCCTGTATACAGTATATACAGAGCTGACCCCCCTGTATACAGTATATACAGAGCTGACCCCCCTGTATACAGTATATACAGCGCTGACCCCCCTGTATACAGTATATACAGCGCTGACCCTCCTGTATACAGTATATACAGAGCTGACCCCCCTGTATACAGTATATACAGCGCTGACCCCCCTGTATACAGTATATACAGAGCTGACCCCCCTGTATACAGTATATACAGCGCTGACCCTCCTGTATACAGTATATACAGCGCTGACCCCCCTGTATACAGTATATACAGAGCTTACCCCCCTGTATACAGTATATACAGCGCTGACCCCCCTGTATACAGTATATACAGAGCTGACCCCCCTGTATACAGTATATACAGAGCTGACCCCCCTGTATACAGTATATACAGAGCTGACCCCCCTGTATACAGTATATACAGCGCTGACCCTCCTGTATACAGTATATACAGCGCTGACCCCCCTGTATACAGTATATACAGCGCTGACCCCCCTGTATACAGTATATACAGCGCTGACCCCCCTGTATACAGTATATACAGCGCTGACCCTCCTGTGTACAGTATATACAGAGCTGACCCCCCTGTATACAGTATATACAGCGCTGACCCCCCTGTGTACAGTATATACAGCGCTGACCCCCCTGTATACAGTATATACAGCGCTGACTCTCCTGTATACAGTATATACAGCGCTGACCCTCCTGTATACAGTATATACAGAGCTGACCCCCCTGTATACAGTATATACAGCGCTGACCCTCCTGTATACAGTATATACAGAGCTGACCCCCCTGTATACAGTATATACAGCGCTGACCCTCCTGTATACAGTATATACAGCGCTGACCCTCCTGTATACAGTATATACAGAGCTGATCCCCCTGTATACAGTATATACAGCGCTGACCCTCCTGTATACAGTATATACAGAGCTGACCCCCCTGTATACAGTATATACAGAGCTGACCCCCCTGTATACAGTATATACAGAGCTGACCCCCCTGTATACAGTATATACAGAGCTGACCCCCCTGTATACAGTATATACAGAGCTGACCCTCCTGTATACAGTATATACAGCGCTGACCCTCCTGTATACAGTATATACAGCGCTGACCCCCCCTGTATACAGTATATACAGAGCTGACCCCCCCTGTATACAGTATATACAGAGCTGACCCCCCTGTATACAGTATATACAGCGCTGACCCCCCTGTATACAGTATATACAGCGCTGACCCCCCTGTATACAGTATATACAGCGCTGACCCTCCTGTATACAGTATATACAGCGCTGACCCCCCTGTATACAGTATATACAGAGCTGACCCCCCTGTATACAGTATATACAGAGCTGACCCCCCTGTATACAGTATATACAGCGCTGACCCCCCTGTATACAGTATATACAGCGCTGACCCTCCTGTATACAGTATATACAGCGCTGACCCCCCTGTATACAGAATATACAGAGCTGACCCCCCTGTATACAGTATATACAGAGCTGACCCCCCTGTATACAGTATATACAGCGCTGACCCTCCTGTATACAGTATATACAGCGCTGACCCCCCTGTATACAGTATATACAGAGCTGACCCCCCCTGTATACAGTATATACAGCGCTGACCCCCCTGTATACAGTATATACAGCGCTGACCCCCCTGTATACAGTATATACAGCGCTGACCCCCCTGTGTACAGTATATACAGCGCTGACCCCCCTGTATACAGTATATACAGCGCTGACCCTCCTGTATACAGTATATACAGCGCTGACCCTCCTGTATACAGTATATACAGAGCTGACCCCCCTGTATACAGTATATACAGCGCTGACCCTCCTGTATACAGTATATACAGAGCTGACCCCCCTGTATACAGTATATACAGAGCTGACCCCCCTGTATACAGTATATACAGAGCTGACCCTCCTGTATACAGTATATACAGCGCTGACCCCCCTGTATACAGTATATACAGCGCTGACCCCCCTGTATACAGTATATACAGAGCTGACCCCCCTGTATACAGTATATACAGCACTGACCCCCCTGTATACAGTATATACAGCGCTGACCCTCCCTTCTACAGTATATACAGCGCTGACCCCCCTGTATACAGTATATACAGCGCTGACCCCCCTGTATACAGTATATACAGCGCTGACCCCCCTGTATACAGTATATACAGAGCTGACCCTCCTGTATACAGTATATACAGCGCTGACCCTCCTGTATACAGTATATACAGCGCTGACCCCCCTGTATACAGTATATACAGAGCTGACCCCCCTGTATACAGTATATACAGAGCTGACCCCCCTGTATACAGTATATACAGAGCTGACCCTCCTGTATACAGTATATACAGCGCTGACCCTCCTGTATACAGTATATACAGCGCTGACCCCCCTGTATACAGTATATACAGAGCTGACCCCCCTGTATACAGTATATACAGAGCTGACCCCCCTGTATACAGTATATACAGAGCTGACCCCCCTGTATACAGTATATACAGCGCTGACCCCACTGTATACAGTATATACAGCGCTGACCCCCCTGTATACAGTATATACAGAGCTGACCCCCCTGTATACAGTATATACAGCGCTGACCCCCCTGTATACAGTATATACAGAGCTGACCCCCCTGTATACAGTATATACAGCGCTGACCCTCCTGTATACAGTATATACAGAGCTGACCCTCCTGTATACAGTATATACAGCGCTGACCCTCCTGTATACAGTATATACAGAGCTGACCCCCCTGTATACAGTATATACAGAGCTGACCCCCCTGTATACAGTATATACAGCGCTGACCCTCCTGTGTACAGTATATACAGCGCTGACCCCCCTGTATACAGTATATACAGAGCTGACCCCCCTGTATACAGTATATACAGCGCTGACCCCCCTGTATACAGTATATACAGCGCTGACCCCCCTGTATACAGTATATACAGAGCTGACCCCCCTGTATACAGTATATACAGAGCTGACCCCCCTGTATACAGTATATACAGAGCTGACCTCCCTGTATACAGTATATACAGAGCTGACCTCCCTGTATACAGTATATACAGAGCTGACCCCCCTGTATACAGTATATACAGAGCTGACCCCCCTGTATACAGTATATACAGAGCTGACCCTCCTGTATACAGTATATACAGCGCTGACCCTCCTGTGTACAGTATATACAGCGCTGACCCCCCTGTATACAGTATATACAGAGCTGACCCCCCTGTATACAGTATATACAGAGCTGACCCCCCTGTATACAGTATATACAGAGCTGACCCCCCTGTATACAGTATATACAGAGCTGACCCCCCTGTATACAGTATATACAGAGCTGACCCCCCTGTATACAGTATATACAGCGCTGACCCTCCTGTATACAGTATATACAGCGCTGACCCCCCTGTATACAGTATATACAGAGCTGACCCCCCTGTATACAGTATATACAGAGCTGACCCTCCTGTATACAGTATATACAGCGCTGACCCTCCTGTATACAGTATATACAGCGCTGACCCCCCTGTATACAGTATATACAGAGCTGACCCCCCTGTATACAGTATATACAGAGCTGACCCCCCTGTATACAGTATATACAGAGCTGACCCCCCTGTATACAGTATATACAGCGCTGACCCCCCTGTATACAGTATATACAGCGCTGACCTCCCTGTATACAGTATATACAGCGCTGACCCCCCTGTATACAGTATATACAGAGCTGACCCCCCTGTATACAGTATATACAGAGCTGACCCCCCTGTATACAGTATATACAGAGCTGACCCCCCTGTATACAGTATATACAGCGCTGACCCTCCTGTATACAGTATATACAGCGCTGACCCTCCTGTATACAGTATATACAGCGCTGACCCCCCTGTATACAGTATATACAGAGCTGACCCCCCTGTATACAGTATATACAGAGCTGACCCCCCTGTATACAGTATATACAGAGCTGACCCTCCTGTATACAGTATATACAGAGCTGACCCCCCTGTATACAGTATATACAGCGCTGACCCCCCTGTATACAGTATATACAGAGCTGACCCTCCTGTGTACAGTATATACAGCGCTGACCCTCCTGTATACAGTATATACAGCGCTGACCCTCCTGTATACAGTATATACAGAGCTGACCCCCCCTGTATACAGTATATACAGCGCTGACCCCCCTGTATACAGTATATACAGAGCTGACCCCCCTGTATACAGTATATACAGCGCTGACCCTCCTGTGTACAGTATATACAGAGCTGACCCCCCTGTATACAGTATATACAGAGCTGACCCTCCTGTGTACAGTATATACAGCGCTGACCCCCCTGTATACAGTATATACAGAGCTGACCCCCCTGTATACAGTATATACAGAGCTGACCCCCCTGTATACAGTATATACAGAGCTGACCCCCCTGTATACAGTATATACAGCACTGACCCCCCTGTATACAGTATATACAGAGCTGACCCCCCTGTATACAGTATATACAGCGCTGACCCCCCTGTATACAGTATATACAGCGCTGACCCCCCTGTATACAGTATATACAGAGCTGACCCCCCTGTATACAGTATATACAGAGCTGACCCCCCTGTATACAGTATATACAGAGCTGACCCTCCTGTATACAGTATATACAGCGCTGACCCTCCTGTGTACAGTATATACAGAGCTGACCCCCCTGTATACAGTATATACAGCGCTGACCCCCCTGTGTACAGTATATACAGAGCTGACCCCCCTGTATACAGTATATACAGCGCTGACCCCCCTGTATACAGTATATACAGCGCTGACCCCCCTGTATACAGTATATACAGCGCTGACCCCCCTGTATACAGTATATACAGAGCTGACCCTCCTGTATACAGTATATACAGCGCTGACCCTCCCTTCTACAGTATATACAGCGCTGACCCCCCTGTATACAGTATATACAGCGCTGACCCCCCTGTATACAGTATATACAGCGCTGACCCCCCTGTATACAGTATATACAGCGCTGACCCCCCTGTATACAGTATATACAGAGCTGACCCCCCTGTATACAGTATATACAGAGCTGACCCCCCTGTATACAGTATATACAGAGCTGACCCCCCTGTATACAGTATATACAGCGCTGACCCTCCTGTATACAGTATATACAGAGCTGACCCCCCTGTATACAGTATATACAGAGCTGACCCTCCTGTATACAGTATATACAGCGCTGACCCTCCTGTATACAGTATATACAGCGCTGACCCCCCTGTATACAGTATATACAGAGCTGACCCCCCTGTATACAGTATATACAGAGCTGACCCCCCTGTATACAGTATATACAGAGCTGACCCTCCTGTATACAGTATATACAGAGCTGACCCCCCTGTATACAGTATATACAGCGCTGACCCCCCTGTATACAGTATATACAGCGCTGACCTCCCTGTATACAGTATATACAGCGCTGACCCCCCTGTATACAGTATATACAGAGCTGACCCCCCTGTATACAGTATATACAGAGCTGACCCCCCTGTATACAGTATATACAGAGCTGACCCCCCTGTATACAGTATATACAGCGCTGACCCTCCTGTATACAGTATATACAGCGCTGACCCTCCTGTATACAGTATATACAGCGCTGACCCCCCTGTATACAGTATATACAGAGCTGACCCCCCTGTATACAGTATATACAGAGCTGACCCCCCTGTATACAGTATATACAGAGCTGACCCTCCTGTATACAGTATATACAGAGCTGACCCCCCTGTATACAGTATATACAGCGCTGACCCCCCTGTATACAGTATACACTCTCTTCCAGTCCTCCGCACATCCGCAGACCTCCCAGCCTGTCTCTCTATCCAGGCTGCAGATCTTCAGGGCTCTCTACGGACTCCAATTAATTAATGCAATTAATTACAGCTCCAGTGAAGAGCGGGGGCGCTGCGCTCACTGCGGAGAGTGCTGGGCTATTTCTCCCAGGTACAGGAACCGCTACTGATAAACCTCACTGACCCCGGACATGTAAGTACAGCTGTTCAGCCTTAAAGGGACAGTGCGCTAATTTCTGACATTTCACATATACTTCACCCTACAAAGAAATCATTGACTGAGATATAATAAGGATCATGTGCCAGAATTGGGGTGTAAGCTGCACCTTCTCTGAGGGGCAATTCAGTTTAGACATATTTGCGACCAATGAACTGAACCTTGTATCCTGCAACAGCGTCTAGACAAGGAGGAATAGTTCTGTGAAATCCTAAAATGTGCCAGATTTACAGAAATTACTGGAGAGTTACCGGGTGCAAAATAATTGTCTAAGGTGAGACAATCTATCACACGGCATGCACCAGTGAGATCAGCCGGACACATTCTGTGACTACAGGGTCTAAGTTTACACTGTGAAATATACTAAACTGGTTGTATACACTACAGTTAGATCAGCAGTAAAGAAACCTGGACTGTATGCTAGCAGTGTCTATGGAAAGCTGGGTGACAACTCCTGTGGGCGCGGCTGTACTGGTAGTCACAGGAGCATTATCTATAAAGTTAAACTGTACCTCAGAGCTGTACTCACTATTCTGCTGGTACAGTCACTGTGTACATACATTACATTACTTATCCTGTACTGATCCTGAGTTACATCCTGTATTATACTCCAGAGCTGCACTCACTATTCTGCTGGTACAGTCACTGTGTACATACATTACATTACTTATCCTGTACTGATCCTGAGTTACATCCTGTATTATACTCCAGAGCTGCGCTCACTATTCTGCTGGTACAGTCACTGTGTACATACATTACATTACTTATCCTGTACTGATCCTGAGTTACATCCTGTATTATACCCCAGAGCTGCACTCACTATTCTGCTGGTACAGTCACTGTGTACATACATTACATTACTTATCCTGTACTGATCCTGAGTTATATCCTGTATTATACTCCAGAGCTGCGCTCACTATTCTGCTGGTGCAGTCACTATGTACATACATTACATTACTTATCCTGTACTGATCCTGAGTTACATCCTGTATTATACTCCAGAGCTGCGCTCACTATTCTGCTGGTGCAGTCACTGTGTACATACATTACATCACTTATCCTGTACTGATCCTGAGTTACATCCTGTATTATACTCCAGAGCTGCGCTCACTATTCTGCTGGTACAGTCACTGTGTACATACATTACATTACTTATCCTGTACTGATCCTGAGTTACATCCTGTATTATACTCCAGAGCTGCACTCACTATTCTGCTGGTACAGTCACTGTGTACATACATTACATTACTTATCCTGTACTGATCCTGAGTTACATCCTGTATTATACTCCAGAGCTGCGCTCACTATTCTGCTGGTACAGTCACTGTGTACATACATTACATTACTTATCCTGTACTGATCCTGAGTTACATCCTGTATTATACCCCAGAGCTGCACTCACTATTCTGCTGGTACAGTCACTGTGTACATACATTACATTACTTATCCTGTACTGATCCTGAGTTATATCCTGTATTATACTCCAGAGCTGCGCTCACTATTCTGCTGGTGCAGTCACTATGTACATACATTACATTACTTATCCTGTACTGATCCTGAGTTACATCCTGTATTATACTCCAGAGCTGCGCTCACTATTCTGCTGGTGCAGTCACTGTGTACATACATTACATCACTTATCCTGTACTGATCCTGAGTTACATCCTGTATTATACTCCAGAGCTGCGCTCACTATTCTGCTGGTACAGTCACTGTGTACATACATTACATTACTTATCCTGTACTGATCCTGAGTTACATCCTGTATTATACTCCAGAGCTGCACTCACTATTCTGCTGGTACAGTCACTGTGTACATACATTACATTACTTATCCTGTACTGATCCTGAGTTACATCCTGTATTATACCCCAGAGCTGCGCTCACTATTCTGCTGGTGCAGTCACTGCGTACATACATTGCATTAGTTATCCTGTACTGATCCTGAGTTACATCCTGTATTATACTCCAGAGCTGCACTCACTATTCTGCTGGTGCAGTCACTGTGTACATACATTACATTACTTATCCTGTACTGATCCTGAGTTACATCCTGTATTATACTCCAGAGCTGCACTCACTATTCTGCTGGTGCAGTCACTGTGTACATACATTACATTACTTATCCTGTACTGATCCTGAGTTACATCCAGTTTTATACTCCAGAGCTGCACTCACTATTCTGCTGGTGCAGTCACTGTGTACATACATTACATTACTTATTCTGTACTGATCCTGAGTTACATCCAGTTTTATACTCCAGAGCTGCGCTCACTATTCTGCTGGTGCAGTCACTGTGTACATACATTACATTACTTATCCTGTACTGATCCTGAGTTACATCCTGTATTATACTCCAGAGCTGCGCTCACTATTCTGCTGGTACAGTCACTGTGTACATACATTACATTACTTATCCTGTACTGATCCTTAGTTACATCCTGTATTATACTCCAGAGCTGCACTCACTATTCTGCTGGTACAGTCACTGTGTACATACATTACATTACTTATCCTGTACTGATCCTGAGTTACATCCTGTATTATACTCCAGAGCTGCACTCACTATTCTGCTGGTACAGTCACTGTGTACATACATTACATTACTTATCCTGTACTGATCCTGAGTTACATCCTGTATTATACTCCAGAGCTGCGCTCACTATTCTGCTGGTACAGTCACTGTGTACATACATTACATTACTTATCCTGTACTGATCCTGAGTTACATCCTGTATTATACTCCAGAGCTGCGCTCACTATTCTGCTGGTGCAGTCACTGTGTACATACATTACATTACTTATCCTGTACTGATCCTGAGTTACATCCTGTATTATACTCCAGAGCTGCGCTCACTATTCTGCTGGTACAGTCACTGTGTACATACATTACTTATCCTGTACTGATCCTGAGTTACATCCTGTATTATACCCCAGAGCTGCACTCACTATTCTGCTGGTACAGTCACTGTGTACATACATTACATTACTTATCCTGTACTGATCCTGAGTTACATCCTGTATTATACTCCAGAGCTGCGCTCACTATTCTGCTGGTGCAGTCACTGTGTACATACATTACATTACTTATCCTGTACTGATCCTGAGTTACATCCTGTATTATACTCCAGAGCTGCACTCACTATTCTGCTGGTACAGTCACTGTGTACATACATTACATTACTTATCTTGTACTGATCCTGAGTTACATCCTGTATTATACTCCAGAGCTGCACTCACTATTCTGCTGGTACAGTCACTGTGTACATACATTACATTACTTATCCTGTACTGATCCTGAGTTATATCCTGTATTATACTCCAGAGCTGCGCTCACTATTCTGCTGGTACAGTCACTGTGTACATACATTACATTACTTATCCTGTACTGATCCTGAGTTACATCCTGTATTATACTCCAGAGCTGCACTCACTATTCTGCTGGTGCAGTCACTGTGTACATACATTACATTACTTACATACTCCTCTCTGCTACATCTGTATAGATATATCTACGCTGGATACAGATCTTTATATATTTGTTGTTTGGCTGGAATATTAAATCCTATTTTTTTTGTCTCTGAGTTGAATAATTTAGAAGGTCCATCCGCGGAATAACAAATATGTCTGACATTGGTTTGCGGCCCACGTGGTTATTCTGTCTGCCGGAGACATTAGCGTCAATTCTGCTTTTCTGCTGTCAATTTGGTCCCGGTTAGTCCTGAATTCTCCTCCACTGCTGCAGCTTCCTCCTCACATGTATCAGTCTATGGCAGAGCAATGTCCTATAGTAGTGTTATATATGGCAAATTATGGTCGGTTCCCGGGACTAATTTTGCATCTGGGCCTTAGTACATATGGATGATGGAAAATAGAAGGGAGGAAGATCAAACAATCTGGAGACCATTTCATCAGTGCTCCGGACATCCTGTGCTATATTTACACCCCTCGGTGACCCCAAAAAGTGTAAAACTGAATATTTAAAATTAGTGAGTTGTGTCAATGACCCCCAAGAATCTCCTGAGATTGCAATTTATGGAAATCTACAAAGGCCGGGAGGCATAAAGGTCAATCCTGTCAGAAGACAAGACCGCAACAGCTCAGCCGAGGCGTCATACTGCAGGAGTAGAACATTACATGAAATTTGCCTCTTTTTGTAGAACGTATTACTGTATGTTAGTCATTTTGTACAGCTCATGATCTGCATGTATTAGACTTCAGAGCTGCACTCACAATTCTGCTGGTTGGATAGCTAGCGCAGAGAAACTTAAAAATGCACCAGAACTCTGGGTGAATTTGAGCCCAAAAAGCTGGCGTCCATGCTGTACACCCAACACTAAAAAGTGTCGAGCGAGGTGCAGAGTTGGAGAAGGGGCTTTATGCTAAAGATGCGACAATTCTGGTGATTTTTTCTTCAGGGGCGTTCCTGATGTCGATGGTTTTTCTTCTATTCCTCGAGCAGAAGGGACAATTTTATAGACAAATATATTTTTGTTTTTGTCACTCCTTGGGCCATTCTGGAAAGAAAAAATCTGAGTCCTGATAATGCGGATCAATTTCCTGTACCCATAATCCATTGTCCCCCTGCACAGCCCATTGGCGGATACAGACGAGTATTTTTGTATCTGGGCCTGTGCACACAATCCAGAACTGCACCATTGACAGAAAAAAAAAAAATTTGGGCATAAAATCAGTGCGGCCGTGTATCCAGTAGACGGTACGGTTGGTGATTTCAGCAGCAGATGCTTGTACCGCGGCCTATTAGCACTGACATGTAAAAACACAACCTGCCGGCCCCTGTCTTACATATGCTCCTATAATTAACCCATCTGTTGCTCTGCAGGTTGCTTTGGCAAAAAGGGTGCAACCTGAGTCCACGTAGCAATGCTGAGCACTGTACGTGAGTGTAATGACCCATGCCCGCTCGTGGCGGAGGAATGACAGATAAGAAATGACTGCGGTACACTCGGCTTTCTTTAGCATCAAGGGTAATAAAGTCTCAATGCACAGAACATTACATTTTACGAGATAACATTGACTAACCCCCAGTAACCGGTATAAAGCGCTATAACCACCGCGCAGGGTGTACATAGTCACAAGCCATATACTGTCAGCCATACATTACCATCTCCAAGTGCTGGAGGAAAGGGCTTCCAAAAAGTGAGTGCAAAAGTCAGAAAGACAGAATTTTTTTGCACTTGTCAAGGGCAAAGGGTTACCCAGACTTTCCTTTACCTGATATGTTCCCCTAGCCCTGTCTCTAAAATCTTTGCCAAGGCAGAGTGGGTTCTGGACCCAGGGGTTGTGCAGAGGTTGTGGTCACACCCGGGCCCAATAAGAGGAGACCTGTCCTATATACGATACATTATAGTCGGGGGGCCTGGTAGAGATTTTGCTTCATGTTATGCCTCTGTATGGACCCTTACTCCCACTCCCTCTCCCTGATGAGCAATTATCATCAGGGTCCACGTGGAGAACTTGAGCCCACCAGAGATGAGCGTGAACGCCAACGATCCAGCTATACAGAAAGGATACACATCCCCTTTAATTGATCGAAAGCTCTGCTGGGGCAGGAGTGTTTTAATATGTCAGGGCTTGGGCTGGCTGAAGGGCGCTCCACTCCTCGGGTGGCTCAGTCCATTCATGACCAGTGGAAGTCACCAGCAAATCTTCATTCCCATGACACACAAGGACAAGCCAAGTCCACCAAAGATATGGCTATGTTTGTGTCTGCTCTTTGCTCTGGACTAATAATTTAGGCTCCCTGAGGGTGACCGTCTCTCAATTACATCCATTTGCCCCAAAAGGGCATATGAATAGAGACAATGTCACATTGGGCTACCGTAGACCATAATGGCAAGTGACTGGATCCAAAGTCAGCTCCGAATGGGGTTGTCTTCTGCTGGACCATTGGCCCACCAGAGAATCTTCTACAACTTGTTAGGCCGCTCAGACACTAGATAGGGTTATTTAAAGGGGTGTTTATCGTGGTCAACCCTTTTTACCCAGTGAGAGTTAAGGTTAGAGGAGTTAAGATTAGATTAATTGATCCGGTGGACCCTTCATGGTGGACCTGGGGTCCTGGCCTAGGTTCTGAATCCCAGATAATGAGATCGGAACCGCCAAGGTCACTCCGCCCCCTCCCCTGATCTCACAGGTAGTCAGCCAGCCTCCATTTCACAGGTAATCAGTTAACTCTTTCGACAACCCCTTTAAGATCAGACCCCAGACTAGACCTCTATATTAATATCCAACCCCAGACCAGACCCCTATATTACTATCAGACCCCAGACCAGACCTCTATATTACTATCAGACCCCAGACCAGACCTCTATATTACTATCAGACCCCAGACCAGTCCTCTATATTACTATCAGACCCCAGACCAGTCCTCTATATTACTATCAGACCCCAGACCTCTATATTACTATCAGACCCCAGACCAGACCTCTATATTACTATCAGACCCCAGACCAGTCCTCTATATTACTATCAGACCCCAGACCTCTATATTACTATCAGACCCCAGACCAGTCCTCTATATTACTATCAGACCCCAGACCTCTATATTACTATCAGACCCCAGACCTCTATATTACTATCAGACCCCAGACCAGACCTCTATATTACTATCAGACCCCAGACCAGACCTCTATATTACTATCAGACCCCAGACCAGACCCCTATATTACTATCAGACCCCAGACCCCTATATTACTATCAGACCCCAGACCAGTCCTCTATATTACTATCAGACCCCAGACCAGTCCTCTATATTACTATCAGACCCCAGACCAGACCCCTATATTACTATCAGACCCCAGACCAGACCTCTATATTACTATCAGACCCCAGACCAGTCCTCTATATTACTATCAGACCCCAGACCAGACCTCTATATTACTATCAGACCCCAGACCAGTCCTCTATATTACTATCAGACCCCAGACCAGTCCTCTATATTACTATCAGACCCCAGACCAGTCCTCTATATTACTATCAGACCCCAGACCAGTCCTCTATATTACTATCAGACCCCAGACCAGACCTCTATATTACTATCAGACCCCAGACCAGTCCTCTATATTACTATCAGAACCCAGACCAGACTTCTATATTAATATCAGACCCCAGACCTCTATATTACTATCAGACCCCAGACCAGACCTCTATATTACTATCAGACCCCAGACCAGTCCTCTATATTACTATCAGACCCCAGACCAGTCCTCTATATTACTATCAGACCCCAGACCAGTCCTCTATATTACTATCAGACCCCAGACCAGTCCTCTATATTACTATCAGACCCCAGACCAGTCCTCTATATTACTATCAGACCCCAGACCAGTCCTCTATATTACTATCAGACCCCAGACCAGTCCTCTATATTACTATCAGACCCCAGACCTCTATATTACTATCAGACCCCAGACCAGACCTCTATATTACTATCAGACCCCAGACCAGACCTCTATATTACTATCAGACCCCAGACCAGTCCTCTATATTACTATCAGACCCCAGACCAGTCCTCTATATTACTATCAGACCCCAGACCTCTATATTACTATCATACCCCAGACCAGACCTCTATATTACTATCAGACCCCAGACCAGACCTCTATATTACTATCAGACCCCAGACCAGACCTCTATATTACTATCAGACCCCAGACCAGTCCTCTATATTACTATCAGACCCCAGACCAGTCCTCTATATTACTATCAGACCCCAGACCAGTCCTCTATATTACTATCAGACCCCAGACCAGTCCTCTATATTACTATCAGACCCCAGACCAGTCCTCTATATTACTATCAGACCCCAGACCAGTCCTCTATATTACTATCAGACCCCAGACCTCTATATTACTATCAGACCCCAGACCAGACCTCTATATTACTATCAGACCCCAGACCAGACCTCTATATTACTATCAGACCCCAGACCAGTCCTCTATATTACTATCAGACCCCAGACCAGTCCTCTATATTACTATCAGACCCCAGACCTCTATATTACTATCATACCCCAGACCAGACCTCTATATTACTATCAGACCCCAGACCAGACCTCTATATTACTATCAGACCCCAGACCAGACCTCTATATTACTATCAGACCCCAGACCAGACCTCTATATTACTATCATACCCCAGACCAGACCTCTATATTACTATCAGACCCCAGACCAGACCTCTATATTACTATCAGACCCCAGACCAGACCTCTATATTACTATCAGACCCCAGACCAGTCCTCTATATTACTATCAGACCCCAGACCAGTCCTCTATATTACTATCAGACCCCAGACCTCTATATTACTATCAGACCCCAGACCAGACTTCTATATTACTATCAGACCCCAGACCCCTATATTACTATCAGACCCCAGACCAGACCCCTATATTACTATCAGACCCCAGACCAGACCCCTGTATTACTATCAGACCCCAGACCCCTATATTGCTATCAGACCCCAGACCAGATATTAATATCAGACCCCAGACCTCTATATTAATATCCAACCCCAGACCAGACCCCTATATTAATATCAGACCCCAGACCAGACCTTGAAGTGATAAATTCGCCTCTGCTACATCTAGTAGTCAGGATAAGTAACATCTGTGTCTCCTTCATATAAACTTTCTCCTTTCCATTGGCGGCTTTAAGGCAACATATTGAGTAAAGGGGATCGATGCAGAATAAAAAGCATGTGTCAGATGTATCTACTACATTTTAATTATACGTACAGATGGACAGCTGCTTTTATCTGCACGAGTGGAAAAATAAATTGGAACCTGAGGATCCGATAGCGAGACGCCAAAATCAATGAAAATGTAAATGGTAACTTGTATCAATCCATAAAATCATTTATTTTTCAAGAACATCCAATATCCCCCCTGCCCCAATCCTATCACTTCATGGTGAGAAGGGCTGAAAAACATCAATAGAAATACAAATTGAATGGATCACAGTAACAGCGCCCCCGGAGATCACCAGAAATTGTATAATTGAGTAGATTTTGATAATTTATGTTTAAAAAAGAAATCATTAGATTTTTGGTAAGTTTTTACAATTTTTCCACAGATACAGTGCTCTTTTCAGAAGAACTTTTTGTAAAATATCCCTATAACAATATTTAGTGTCCTTAGGCTTTGGTGACTTAGTGTTGTCAAAGGTCAAAGGACCTCACATCAGTGAGTGCCATGATCTTGTGCGGTGGTCTGACTAAACTATAGATTATGTGCCCATAGGTACTGAAAGCAAAGATTCTGTAATAAACATCCATATGTATCAAATTCATAACAAAGCAGTATACACTCACCAAACTGTAGGCAAAATAATATGGTCCCTATATATACAGGAATATAACTACTATAATACTACCTCCTATGTACAAGAATATAACTACTATAATACTGCCTCCTATGTACAAGAATATAACTACTATAATACTGCTCCTATGTACAAGAATATAACTACTATAATACTTCTGCTATGTACAAGGATATAACTACTATAATACTGCTCCTATGTACAAGAATATAACTACTATAATACTGCTCCTATGTACAAGAATATAACTACTATAATACTGCCCCTTATGTACAAGAATATAACTACTATAATACTACCGCCTATGTACAAGAATATAACTACTATAATACTACTCCTATGTACAAGAATATAACTACTATAATACTGCTCCTATGTACAAGAATATAACTACTATAATACTGCTCCTATGTACAAGAATATAACTACTATAATACTGCCCCTATGTACAAGAATATAACTACTATAATACTACTATGTACAAGAATATAACTACTATAATACTGCTCCTATGTACAAGAATATAACTACTATAATACTACTCCTATGTACAAGAATATAACTACTATAATACTGCCTCCTATGTACAAGAATATAACTACTATAATACTGCTCCTATGTACAAGAATATAACTACTATAATACTGCTCCTATGTACAAGAATATAACTACTATAATACTGCCTCCTATGTACAAGAATATAACTACTATAATACTGTACCCTATGTACAAGAATATAACTAAAATAATACTGCCTCCTATGTACAAGTATATAACTACTATACAGTAATACTGCTCCTATGTACAAGAATATAACTACTATAATACTGCTCCTATGTACAAGAATAAAACTACTATAATACTGCCCCTATGTACAAGAATATAACTACTATAATACTGCTCCTATGTACAAGAATATAACTACTATAATACTGCTCCTATGTACAAGAATATAACTACTATAATACTGCTCCTATGTACAAGAATATAACTACTATAATACTGCCCCTATGTACAAGAATATAACTACTATAATACTGCTCCTATGTACAAGAATATAACTACTATAATACTGCCCCTATGTACAAGAATATAACTACTATAATACTGCTCCTATGTACAAGAATATAACTACTATAATACTGCTCCTATGTACAAGAATATAACTACTATACAGTAATACTGCTCCTATGTACAAGAATATAACTACTATAATACTACTCCTATGTACAAGAATATAACTACTATAATACCGCTCCTATGTACAAGAATATAACTACTATAATACTGCTCCTATGTACAGGAATATAACTACTATAATACTGCCCCTATGTACAAGAATAAAACTACTATACTACTGCTCCTATGTACAAGAATATAACTACTATAATACTGCATCTATGTACAAGAATATAACTACTATAATACTGCCCCTATGTACAAGAATAAAACTACTATAATACTGCTCCTATGTACAAGAATATAACTACTATAATACTGCTCCTATGTACAAGAATATAACTACTATAATACTGCATCTATGTACAAGAATACAACTACTATAATACTGCTCCTATATACAAGAATATAACTACTATAATACTGCATCTATGTACAAGAATATAACTGCTATAATACTGCCCCTATGTACAAGAATAAAACTACTATAATACTGCTCCTATGTACAAGAATATAACTACTATAATACTACTCCTATGTACAAGAATATAACTACTATAATACTGCCCCTATGTACAAGAATATAACTACTATAATACTGCATCTATGTACAAGAATACAACTACTATAATACTGCTCCTATGTACAAGAATATAACTACTATAATACTGCTCCTATGTACAAGAATATAACTACCATAATACTGCTCCTATGTACAAGAATATAACTACTATAATACTGCTCCTATGTACAAGAATATAACTACTATAATACTACCTCCTATGTACAAGAATATAACTACTATAATACTACCTCCTATGTACAAGAATATAACTACTATAATACTGCTCCTATGTACAAGAATATAACTACTATAATACTGCCCCTATGTACAAGAATATAACTACTATAATACTACTCCTATGTACAAGAATATAACTACTATAATACTACCTCCTATGTACAAGAATATAACTACTATAATACTACTCCTATGTACAAGAATATAACTACTATAATACTGCTCCTATGTACAAGAATATAACTACCATAATACTGCTCCTATGTACAAGAATATAACTACTATAATACTGCTCCTATGTACAAGAATATAACTGCTATAATACTGCTCCTATGTACAAGAATATAACTACTATAATACTGCCTCCTAGCTGTGAGGTTGTGTTTCTGTAGCTCTCCTGAGTCTCCTGATGTCTGGAGAAAGCCCAGGGCGGGGCCACCCTGGGTGGGGCAGCTCCCCTAGCAAGGCCCAGGCTCCAAGGCCTACTCTGGGAAGCAATTCCCAGACAACTGAGAAAGTGGATGAAAATCCCAAAGTCTCCAGGAATGGAAGTAATGTCTAGTGTGTCAGCAGTCCCAGTGCAAGTCAAGATGGGAAGAAAGTGATTGCAAGGAAAGCAGTAGCAGAAGCAAGCAGAGGTACGGTACAACAACCTACCAAAGTAATTGTGCAGCATCCAGACAGAATACCTGATTGTAAGAAGAAGCAAGCTGTGCAGCCTGTGTAGACGCCATTACAGGTTACAGGTGTCCCGTCCACTCCACCCTCCTGCAGACAGAGGAGAACGTCCCTGGAGAAACAGACCATGTTGGAGAACATGCAGCGGCCTGTACTGGTGCGGTCTGAGCGGACAAGATCTGGCAGTGGAAAAAGCAAAACTGTAGTGAAGGCTGCGGATGCGACCAAAGAGAGACCAGCAGGAAGGCCTCATGGTACCAGTAGTGCGGTCACTGGGAACAAACTGGGACATAGTCCCCAACCTGGAGATTGTGGCCCCATGGCAGTGACAACAGCCGCAGCAGGCCAGAAGTCACAGGCTACACCGACCAGAAGCCAGACTGTGAGTAACCAGCCTGCAAAACTACCTAATAATGCACAGAGTGTTACAATGGCAGAGCGTGCACCTGAACTGCGCCTGGCAGACGAGATCCCAGCACTGGTCAGGAGACTGGAGACATTAAAGGCGGGTAAAATATATCTGCAGAGAAAGATTGACTGTGCCTACAAAGTAAGGGCTGCTAAACCTGGGGTAGAGGCAATACTGGACAAGAAGCTGAGCGCACTGGCGAAAGAGCTCGCCGATAACGTACAGGAGTCCGAGACTGTACTGGAGCAAATGGGACCGGTGGGAGAATCCTACAGAAACCAGCAGCGATTCAAGGAATACCAGAAGTCACCATCCTCTCGCTCTAGGTCTGAACCCTCTCAAGATGGCGGCCAGCAGTCCCATGCAAAGCCTATTCTGCAGCCGGCAAGTTTCCCTTTTAAGGAAGGGAATTTGTATGGGGAAGGAGCAGCTAATGCCGGGCCACAGCAAAGACCTGCAGCAGTTCCTGGCAAGGCACCGCAAGTCCCAGCAACCAGCACTTTAGAGCAAGATCATGGACCCCGGCCTGAAGTAGCATCTGTGCAGACACCACAAGTCCCAGGAGGCAGGTCATCTCATCAGGACTGTGGACTGTTACCTGAAGGTACTGGGGCAGTAGCACATTTGGGGTCTCAGGTTGTGAGTGTGTGGGACAGTCTGGACTCTGCTGTGCAAGTCACCAATAGTGACTATAATAACATTGTGGACTCTGCTGTGCAGGACTCTGCTGCCACTGACTGTCTGTCTAATGTGTCTGAGATTATAGATAATCCTGTATATAATAATGGTGCAGCAGGGGAAAGTGTTTCTGGGGGGGATCCTTCACCATCTATGACATTAGACCCCTCTACAGTCCAGTCTCTGGACTCTGCTGATATCACAGACATAGAGGTTGATGGTGGGGCGGACACAGCGCAGTCCAATGTACAGGACTTTCCCCCTCTAGATACTCACATAGTAACAGAACCTCCTAGTACAGGTGCTCAGCAGCCCACACAGCACCCACAGGCACGCCAAGATGGCGGATCTGGCCATACCTCCTCTGGGAATGCCTGGAGCCGCGGTGCTCCTTCTTTTACGTCAGGCACGAACTATACAGGCCAGGCTTTCAAGAGGAGGAATGTAGTCAGGTTTAGGCACAGAGGTGCCAAGGAAGATCTGCCTGATAGAAGGTTTGTGGTCAGAGGGCTCCTATGTACCCAGATGGGCTTCCTGCCGACTGACATCCTGGCAGTGATAAACCTTCCTGACCGCCATGGGGATGATGTGAGCTTTAAGCTGATGTCTGATCTGGACCGTTTCTGGGATAATCTCACTAGGTTCAGAGATACTGAGGGTTGGAATAAATTCAGCTTCATCCCCATCTCTAGGCCAGATACAGCAAATGTCACCATCATATTCTGGAATGAAGCCGTTCCCCCTCAGGACATTGTCATCTGGCTCAGGAGACACTGCAACCTAATGTCCGATCTAACTAAGAATAGGGACGAAGACGGGATCTGGACTGGTGGGTGGAAGGTCCTGGTTAAGTTACATCAGCACAATAACATAACCCAACATCTGCCCAACTCATTTTTTATTGGCCGAGAGAAAGGCATCTGCTTCTATGCGGGTCAGCCACGCAGATGCTTTAAGTGTGGGAAGGCCGGTCATATAGCGAGTGTGTGCACCATGGTAAAGTGCAGCCTCTGTAATGAAGTGGGCCACGTAAGCGCTACCTGCCAAAACATCAGGTTTAATCTGTGTGGTAAGATGGGTCACCCCCACAGGGACTGTCCTGATGCCTGGCATAACCTCCGTAGGGATATCCCTGATGAGGACTTGCTGGCAGCGGCTGATGACATACAGGAGGAGGAGGAGGCGCTGTTGTCAGGGTCAGTAGTCGCTGAGCCAGAGCCACAACCAGATACAGGTGATACCACCCAAGACCAAGCCCAGTCAGGACCCATTGAGGCGACCATGGAGGTTGTTGACCAAGTTGTACAACCCTCGGTGGCCATCTCTTCTCCTGCCCCAACACCCACCAGTACTAAGAGAAGGAAAAAAAGACAGATCCAGCCGTAAGCCTGAGGGTGAGTGGACCACTGTCAAAAAAACAACTACGATGAGAGTAGATAGAACGGGCGATGTCACAGCAACGGCAAATAGATTCTATATCCTATCAGAGTCAGACGGAGAAGAGGAACTAGACAGGAAGATCCAACAAATGATGGCAGAGTACGATGAGGAAGAGGGTGATCCTCCTACTAAAAGGAGACCCCGCCGAGCTGAGGTGCAGTCTGAACCAGACATGGAAACAGTAGGTCACCAGGACAGCTCTGATTCAGATCTATGATGGAAGAAAGTGGATCTGTTTTAAGTTTGACCTATTTAGTTTTACTGTATGTTCTTTAAATTTTCTTCTCCAACAGGTGTGGACTCTTTAAGTTGATTTTGCTTTAAGTATTTTCTTGTTTGATCCTTAATTGTACATACAAAATGTCTGAAATTACTGAAAGAATTTTTGTTTAATTGTATTTATGTTTGTTTTTACTTTAATAAAAATTGCCTCCTATGTACAAGAATATAACTATTATAATACTGCTCCTATGTACAAGAATATAACTACTATAATACTGCTCCTATGTACAAGAATATAACTACTATAATACTGCTCCTATGTACAAGAATATAACTACTATAATACTGCTCCTATGTACAGGAATATAACTACTATAATACTGCTCCTATGTACAAGAATATAACTACTATAATACTGCTCCTATGTACAAGAATATAACTACTATAATACTGCCCCCTATGTACAAGAATATAACTACTATAATACTACCTCCTATGTACAAGAATATAACTACTATAATACTACCTCCTATGTTCAAGAATATAACTACTATAATACTGCTCCTATGTACAAGAATATAACTACTATAATACTGCTCCTATGTACAAGAATATAACTACTATAATACTGCCCCCTATGTACAAGAATATAACTACTATAATACTACCTCCTATGTACAAGAATATAACTACTATAATACTACCTCCTATGTTCAAGAATATAACTACTATAATACTGCTCCTATGTACAAGAATATAACTACTATAATACTGCTCCTATGTACAAGAATATAACTACTATAATACTGCTCCTATGTACAAGAATATAACTACTATAATACTACTCCTATGTACAAGAATATAACTACTATAATACTACTCCTATGTACAAGAATATAACTACTATAATACTGCCCCCTATGTACAAGAATATAATTACTATAATACTGCTCCTATGTACAAGAATATAACTGCTATAATACTACTCCCATGTACAAGAATGTAACTACTATAATACTGCTCCTATGTACAAGAATATAACTGCTATAATACTACTCCTATGTACAAGAATATAACTACTATAATACTGCTCCTATGTACAAGAATATAACTACTATAATACTGCTCCTATGTACAAGAATATAACTACTATAATACTGCCCCTATGTACAAGAATATAACTACTATAATACTGCCCCCTATGTACAAGAATATAACTACTATAATACTGCTCCTATGTACAAGAATATAACTACTATAATACTACCTCCTATGTACAAGAATATAACTACTATAATACTGCTCCTATGTACAAGAATATAACTACTATAATACTACCTCCTATGTACAAGAATATAACTACTATAATACTGCTCCTATGTACAAGAATATAACTGCTATAATACTGCTCCTATGTACAAGAATATAACTACTATAATACTGCTCCTATGTACAAGAATATAACTACTATAATACTGCTCCTATGTACAAGAATATAACTACTATAATACTGCTCCTATGTACAAGAATATAACTACTATAATACTACTCCTATGTACAAGAATATATCTACTATAATACTGCTCCTATGTACAAGAATATAACTACTATAATACTACTCCTATGTACAAGAATATATCTACTATAATACTGCTCTTATGTACAATAATATATCTACTAAATAGTGTCCACTATGTTCAAAAATATCTCCTCTATAATACAGAAAATGTTGTGGGTGTCAGTAAAATAGGTGTGGGGGGGTTGCAGATAAATATAGTGATCATACTACATGGGGGCGCTATCGCAGAACTTTGTTTGTAAATGAAGATGGCATTTCTGGTATTCAGTCAGTAACTGACAGGAAGATTTACCTGAGGTGCGTATAGCGAGCCTTCATATATTCTTTACTGTACATTATCAGTGTATTAGACGTCACCTCGCAGCCCTGTAACCTGTATAGAAGCCGTCACAGGCGCCTCCAGCTTTTATCCAATCACAAGGCTCCGCACTGACGTCTCATGTTATATCTTACAGGAAATTCTTTATACCACAGATTGTTCTAGATTTCTAATATCAGGGATATAAAATACAAAGAATGTAACAAGATAAAGATACACAAGGCCAGGCTGAGGATTATTAAAGGGGCATTAAAGGGGTTTCCAGGCAGTAAAAATCATATCGTCTGCTACATATGCAAATGAGAGTGACCTTTACTGTATATGCTAATGAGATTGACCTTTAGCATTGGAATTCCAAGTCTATTATGACATCACCAGACCTTGATGACATCACAATGATGGCCCCTGCATAGAAGACCTTACACTACAGGAGCTGCTCACTCCTACAGAGGACGGCGACAGGCGAGGACTATGCGAGGTATGTACAGTATAGAAGATTTACTATAGGGGGCGCTCATATGTCCATGCTGGGGGGTATTTAGGATTTTGTAGAGATTAATCTAAATTTCAGATGACATAATACAGCGCCCCCCAGTGCTTGCCCCTTATACTTGTGTATAGAGTTCTTACTTATTATAACGATATTGGAGTAAGGATGACATCACACAGGCAGGATTTTGTGCAGTTTTTGTTACCAATTCTTGAGCCAAAACCAGCAGTGGGTCCAGCAGATAGAAGACGTCCTTCTGTTATATTTCCCATGTCTTGTGGATCCACTTTCTGACTTTGAATCAAAAACTGCACCAAAAACTGCCTGTGTGATTGCAGCCTAGACATCCCATAATCTACAGAGATATATACAAGTGACCGGGACAAGAATTATTTTGGAGGTTTTTATACCCAGCACTGGGGGGGATTTATTAAGGCTCTGTGTAATGTGACGTGCTGGAGTATTATACACTCGCCTCCTAATAAATTTGGGGTAAATGATAGTAATTATGGTCAATGTGCTTTAGGCTCCACCCAGTCTGCTAAGCCACACCCACTTAAATCATAGAATCCGAAAAAAAAATTTGCAAATGTTTGTGTAAATGAGGCACGGGACAAAATTGATAATTTTTTTTTCTGCCACAATTCCAGCAATGATTTAATTCCCTCTTGGAGCATCACATGACCATATGACATCACACAGGACCAAATGACATCACAATGATGTATTTACATACAATGACCTTAGACTATAAGAGCATTTCTATAGGTGAGGTCCAGGCCAAGAGAGGGGAGGACGAGGCCCGGTATGGAGAGGAATTTATCAGGTCTGGGGTTTTATACTTCATGTAAAGTGCAAAATACACCAAATTTATTAAGAAGTACAAGCTATGAGCTAGTTCACATTTGTGCCATAATTACTCCATTTTTTGGTGTAAATTATAGTAAATCAGTGAGTCTAGGGAGGCTCCGCCCCTTCTGATAAGCCCCACCCATTTAATAAATGAGGTGATATTTGTGTAATGTGACGGCTTCAGGTTTTATATTCACTCACTTTCTATCTGTCACTTTATTTCAGTCTCTATCAGCGTAGTCTGAGCCGCCTCCTCCACAGGCCTGAGAGGTAAGTACCGCAGCGTTATACCCCACCGCTATACCCCACCGCTATACCCCACCGCTATACCCCACGATTATACGCCACATGGATAATTCCTGTCAACTTTAATTATTAATATATTATTATTTTTAGTTGAATTTCTGGATATTTTAGATTTTTGGAAACAAATCCCCAAAAATGTTTAGAGTATTATCAGCCACATTGTCTAATCCAGAGACAGTTTATTAGGTGTAAATACTGATATGAGGGCTGGGGTGAGACTAGGCTGTTCAGGGGTGGGGCTGGGAGGGGCTGGGCTGCTCAGGGGTGGGGCAGGGAGGGGCTTGGCAGCTCAGGGGTGGGGCTCGGAGGGGCTGGGCAGCTCAGGGGTGGGGCAGGGAGGGGCTGGGCAGCTCAGGGGTGGGGCAGGGAGGGGCTGGGCAGCTTAGGGGTGGGGCAGGGAGAGGCTGCGCAGCTCAGGGGTGGGGCTGGGACAGTCAGAAGATCAGAGGAAATGACTGATTTTGTTTTTCTCCTTTCTTTTCCTTCACCAGGTCTCTACAAAAAGATCTTCATGACAAAGGCCAAAGTAGGGCCGGAGGGTTCCTTCCTTTAGATTGTAAGCTCCTCGGAGCAGGTAAACATTAACCTTTTAATGACCACTCCCCCACCCGCTATAGTTCATACCATGAGCGCCTTCATAGTCTACAATTTTTTCTTCTATTCCAAATGGTATTAGACTGCCCCCTATGATGTTTTTGGGGTCGGTGTAGATGAAGCCGTAACCGCTCATGGCCTGCATGCAGCCGCAGGATTTCTTAGCATGGCTGCCTCTTGTATCACAAAACAGTGGTCATTAAAGGGTCAATGATGGTTTTCTTTAGTCTGTAAGCTCAGAAGAGCAGGCGTCATAGAAGGTTGGAAGGAACCTCCGGAATTGTAAGCCTAGTCAGTCCCCGGAGGATCTATAGGGTCCTTGCTCTTATGTCTGCTCCATAAGGGTTTAAGTAATCTGGAGGATGACTTTTCGGCAGGAATCCTCTCTTTAGGCTAGGGGTAGTGATGACCAGGTTGGCGGCCTTGGCTGTGACATACGTCATGTGGTTGGAGATCGCAGTGTCGCGTCGCTTTCGTCGATGTTTAATGGAGGCGAATATGGGCGTGTTATGATGATGAGCAAGTCACCACCTGCAAATCCGCCAATATGTGCGCCGATTTGTTATTGCTGTGGTTGCAACCAATGGTCGGGTCCAAAACTCAAAATGACCTTGTATTGTTGGACGATCGCGGCACTTGTGAGTTGTTGGCGCACGACCACATTCACCTCCACTGGCTGAGATACAGGCGGCGATACACTGTGGTCTCTGGCTGTACGATGTGTGTTGTGGCTGATGATGGTCAGAATGGTCAACATATATTATGTATCACAGAGAGGATTCCTTACTATAGACTGTAAGCTCTTAGGAGCAGGATGACGCCAGGTTATATTGTATGTATTATTATATATGCGGTTATGTAGATTGTCAGCTCTTCGGAGCAGGTTTCAGGTTTCTGGTCAGCAGTAGGCAGATGGATAGACATGATCCAGGGTTATATCGCCGATCGCCATATTTGGGGTCAGGGAGGAATTATTTTTTTCCCCTGAGACTCAGATCTCGGGGGTTTTTCTTCGCCTTCCTCTGGATCATCGGGTTGGGGCTCTTATAAGGACCACAACCCCCATCATTTAGTAGGATATAATACGAACCCTTATTATTAATGGCTCCTCTGCTTATTGCTAATAAAAGGTATAAAATTAGCCGTTCCGGTGACCGGTGTCCTTATTGTCTCCGATTATTTCATTACACAGTTTACATAATCTACAGAGATAGAAACCGCCACATAGTCGTCCATGTACAGATGTAGCGGGCGCCGTATGAGCGGTTGTGGTGCACTAAACAATAGTCGTATCACCTGCACTATTTGTAGATCACATGTATTAGAGCGGCAGCCCCATGTAAATCAGATGTAAATCAACAAATGTTCACTTGGCTCCAGCTAAACCTACATCAAACACATTAGTGGGCCATGTGTAAAGTTATCATGAGCGTCCCCTCCTCATCTCCATTTCCTCGAATATTGTAAAATGGCAATGGCACAACCTACCTGACCTACCTAAGGAGTCAATAGTGGCCATTATACTGTGTGGGGGCCAAAAAGGGGGTATTATACTGTGCATGGAGCTCTAAACAGGACATTATACCATGTAGGGGACAATATTCTGCGTTGCACAACAAATTTGTCTTTTGGCAGATTTACTTAGAATTTTTCTGACTTTTTGGCGTACAAAAACATGCAAAGCGGAGTTGTGAAACGTGTTTGCACCGCCTTCATCGCTGGTCAGGCGGGTTGATCTCATGGCGTGGGCTGCACCACATTACTCCCATGTTGCAGGAATTATAAAAACCAGCAAATAATACTCCGGGGTTGGTGAATCGGCCACAATGATTCTTTTGCTACTAAACCTAGAAAGGCCATTTTGAAAAATGATGTCAGGAAGGAGATAAGACAATGCCGTCCTTCATCAGTTCTCCGTGATTTGGTCATTTTGGCTTCATATCACCATCCATCTCACCAATTACTTTATGACTTAATTATATAGTGTTATGGCCTCTTCACTCCAGAACAGGCCATGTGACTGATGAAGATGATGCTGCTTCAAAGCTGATCTACCTGGGTCCCAGGCGTCGGACCCTCAATGACTTTCCAAAGGATAGCAATTGCAAAACTTGTACCAGGCTTCTTGGCCATTTACCTTCTGTTCTTCATTTACCATGTTATGGCTACTCCATTCCTCCTGTTATATCCAAAGACTGATGAAGGTCTATTTGAGACCAAAACGTTTCATTTATATAGATATAAACAATAAATTGGAGTATAATTGAAAAAGATATATATATATAAGAGTGCCGGAAATCTTTACTATTGCTATTATATGGAGTGTGTTCCTCTCCGGGCACCTTCATACTACTCCGAGTGACGCATCATTAATATCTAATTCCAAAGGATAGGTCATCGAATAATAAGTGCCAGAAAACTCATCTCAGATATTACATAACTTATCCTAACCACATAAAGCTCTGTATAGATTATCTATTACACTACTGCCTATAAGAAGATACTAGTCGCGCTCTAGTCCTGTCCAGTCCAAATCAGACATCAAGCAAAGACAAAACTACATTACTGAGCTGGTGCTGTCTAAACTGAAGTGCAAGGTCTAAGGTATATTCTTATTCTTTACCTTTATCAGCATCCAGGGGTGTGAACTTCCCCAATGAACAGCCAGGTTGTAGTCCTCAGTTAGGTTGCAGATAGTGATCTTGGTCAAATATTTGGTCACATGGATCCAGTTTGGTAACAGGAAGATGGTGTCAGGTCCAGGAATTGGTAGAAGAATGGGAGGGCAATGATCAGGCCCAGTATCTGTAGAGGGGTCATCGGATTAGAGCAGGGTCAAACACAAAGGGTCAGAAAAGGATCCACAACAAGAATCTGGAAACGCCACTAGGGCTAAAAAGCAAGTGTCAAGGACCTCCTTAATGTTTTCTGGGACAACGAGACGCTGTGGTTGGGACTAAACCTTGCAACTGGAGCTGCATATAGTCCAATTTACTTAGTTGTAGTCTTACACTGTAATGGGACTACCCAGGTCTGTTTCTACATATATGGAACTAAATCCACTAACAGCGCCAAACTCCTTATGTACAATGGGAAGCCTACCATGATACATCTTCTGTAAACCCACTCCTCTGGGTGATGTAGTGTTTGTGACCCATGTCCCTACACAAGCTTGAATTTTACCATGTCCTCAATGCAAAAGAATATAACTACTATAATACTGCTCACCCGATGTACAAGAATATAACTACTATAATACTGCCTCCTATGTACAAGAATATAACTACTATAATACTGCTCCTATGTACAAGAATATAACTACTATAATACTGCCCCCTATGTACAAGAATATAACTTTTTTATTATTTTTCTTATAAAAAAAAATATAAATATTAAAATACTTCTCCTATGTAAAAAAATATAACTACTTTAATACTGCTCCTTTGTACAAGAATATAACTACTATAATACTGCTCCTATGTACAAGAATATAACTACTGTAATACTGCTCCTATGTACAAGAATATAACTACTATAATACTCCTCCTATGTACAAGAATATAACTACTGTAATACTGCTCCTATGTACAAGAATATAACTACTATAATACTCCTCCTATGTACAAGAATATAACTACTATAATACTGCTCCTATGTACAAGAATATAACTACTATAATACTCCTCCTATGTACAAGAATATAACTACTATAATACTGCTCCTATGTACAAGAATATAACTACTATAATACTGCTGCTATGTACAAGAATATAACTACTATAATACTGCTCCTATGTACAAGAATATAACTACTGTAATACTGCTCCTATGTACAAGAATATAACTACTATAATACTCCTCCTATGTACAAGAATATAACTACTATAATACTGCTCCTATGTACAAGAATATAACTACTATAATACTGCTTCTATGTACAAGAATATAACTACTATAATACTGCCTCCTATGTACAAGAATATAACTACTATAATACTACCTCCTTTGTACAAGAATATAACTACTATAATACTGCTCCTATGTACAAGAATATAACTACTATAATACTGCTCCTATGTACAAGAATATAACTACTATAATACTCCTCCTATGTACAAGAATATAACTACTATAATACTCCTCCTATGTACAAGAATATAACTACTATAATACTGCTTCTATGTACAAGAATATAACTACTATAATACTGCCTCCTATGTACAAGAATATAACTACTATAATACTACCTCCTTTGTACAAGAATATAACTAATATAATACTGCTCCTATGTACAAGAATATAACTACTATAATACTGCTCCCCATGTACAAGAATATAACTACTATAATACTGCTCCTATGTACAAGAATATAACTACTGTAATACTACTCCTATGTACAAGAATATAACTACTATAATACTGCTCCTATGTACAAGAATATAACTACTATAATACTACCTCCTATGTACAAGAATATAACTACTATAATACTGCTCCTATGTACAAGAATATAACTACTATAATACTACTCCTATGTACAAGAATATAACTACTATAATACTACCTCCTATGTACAAGAATATAACTACTGTAATACTACTCCTATGTACAAGAATATACAGTCATATGAAAAAGTTTGGGCACCCCTATTAATCTTAATCATTTTTAGTTCTAAATATTTGGGTGTTTGCAACAGCCATTTCAATTTGATATATCTAATAACTGATGGACACAGTAATATTTCAGGATTGAAATGAGGTTTATTGTACTAACAGAAAATGTGCAATATGCATTAAACCAAAATTTGACCCTTGCAAAAGTATGGGCACCTCAACAGAAAAGTGACATTAATATTTAGTAGATCCTCCTTTTGCAAAAATAACAGCCTCTAGTCGCTTCCTGTAGCTTTTAATCAGTTCCTGGATCCTGGATGAAGGTATTTTTGACCATTCCTCTTTACAAAACAATTCCAGTTCAGTGAAGTTTGATGGTCGCCGAGCATGGACAGCCCGCCTCAAATTATCCCACAGATGTTCAATGATATTCAGGTCTGGGGACTGGGATGGCCATTCCAGAACATTGTAATTGTTCCTCTGCATGAATGCCTGAGTAGATTTGGAGCTGTGTTTTGGATCATTGTCTTGCTGAAATATCCATCACCAACTTCAAATTGGTCACTGATTCTTGTACATTATTCTCAAGAATCTGCTGATACTGAGTTGAATCCATGCGACCCTCAACTTTAACAAGATTCCCGGTGCCGGCATTGGCCACACAGCCCCAAAGCATGATGGAACGTCCACCAAATTTTACAGTGGGTAGCAAGTGTTTTTCTTGGAATGCTGTGTTTTTTTGACGCCATGCATAACGCCTTTTTGTATGACCAAACAACTCAATCTTTGTTTCATCAGTCCACAGGACCTTCTTCCAAAATGAAGCTGGCTTGTCCAAATGTGCTTTTGCATACCTCAGGCGACTCTGTTTGTGGCGTGCTTTCAGAAAAGGGTTTTTTCGCATCACTCTCCCATACAGCTTCTCCTTGTGCAAAGTGTGCTGTATTGTTGACCGATGCACAGTGACACCATCTGCAGCAAGATGATGCTGCAGCTCTTTGGAGGTGGTCTGTGGATTGTCCTTGACTGTTCTCACCCATTCTTCTTCTCTGCCTTTCTGATATTTTTTCTTGGCCTGCCACTTCTGGGCTTAACAAGAACTGTCCCTGTGGTCTTCCATTTCCTTACTATGTTCCTCACAGTGGAAACTGACAGGTTAAATCTCTGAGACAACTTTTTGTATCCTTCCCCTGAACAACTATGTTGAACAATCTTTGTTTTCAGATCATTTGAGAGTTGTTTTGAGGAGCCCATGATGCCACTCTTCAGAGGAGATTCAAATAGGAGAACAACTTGCACTTGGCCACCTTAAATACCTTTTCTCATGATTGGATACACCTGGCTATGAAGTTCAAAGCTCAGTGAGGTTACAAAACCAATTTTGTGCTTCATTAAGTCAGGAAAAAGTAGTTAGGAGTATTCAAATCAATAAAATGATAAGGGTACCCAAATTTTTGCACCGGTCAAATTTTGGTTTAATGCATATTGCACATTTTCTGTTAGTACAATAAACCTCATTTCAATCCTGAAATATTACTGTGTCCATCAGTTATTAGATATATCAAATTGAAATAGCTGTTGCAAACACCCACAATATTTAGAACTAAAAATGATTAAGATTAATAGGGGTGCCCAAACTTTTTCATATGACTGTAACTACTATAATACTACTCCTATGTACAAGAATATAACTACTATAATACTACCTCCTATGTACAAGAATATAACTACTATAATACTGCTCCTATGTACAAGAATATAACTACTATAATACTGCTCCTATGTACAAGAATATAACTACTATAATACTGCTCCTATGTACAATAATATAACTACTATAATACTGCCTCCTATATACAAGAATGTAACTAGTATAATACTGCTCCTATGTACAAGAATATAATTACTATAATACTGCTCCTATGTACAAGAATATAACTACTATAATACTACCTCCTGTGTACAAGAATATAACTACTATAATACTGCTCCTATGTACAAGAATATAACTACTATAATACTGCCCCTATGTATAAGAATATAACTACTATAATACTGCTCCTATGTACAAGAATATAACTACTATAATACTACCTCCTATGTACAAGAATATAACTACTATAATACTGCTCCTATGTACAAGAATATAACTACTATAACACTGCCTCCTATATACAAGAATGTAACTACTATAATACTGCTCCTATGTACAAGAATATAACTACTATAATACTGCTCCTATGTACAAGAATATAACTACTATAATACTGCTCCTATGTACAAGAATATAACTACTATAATACTCCTCCTATGTACAAGAATATAACTACTATAATACTGCTCCTATTTACAAGAATATAACTACTATAATACTCCTCCTATGTACAAGAATATAACTACTATAATACTGCTCCTATGTACAAGAATATAACTACTATAATACTACTCCTATGTACAAGGATATAACTACTATAATACTACCTCCTATGTACAAGAATATAACTACTATAATACTACTCCTATGTACAAGAATATAACTACTATAATACTACCTCCTATGTACAAGAATATAACTACTATAATACTACCTCCTATGTACAAGAATATAACTACTATAATACTGCTCCTATGTACAAGAATATAACTACTATAATACTGCTCCTATGTACAAGAATATAACTACTATAATACTCCTCCTATGTACAAGAATATAACTACTATAATACTACTCCTATGTACAAGAATATAACTACTATAATACTACCTCCTATGTACAAGAATATAACTACTATAATACTACTCCTATGTACAAGAATATAACTTCTATAATACTGCTCCTATGTACAAGAATATAACTACTATAATACTGCTCCTATGTACAAGAATATAACTACTATAATACTGCCTCCTATATACAAGAATATAACTATAATACTACCTCCTATGTACAAGAATATAACTACTATAATACTACCTCCTATGTAGAAGAATATAACTACTATAATACTGCCCCTATGTATAAGAATATAACTACTATAATACTGCTCCTATGTACAAGAATATAACTACTATAATACTACTCCTATGTACAAGAATATAACTACTATAATTCTGCCCCTATGTACAAGAATATAACTACTATAATACTGCTCCTATGTACAAGAATATAACTACTATAATACTGCCTCCTATATACAAGAATGTAACTACTATAATACTGCTCCTATGTACAAGAATATAACTACTATAATACTGCCTCCT
This sequence comes from Leptodactylus fallax, assembly GCA_947044405.1. Classification (NCBI taxonomy): domain Eukaryota; kingdom Metazoa; phylum Chordata; class Amphibia; order Anura; family Leptodactylidae; genus Leptodactylus; species Leptodactylus fallax. The sequence goes on along the minus strand of CAMRHE010000613.1, from coordinate 104,529 downwards.
ATATACAAGAATGTAACTACTATAATACTGCCTCCTATATACAAGAATATAACTACTATAATACTACCTCCTATGTACAAGAATATAACTACTATAATACTACCTCCTATGTACAAGAATATAACTACTATAATACTGCCCCTATGTATAAGAATATAACTACTATAATACTACCTCCTATGTACAAGAATATAACTACTATAATACTGCTCCTATGTACAAGAATATAACTACTATACTGCTCCTATGTACAAGAATATAACTACTATAATACTGCTCCTATGTACAAGAATATAACTACTATAATACTGCCTCCTATATACAAGAATGTAACTACTATAATACTGCTCCTATGCACAAGAATATAACTACTATAATACTACCTCCTATGTACAAGAATATAACTACTATAATACTACCTCCTATGTACAAGAATATAACTACTATAATACTGCCCCTATGTATAAGAATATAACTACTATAATACTACCTCCTATGTACAAGAATATAACTACTATAATACTGCTCCTATGTACAAGAATATAACTACTATAATACTGCCCCTATGTACAAGAATATAACTACTATACTGCTCCTATGTACAAGAATATAACTACTATAATACTGCTCCTATGTACAAGAATATAACTACTATAATACTGCTCCTATGTACAAGAATATAACTACTATAATACTGCTCCTATGTACAAGAATATAACTACTATAATACTGCTCCTATGTACAATAATGTAACTAGTATAATACTGCTCCTATGTACAAGAATATAATTACTATAATACTGCTCCTATGTACAAGAATATAACTACTATAATACTACCTCCTATGTACAAGAATATAACTACTATAATACTACCTCCTGTGTACAAGAATATAACTACTATAATACTGCTCCTATGTACAAGAATATAACTACTATAAAACTGCCCCTATGTATAAGAATATAACTACTATAATACTGCTCCTATGTACAAGAATATAACTACTATAATACTACCTCCTATGTACAAGAATATAACTACTATAATACTGCTCCTATGTACAAGAATATAACTACTATAATACTGCCTCCTATATACAAGAATGTAACTACTATAATACTGCTCCTATGTACAAGAATATAACTACTATAATACTGCCTCCTATGTACAAGAATATAACTACTATAATACTGCTCCTATGTACAAGAATATAACTACTATAATACTCCTCCTATGTACAAGAATATAACTACTATAATACTGCTCCTATGTACAAGAATATAACTACTATAATACTACTCCTATGTACAAGAATATAACTACTATAATACTACCTCCTATGTACAAGAATATAACTACTATAATACTACTCCTATGTACAAGAATATAACTACTATAATACTACCTCCTATGTACAAGAATATAACTACTATAATACTACCTCCTATGTACAAGAATATAACTACTATAATACTACCTCCTATGTACAAGAATATAACTACTATAATACTGCTCCTATGTACAAGAATATAACTACTATAATACTCCTCCTATGTACAAGAATATAACTACTATAATACTACTCCTATGTACAAGAATATAACTACTATAATACTACCTCCTATGTACAAGAATATAACTACTATAATACTACTCCTATGTACAAGAATATAACTTCTATAATACTGCTCCTATGTACAAGAATATAACTACTATAATACTGCTCCTATGTACAAGAATATAACTACTATAATACTGCCTCCTATATACAAGAATATAACTATAATACTACCTCCTATGTACAAGAATATAACTACTATAATACTACCTCCTATGTAGAAGAATATAACTACTATAATACTGCTCCTATGTACAAGAATATAACTACTATAATACTGCTCCTATGTACAAGAATATAACTACTATAATACTACTCCTATGTACAAGAATATAACTACTATAATTCTGCCCCTATGTACAAGAATATAACTACTATAATACTGCCTCCTATATACAAGAATGTAACTACTATAATACTGCTCCTATGTACAAGAATATAACTACTATATTACTACCTCCTATGTACAAGAATATAACTACTATAATACTACCTCCTATGTAGAAGAATATAACTACTATAATACTGCCCCTATGTATAAGAATATAATTACTATAATACTGCTCCTATGTACAAGAATATAACTACTATAATACTACCTCCTATGTACAAGAATATAACTACTATAATACTGCCCCTATGTATAAGAATATAATTACTATAATACTACCTCCTATGTACAAGAATATAACTACTATAATACTGCTCCTATGTACAAGAATATAACTACTATAATACTGCCCCTATGTACAAGAATATAACTACTATAATACTGCCCCTATGTACAAGAATATAACTACTATAATACTGCACCTATGTACAAGAATATAACTACTATAATACTGCTCCTATGTACAAGAATATAACTACTATAATACTGCTCCTATGTACAAGAATATAACTACTATAATACTACTCCTATGTACAAGAATATAACTACTATAATTCTGCCCCTATGTACAAGAATATAACTACTATAATCCTGCTCCTATGTACAAGAATATAACTACTATAATACTGCCTCCTATATACAAGAATGTAACTACTATAATACTGCTCCTATGTACAAGAATATAACTACTATAATACTACCTCCTATGTACAAGAATATAACTACTATAATACTACCTCCTATGTAGAAGAATATTACTACTATAATACTGCCCCTATGTATAAGAATATAATTACTATAATACTACCTCCTATGTACAAGAATATAACTACTATAATACTGCCCCTATGTATAAGAATATAACTACTATAATACTACCTCCTATGTACAAGAATATAACTACTATAATACTGCTCCTATGTACAAGAATATAACTACTATAATACTGCCCCTATGTACAAGAATATAACTACTATAATACTGCTCCTATGTACAAGAATATAACTACTATAATACTGCTCCTATGTACAAGAATATAACTACTATAATACTGCTCCTATGTACAAGAATATAACTACTATAATACTGCTCCTATGTACAAGAATATAACTACTATGATACTGCTCCTATGTACAAGAATATATCTACTATAATACTACTCCTATGTACAAGAATATAACTACTATAATACTGCTCCCCATGTACAAGAATATAACTACTATAATACTGCTCCTATATATAAGAATATAACTACTATAATACTGCTCCTATGTACAAGAATATAACTACTATAATACTGCCCCTATGTACAAGAATAAAACTACTATAATACTGCTCCTATGTACAAGAATATAACTACTATAATACTGCTCCTATGTACAAGAATATAACTACTATAATACTGCTCCTATGTACAAGAATATAACTACTATAATACTGCTCCTATGTACAAGAATATAACTACTATAATACTGCTCCTATGTGCAAGAATATATCTACTATAATACTACTCCTATGTACAAGAATATAACTACTATAATACTGCTCCCCATGTACAAGAATATAACTACTATAATACTGCTCCTATATATAAGAATATAACTACTATAATACTGCTCCTATGTACAAGAATATAACTACTATAATACTGCCCCTATGTACAAGAATAAAACTACTATAATACTGCTCCTATGTACAAGAATATAACTACTATAATACTGCTCCTATGTACAAGAATATAACTACTATAATACTGCTCCTATGTACAAGAATATAACTACTATAATACTACTCCTATGTACATGAATACAGTTACAGTAAATCACTATATCTGTGCTGATTTTACCGCAGATTTCCTTCTAGTTAATGAGCAATATGTGAAATCCTGTAACAAAATCCATAAAAAATGAGTCTATTCTGTTATGTTATGTAAGGTTAGTAGATCTGACATCTGGCTCTCCCAGTAGTCACCTGTATGCAGCAGCCGCAGCTCCTGGAAATATGACAGATATACAGACTATATTTCCGGACAATAGCCACTTGTGTACGGGGAATCACAGGCGCTTTGCCCGGTCTTTGGTCAGGTTCATTGAATAAACATAAAGAAACAAGGAAAAAAAATCTGTACAAGTAGATAATAAAAGAGACAATAGAGAGATTATAGGCGATGCCCAGCGGCTGCCACTTGAAAGGTCACCGGCTTTATACAGCGGCAGTCGATGAAACCAGATGGTAAATATAGTGTAAAAATGATGTGGTTAGTATCAGTGACTGCGGGAGAGCGCAGCTCTGGTGTCAGTGACGTTGTTGGACTTGAAACAAGTTTTGTTTTTGGTTTTTTTTGTCATGTATGTGACTTTCTTTATTGAAAAATAAAAATGAAATCTGAAATACATTGTTATATACTGTTCACACTGTTGACACTTTTCGACTGGCGTTGTGTACGTTGTGGGCAGACTCTATAATATTTATCAGATTTATCACAGAATAATATAATATCATGTAATAATATCATTAAAGGAATATCTTCTTCTTATCCTAGGCAGGATTATTATGAGCAGTACAGTAACACCAATGTATAGATAACACAGGATCCACCATTAGTAATAGTTATCAGAGACAGCTTCACCTCCCTCCTCCCTCTCCCAGCACAGCTCAGAGCACGCTCAGTACACTAATATAATAGTCAATTGGGTGATTTCTGTCTTAGTTATTCTATGTGCTGTTAACTATCTGTCTATCTATCTGTGTATATATGTATGTATTTATTTTCTATCTATTCTTTCTATCGATCGATCTATCTATCTATCTATCTATCTATCTATCTATCTCATATCTATCTCATATCTATCTATCTATCTATCTATCTATCTATCTATCTATCTACATCTCATATCTATCTCATATCTATCTATCTATCTATCTATCTATCTATCTATCTCATATCTACAGTGCCTTGCGGAAGTATTCGGTCCCCTTGAACTTTTCAACCTTTTGCCACATTTCAGGCTTCAAACATAAAGATATAAAATTTTAATTTTTTGGCGAAGAATCAACAAGTGGGACACAATTGTGAAGTGGAACGAAATTTATTGGTTATTTTAAACTTTTTTAAAAAATAAAAAACTGAAAAGTGGGGCGTGCAGTATTATTCGGCCCCTTTACTTTCAGTGCAGCAAACTCACTCCAGAAGTTCAGTGAGGATCTCTGAATGATCCAATGTTGTCCTAAATGACTGATGATGATAAATATAATCCACCTGTGTGTAATCAAGTCTCTGTATAAATGCACCTGCTCTGTGATAGTCTCAGGGTTCTGTTTAAAGCGCAGAGAGCATCATGAAGACCAAGGAACACACCAGGCAGGTCCGTGATACTGTTGTGGAGAAGTTTAAAGCCGGATTTGGATACAAAAAGATTTCCCAAACTTGAAACATCCCAAGGAGCACTGTGCAAGCGATCATATTGAAATAGAAGGAGTATCAGACCACTGCAAATCTACCAAGACCCGGCCGTCCCTCTAAACTTTCATCTCAAACAAGGAGAAGACTCATCAGAGATGCAGCCAAGAGGCCCATGATCACTCTGGATGAACTGCAGAGATCTACAGCTGAGGTGGGAGAGTCTGTCCATAGGACAACAATCAGTCGTACACTGCACAAATCTGGCCTTTATGGAAGAGTGGCAAGAAGAAAGCCATTTCTCAAAGATATCCATAAAAAGTCTCATTAAAGTTTGCCACAAGCCACCTGGGAGACACCAAACATGTGGAAGAAGGTGCTCTGGTCAGATGAAACCAAAATCCAACTTTTTGGCCACAATGCAAAACGATATGTTTGGCGTAAAAGCAACACAGCTCATCACCCTGAACACACCATCCCCACTGTCACACATGGTGGTGGCAGCATCATGGTTTGGGCCTGCTTTTCTTCAGAAGGGACAGGGAAGATGGTTAAAATTGATGGGAAGATGGATGGAGCCAAATACAGGACCATTCTGGAAGAAAACCTGTTGGAGTCTGCAAAAGACCTGAGACTGGGACGGAGATTTATCTTCTAACAAGACAATGATCCCAAACATAAAGCCAAATCTACAATGGAATGGTTCACAAATAAACGTATCCAGGTGTTAGAATGGCCAAGTCAAAGTCCAGACCTGAATCCAATCGAGAATCTGTGGAAAGAGCTGAAAACTGCTGTTCACAAACGCTCTCCATCCAACCTCACTGAGCTCCAGCTGTTTTCCAAGGAAGAATGGGCAAGAATTTCAGTCTCTGGATGTGCAAAACTGATAGAGACATACCCCAAGCGACTGCAGCTGTAATCGCAGCAAAAGGTGGCGCTACAAAGTATTAACTTAAGGGGGCCGAATAATATTGCACGCCCCACTTATCAGTTTTTTATTTTTTACAAAAGTTTAAAACATCCAATAAATTTCGTTCCACTTCACGATTGTGTCCCACTTGTTGTTGATTCTTCTCCCAAAAATTTACATTTTATATCTTTATGTTTGAAGCCTGAAATGTGGCAAAAGGTTGAAAAGTTCAAGGTGGCCGAATACTTTCGCAAGGCACTGTATCTCCTCTATCTATCTATCTATCTATCTATCTATCTATCTATCTGTCTATTTATCTCATATCTATCTATCTATCTATCTATCTATCTATCTATCTATCTATCTTTTTCACACTTCAGAATAAATAAACTCCATCCCATTTGTCTTTATACAGTAAGTTCATGCAGTGGGACTTTCTGCTTTCATAGATAATACCGCCTGCTCTGCACACTGACTCATTTCTCTTCTGCTTAGTTTTGCCTCACATCACCTCGGCCTCAGAATAAAAATATTCTTTTAGAACCTCAAGAAACCCCTTTAATACACAGTATAGGTTTCTTATTTAAAGTAAGATGAAGACATGTTAAAAGCAGCAACTAATAAACCATCAGAGTAAAGTTCTCATACAGTACACCGGGGGCCACAACCTCTGCGGGGGGAACTGGGCCAGATGTGGAAACAATGTTATGTAGTGTCGGGCGGTATTCTTATCAAATACGAATCAATACAAAACTATTGTAAATTAATTACTATAACAATTTCTGTAACGATACTATATTACTAGAATAATACCACTTGGCTTATCAGAAATGTGCGAGTCCCCATAAAAATATAGACTCTGCCCTTATACATAGTCTGCTGCCCCATAGACATACATGGTGGCTCTGCCCTTATATTCCAGTTGGTGCCCGCATAGAATTATAGTGGTGCCCCCATAGTTATCTATAGTGGTTCCACCCTTATGTGTTATCTGCTGCCCCCTCGGAATTATAGTTTTTCCATAGGCTTACATAGTGGCTTTGACCTTATATTCCATTTGCTGCCCCAATAGACCTACATAGTGGCTTTGTTCTTATATACTGTCTAGTGCCCCCAGAGAATTATAGTGCTCCCATAGACATACATGTTGACTCTGCCCCTGCCCTTATATAAAATCTGCTGCCTGCATAGAATTATAGTTCTCCCATAGTCTCTGCTCTTATATACAGTCTGCTGCCCCCATAGATATATACAGTCATGGCCAAAAGTTTTGAGAATGATACAAATATTAATTTTTACAAAGTCTACTGCTTCAGTTTTTCTAATGGCAATTTGCATATACTCCAGAATGTTATAAAGAGTGATCAGCTTAACAGCAATTACTTGCAAAGTCAATATTTGCCTAGAAAATGAACTTTATCCCCCAAAACACATTTCAACATCATTGCAGCCCTGCCTTAAAAGGACCACCTAACATCGTTTCAGTGATTGCTCCATTAACACAGGTGTGGGTGTTGATGAGGACAGGGCTGGAGATCAATCTGTCATGATTAAGTAAGAATGACACCACTGGACACTTTAAAAGGAGGCTGGTGCTTGCCATCATTGTTTCTCTTCTGTTAACCATGGTTATCTCTAAAGAAACACGTGCAGTCATCATTGCACTGCACAAAAATGGCCTAACTGGGAAGAGTATTGCAGCTAGAAAGATTGCACCTCAGTCAACAATCTATCGCATCATCAAGAACTTCAAGGAGAGAGGTTCCATTGGTGCCAAAAAGGCTCCAGGGCGCCCAAGAAAGACCAGCAAGCGGCAGGACCGTCTCTTAAAAGTGTTTCAGCTGCGGGATGGGGCTACCAGCAGTGCAGAGCTTGCTGAGGAATGGCAGCAGGCAGGTGTGAGTGCATCTGCACGCACTGTGAGGCGGAGACTCTTGGAGCAAGGCCTGGTCTCAAGGAGGGCAGCAAAGAAGCCACTTCTCTCCAGAAAAAACATCAGGGACAGACTGATATTCTGCAAAAGGTACAGGGAGTGGACTTCTGAGGACTGGGGTAAAGTCATTTTCTCTGATGAATCCCCTTTTCCATTGTTTGGAACATCTGGAAAACAGCTTATTCGGAGAAGAGGTGAGCGCTACCACCAGTCTTGTCTCATGCCAACTGTAAAGCATCCTGAAACCATTCATGTGTGGGGTTGCTTCTCAGCCAAGGGAATCGGCTCTCTCACAGTCTTGCCTAAAAACACAGCCATGAATAAAGAATGGTACCAGAATGTCCTCCAAGAGCAACTTCTCCCAACCGTCCAAGAGCAGTTTGGCGCTCAACAATGCCTTTTCCAGCATGATGGAGTAACTTGCCATAAAGCAAAGGTGATAACTAAATGGCTCAGGGAACAAAACAGAGATTTTGGGTCCATGGCCTGGAAACTCCCCAGATCTTAATCCCATTGAGAACTTGTGGTCAATCATCAAGAGACGGGTGGACAAACAAAAACCAACAAATTCAGACAAAATTAAAGCATTGATTCTGCAAGAATGGACTGCTATCAGTCAGGATTTGGTCCAGAAGTTGATTGAGAGCATGCCAGGGAGAATTGCAGAGGTCCTGAAGAAGAAGGGTCAACACTGCAAATATTGACTTGCTGCATTAACTCATTCTAACTGTCAATATAAGCTTCTGTTACTCATAATATGAATGCAATTCTATTTCTGTATGTGATAAAAACATCTGACAAACACACATAAAAACCAGAGGGCAGCAGATCATGTGAAAATAGAATATTTGTGTCATTCTCAAAACTTTTGGCCATGACTGTAGACTCTGCCCTTGTATACAGTCTACTGTCCCATAGATTTATAGTGCCCCCATAGACATATATAGTGACTCTGCTTTTATATACAGTCTGCTGCCCCCATAGACATATATAGTGACTCTGCTCTTATATACAGTCTGTGCCCCCATAGACATACATAGTGACTCTGCTCTTATATACAGTCTGCTGCCCCCATAGACATACATAGTGACTCTGCTCTTATATACAGTCTGCTGCCCCCATAGACATATATAGTGACTCTGCTCTTATATACAGTCTGCTGCCCCCATAGACATATATAGTGACTCTGCTCTTATATACAGTCTGCTGCCCCCATAGACATACATAGTGACTCTGCTCTTATATACAGTCTGCTGCCCCCATAGACATATATAGTGACTCTGCTCTTATATACAGTCTGCTGCCCCCATAGACATATATAGTGACTCTGCTCTTATATACAGTCTGCTGCCCCCATAGACATATATAGTGACTCTGCTCTTATATACAGTCTGCTGCCCCCATAGACATATATAGTGACTCTGCTCTTATATACAGTCTGCTGCCCCATAGACATACATAGTGACTCTGCTCTTATATACAGTCTGCTGCCCCCATAGACATATATAGTGACTCTGCTCTTATATACAGTCTGCTGCCCCCATAGACATATATAGTGACTCTGCTCTTATATACAGTCTGCTGCCCCCATAGACATATATAGTGACTCTGCTCTTATATACAGTCTGCTGCCCCATAGACATACATAGTGACTCTGCTCTTATATACAGTCTGCTGCCCCCATAGACATATATAGTGACTCTGCTCTTATATACAGTCTGCTGCCCCCATAGACATATATAGTGACTCTGTTCTTATATACAGTCTGCTGCCCCCCATTCCTAATGATAACATGTTTTTGTGTGTGAGACCCCTGCCCTTCTCGGACTCCATAGGTAAAGTGAACCAATCTTTGATTCCGCTTGTTCCAGCCCAAAAGCTTCTTAGATCTATCTAATCTATCTTTTCCTGCGCAAAAAAAAAAAAAAGTCAGAAAATGGAAAAATGTTTCTAAAAATCAAAAATAATCTGAGGTTCCCTATATCCCCCTCCGTCCCGCACAGCTCCTTGGCTCTCCTCACTCCCGGCTTCTCTTCTCCTCTCATCACCTCGGTCTGTAATACCAAATTATTCTTTTAGAACTGCAAAAAACCTTTTATAGATATTTTTTTATTTTAGAATGTGAAAGAATGTTAAAAAACAACAACTAAGAACCTGACGGCTCTCTCTATACTGTACCCAGACCCCGCAGCTGAAGGGGCTCGGATTCTGATCTCTATAGGGTGCTCTGATCTGAATGTTACTCCACATGGAGTGCGGGTCTATACATATAGTAAATATATAGAGCAGGGGTAGGCAACCTTTTTTGTTCGGCGTGCCAATTTTAATAAAAAAATCAAAGATGAGGTACTCGGAGTGCCGGTCAATAATTGTAAGTCTGACGACCCCCAAACTAAAGTCATATACCACAAACCATAACACAGAAGTGCTGCCACCAGATGCTTTAGGACACATGCGTTTACTGCTATTTCCTGGGACACTCCTGTACTTTCTGATTAGAAGCAATGAAAGTCCATGTGCAGCCCCCAAATAGTGGTAAATGTGTCCAGGAGCTCCGTATGGCGGCACCTTATGGTGAATACACACTATGTATCTGGATGCAGCTATATTTGGAACTTTTTCATTCAATGTAAAACTGGTGCATTTTTGCACAAAAAAAAAAAACAAAGCCTGAGTTTTCTGTGCAAAAACACATCCTTAATATAGAAAACACACCGTTATACAGAATAATGTCCCATAGTGGTCCCTGCACACGGTATTATGTCCCATAGTGGCCCCTGCACACGGTATATGTCCCATAGCGGCCCCTGCAACATGGTATATGTCCCATAGCGGCCTCTGCACACGGTATTATGTCCCATAGCAGTCCCTGCACACGGTATTATGTCCCATAGCGGTCCCTGCACACGGTATTATGTCCCATAGCGGTCCCTGCACACGGTATTTTGTCCCATAGCGGTCCCTGCACACGGTATTATGTCCCATAGCGGTCCCTGCACACGGTATTATGTCCCATAGCAGCCTCTGCACACGGTATTTGTCCCATAGCGGTCCCTGCACACGGTATTATGTCCCATAGCAGTCCCTGCACACGGTATTATGTCCCATAGACGCCTCTGCACACAGTATTTGTCCCATAGCGGTCCCTGCACATGGTATTATGTCCCATAGCGGTCCCTGCACACGGTATTATGTCCCATAGCGGTCCCTGCACACAGTATTATGTCCCATAGCGGTCCCTGCACACGGTATTATGTCCCATAGCGGCCTCTGCACACGGTATTTGTCCCATAGCGGTCCCTGCACACGGTATTATGTCCCATAGCAGTCCCTGCACACGGTATTATGTCCCATAGACGCCTCTGCACACAGTATTTGTCCCATAGCGGTCCCTGCACATGGTATTATGTCCCATAGCGGTCCCTGCACATGGTATTATGTCCCATAGCGGCCCCTGCACACGGTATTTGTCCCATAGCTGCCCCTGCACACAGTATTTGTCCCATAGTGGCCTCTGCACACGGTATTTGTCTCATAGCGGACCCTACACACAGTATATGTCCCATAGCGGCCCCTGCACACGGTATTTGTCCCATAGCTGCCTCTGCACACGGTATTTGTCCCATAGCTGCCTCTGCACACGGTATTTGTCCCATAGCTGCCTCTGCACACGGTATTTGTCCCATAGCTGCCTCTGCACACAGTATTATGCTCTATAGTGGTCCCTGCACACGGTATTATGCTCTATAGTGGTCCCTGCACACGGTATTATGCTCTATAGTGGTCCCTGCACACGGTATTATGCTCTATAGTGGTCCCTGCACACGGTATTATGCTCTATAGTGGCCCCTGCACACGGTATTATGCTCCATAGTGGCCCCTGCACACGGTATTATGCTCCATAGTGGCCCCTGCACACGGTATTATGCTCCATAGTGGCCCCTGCACACGGTATTATGCTCCATAGTGGCCCCTGCACACGGTATTATGCTCTATAGTGGCCCCTGCACACGGTATTATGCTCCATAGTGGCCCCTGCACAAGGTATTATGTCCCATAGCGGCCCCTGCACACAGCAATATGTCCCATAGTGGCCCCTGCACACGGTATATGTCCCATAGTGGCCCCTGCACACGGTATTATGCTCTATAGTGGCCCCTGCACACGGTATATGTCCCATAGTGGCCCCTGCACACGGTATTATGCTCTATAGTGGCCCCTGCACACGGTATTATGCTCTATAGTGGTCCCTGCACACGGTATTATGCTCCATAGCGGCCCCTGCACACTCACTAGCTATTATTATACTGTGGGGTCTCTTCAGACCACAGAGTATAATAAGTGGAGGGCAAAGAGAGGTGATGAAACATAAAAAACAATGTACTCGCCATTCCACGCTCCGCAGCCGCTCTGTATCTTCGGGCGCTTCTGCCTGTAGTCAGCGACCGCTCATTGAGTCTCAGGGGTCACGTCGCGTAATTCTGCGTAATGACGTCAGACGCAGACGCGACCCCTGAGGCCCTGTAAGCTGACTTCAGGCAGAAGCGCCTGAAGAGTACACATCGGCTGCGGAGCATGGACTGGTGAGTGACATTGTTTTTTATGTTTCATCACCTCCCCGGGGGCTCCGCTTATTATACTCGGGGGTCTGAAGAGACCCCGCAGTATAATAATAGCAGTTTCGTTTCGGACGTGTTTGGTCCGATCGAAACTGCTGGGTGAGGACTCCGCTGCCGTGCCAGGGAAATATCCCTCGCGTGCCAAGAGTGGCATAGGTTGCCGACCCCTGATATAGAGTATGACATGCAGCAAAAATATGGGCTGCAAATATAGTGTACACCTTCCATATTTATACGCCTGGAATGTTTCCTGTTTTTGGAGAGTTGTAAATTTTATTTACAAAGTGTTCTGAGAGGTGTATACTCCAAAACCGCCTCGCCCCTCTAACGCCAGGTCAGACCTTGGTGTACTGAGCTCTTATAGGTGTAGGAAGTATTTGTGGCAGTCATATCTGTATGAGGACCCAGTGTGCTACCCAGCTGTTTGACGTTGGGCCCCCTCTAAGGGTGTTGTCTAAGCGGCCTCCTCTTCACCCTTTCACCCCCAAACAGGGATCTGATGTTTAGTGTGGGGTGCCTGCCAGGTTGCTTCCTCTTGAAGTGGTCACTGTGTTGTTAGCAGCTTACACAGCGGGCCAAGAACATTAGGAATTAGGACAAAGAATGGTCAGGTCTGAGCTCATGGTCAGGGCAGGCGGCTATGGTTTAGTGGTCAGGTACAAGTGATAGTCAGGGCAGGCGGCTATGGTTTAGTGGTCAGGTACAAGTGATGGTCAGGGCAGGCGGATACGTTTCAAGCTTGAGTAGTGGGCAGGATAAGCAGAGCTGACAGAAACATGGTCTGGAATGAGCCAAGTGTCAAAATACAGGTCAGGGCAGATATCAGGGCGCCTTACAGTAAGCCTAGCAAGCTAGAACCTTACTGCTCAGGTTGGCTGTGACTAGTGAAAATGGCTGCTAAATAGTCAGGCAGAGACGAGCTGGGGAAGGATTTCAGATCTGCACATAGACCCTTTCAGTACCAAAAAGAGAGGGCACTTCTACCCTATGGAGGGATCCAGCAGCAGGAAGTGTATGGCAGCATGAAGGAGCAGATACTGCATACATGGTAGGCCTGGCTGCTTCCTTTGTGCAGTAGTATGTCAGCACGTGCACCGGTGCATATGGCATAATCCAAGGACACATACCTTGAAATTCAATCCCACTGCTTGTGGGACAGAAGGTTGACATGACCTTTGGGTTGTCATCAAGTGGTGCTAATTGCAACAGAGCCAAAAAGCAATGTGCCGTGGGCGGAGCCTGCTGTCAGAGGGCGGAGACAGGTGATTAACAGTCTTTCTATTTTTCTATACTTAGACTTCCCCGGTGAAGCTCCTGGATGTCGGCCACGCAGTCCATTACACATTGATATTCCAGGCTTTTTGAAGCCACATTTTAGTGCCGGTTATTTATACCCATTCGGGAGTCGCCTGTCAGGAATAAATATGTCTCCATTTATTTACTTTTTAAATAATAAAAACTAATGGGCAGAGTTGTGCCGTCTGCGGAGTGTCTTTATTTACTGGAAAGCCACAAGCGCTTTATCATTACTGTATAAAATGTGACATTCTTCTAGTGGGAACGCTCGCAGGGCTTCGATACTCCGCTCTATTCTCTCCAAGCTTAATGCAGCAAACCATCAATTGATTGACAAAACCGACTGCGGAAAAGGGAACAAAAGTATTTATGGAGCAATTAGGTAGGATGTTTACTGTTAAGGATGTGAGCGGCGAGGGTAGAGACGCCGGCAATGAAGACTAGTCCCATGGTAGACAGAGAGATGTGAACAGGTTTATGATAAGACGTGTAGACCTTCTCGAGGGTCTACCACCTGGGGTTAGGTGCGGGTTGGGTCAGGGTTCGTAAATTCTCTCTTTTTATGTCTGGGACTGTATTGAACATAGGATGGGATCAGCAATGTCATAGACATGACAATCGTCCAGGTTCCTCATGACATATCCACCACCAGAAAATTGCTACCCAAGAACTATGGAGGTCCACCTAAATTTAATTGGTGATACATCATGCAAGGCACGGACTACTGAACACTAAGTTTACAACTCTAAGAGTCCTGGAAGGCCAGGGCTGGTAGGGGGAAGCAATAAGTCCAGGGTCCTCAAGACATTTACCAACAGAACATTGCCACTATAAATCCCAAGAACTATGGAGGTCCACCTAAAGTGATTCTGTCACACATCATCCAGTACTGAGCAGTAAGTTCATAGCTGAAGGAGTCCTGGAGTTCCTTGGAGAGTGAAAGTCGGGGCTGGTAGGGGAAAGCAATAGTCCAGGTATTTCATGACATATCTAGTGTCAGAACTTGCTGCTATGGAGGTCCATCTAAACCGAATCTGTGACACATCAGCCAAAGTACTATGCTCACAACTCAAGGAGGGCTGGAATTCCTTGGAGCCTGAAAGCTGGGGCTGGAAGGGATAGTAAAGTAGCCATGGGATCAATGACCAATGCAACACTCAGAAATTGTCTCAAAGGTCATCGAGAGAAGGAAAACACCAGAGCCGCCTGCCCAATTTAGGAGATTGATAGTATAATATATAGTATAGAATATAGCACATCTTCTGCATATAGAGGAACCCTCATACAATAAACTATGTGTCTGGGGCTGATAATTTAGGGACCTGTTCTGAGATCTCAATTTAGGGGTTAGAGGTCTGTAATTTAGGGATCTGGTCTGGGGTCTGATAATTTAGGGGTCTGGATTTGGATCTGATAATTAGAGGTCTGGTCTGGGGTCTTATAATTTAGGAATCTGGTTTGGGGTGTGATAATTTAGGAGGTCTGGAATGGGGTCTTATAATTAGGGGTCTGGTTTAGGGTCTGATGATTTAGGGGTCCGGTCTGGGGTCTGAAAATTTGTGGGCCTCAAGTCAGATAATTTATAGGTCTGGAGAGTGATAATTTAGACATTTGGGTTTTGATAATTTAGGGGGTCTTATGATTTAAGGGTTTGGTGGGATGACTTAATGTGGTTTTCTTTGCTTTCAGCTGTGACCTTGTCCTCAGGATCACATCCATTTTACATGAGGGTGCTGCAGGAGATCATTGGCCCCCCTGGCTGCCCTGCCACTTACTTTTGGGTCTGGAGAATGGAGAGGGCTTCGGAGTTCTGGCTCAGGCACCAAGTTGGGTGTAGTAGGGGACCTACGGACAAAATTTGCCCTGAAGTCCCTGTAACTCTAGTTATGCCCCCGCTGGGGTCTGTTACTTCAAATTTTGGGTTCTGAAAGATTATTAAGTGATATAACATGTAAGTGTAAAAGTAAACCCCGCCAAGGGCACATCACACATTGGGCGCTCACCATGTATTGCACTTTTTTGCTGTTTTTTGCAGATTTTGCATTGTAAATAACCTACGTTCGGTTTAGGACGCCGGACACACATATCAGGAGCGGTTAGTACATGAACGCTTTGCACGGACAC
The DNA here is from genome assembly GCA_947044405.1 of Leptodactylus fallax. Lineage (NCBI taxonomy): Eukaryota > Metazoa > Chordata > Amphibia > Anura > Leptodactylidae > Leptodactylus > Leptodactylus fallax. The sequence goes on along the minus strand of CAMRHE010000613.1, from coordinate 88,236 downwards.
GCTCCTCGCTCACGCCACACTCATCTGACAGCGGCATACAAACAAGATATTTAATGGAAATTACGGATAAACTTTCCATCGCCTGTGCTGTTTGTTTGAATGAGTAAGCGGCCGCGATTCCAAATCTCGTTAGTACTTATTGTGATTAAAAATTGATAGAGAAAGCCGAGGGCTGGAAGCAGTCAGCATGAGAGCGGAGAAGAACGCCGGGCAGTGGAAGAAACGTTACCATAATGTACCGCCAGTTGTGTTATTGTGTCTAGTGAACCGCACTACACACAGGGGTAGAGTAACATCAACCGAACACGTGGTCTGTATCATCATGTGGTACTGAGGACGGGGACATTGATCGCTGATCTGTAGTTTAATCAATCTAACTATCTATCTATCTCATATCTATCTATCTATCTATCTATCTATCTATCTATCTATCTATCTCCTATCTATCTATCTCATATCTATCTATCTATCTATCTATCTATCTCATATCTATCTCATATCTATCTATCTATCTATCTATCTATCTATCTCATATCTATCTATCTATCTATCTATCTATCTATCTATCTCATATCTATCTATCTATCTATCTATCTCATATCTATCTATCTATCTATCTATCTCATATCTATCTCATATCTATCTATCTATCTATCTATCTATCTTATATCTATCTATCTCATATCTATCTATATCTATCTATCTATCTATCTATCTATATCTATCTATCTATCTATCTCATATCTATCTATCTATCTATCTATCTCATATCTATCTATCTATCTATCTATCTATCTATCTCATATTTATCTATCTATCTATCTATCTATCTATCTATCTATCTATCTCATATCTATCTATCTATCTCATATCTATCTATCTATCTCATATCTATCTATCTATCTATCTATCTATCTATCTATCTATCTATCTCATATCTATCTATCTATCTCATATCTATCTATCTATCTATCTCATATCTATCTATCTATCTATCTACTCATATCTATCTATCTATCTATCTCATATCTATCTATCTATCTATGTATCTATCTATCTCATACCTATCTCATATCTATCTATCTATGTATCTATCTATCTATCTATCTATCTATCTATCTATCTATCTCATATCTATCTATCTATCTATCTATCTATCTCATATCTATCTATCTATCTATCTATCTATCTCATATCTATCTATCTATCTATCTCATATCTATCTATCTATCTATCTCATATCTATCTATCTATCTCATATCTATCTATCTATCTATCTCATATCTATCTATCTATCTATCTATGTATCTATCTATCTCATACCTATCTCATATCTATCTATCTATGTATCTATGTATCTATCTATCTATCTATGTATCTATCTATCTATCTATCTATCTCATATCTATCTCATATCTATCTATCTCATATCTATCTATCTATCTATCTATCTATCTATCTATCTATCTACTCATATCTATCTATCTCATATCTATCTATCTATCTATCTATCTATCTATCTATCTATCTATCCCATATCTATCTATCTCATATCTATCTATCCCATATCTATCTATCTCATATCTATCTATCTCATATCTATCTATCTATCTATCTATCTATCTATCTATCTATCTACTCATATCTATCTATCTCATATCTATCTATCTCATATCTATCTATCTCATATCTATCTATCTATCTATCTATCTATCTATCTCTCGATCTAGCCATACATCCATCCATCTATCCACTATGATACATGTTTTGCAATTACAAGAAGTAAGATCTAACTTCCCAGTTCTACAAAGTGATGCATCTCGGTAATATACATGAGATTGTCGACTGTGGATTTCCAGCTAGAAAATCTATTTGCCAACAGGGATTGTGAGATAAAGAATTGCAATTCTGCACCTGTGTAAATATTACAATAAATGATGTAGTGCGGCGGGCAGACAGATGACACGCTGATGTATGCTGGCACAGTGGCCCGTGTGGACACATCAGAAGAAGCTATTTATAGTCCCTCATAAGTCCCGCAGACTAAGGACAAGGACATTGTCATCATGACATCAGTGTGATAAAAGCTCAATGTCACCTTCATGGTTAACACTTGAAGGAAGACCAGCTGAGGGGTACCGTGCGCCCGGGCACCGTCCTACCAGCACCCAGTGCCAATGCCCCCCTGGATGGGAATATGAGGTGCGAGGTGGAGACCCAAAAGTTCCCTCAGCTCCATAGCAGGAGATCAGAAATATAAATCACATGTGTTGCATTAGGACCCAGAAGCTACAAGTTACTCCTCCTGACAACATCTCTAGTGTCAGGGGGGAGGGGCTTGCTGGGAATATTTCTTTGCTCATGATGAGAACCTCAAAAGCCATGAATATTTTTTGATGATAGTTTTAGCAGTTTCTGATGTTTTTATCCAAGACTTTGCAAAGAGAAATATTCATGATAAGAGTCTTCTGGAAAACCAGATGTAAACTTAATTCATTTATTGGAATAATTTGTTAAATTATCATAAAGGAGATGTTAAAAGCAGATGGACGAATCCGATCAGTCCAGGGACCGATGACTGAAATACTTATTTGTATCCTTTGAAGGGTTAATAGACTTCTCTGGAGTATTATATGGCTCCTATAACCTGTTGTACGGGGAGACGGGTATCACAAGTATCCGGCTTCTATCACCCGCTCTCCTGTTCCCACTCTCCATAGTTTTCTTATCTATTACACAGGTCAGAGATCATGTGATTGTATCATTAACTACTTCACTGCCCTAGACCACTAGGGTTTTTCCAATCTCCACTTTAATTCCTTAATATTATCATTAACCCCTTCATTGATCTAGCCCACCAGGGATGTCATTAGTAACCTCTTCATGTTGCAATAAATCACTTCAATGGACTCCCAAAGATTCTGTCATTAACCCCTTCACTAACCTAGACCACCAGGGATGGTTTCGCTAACTTCTTCACTTTTACATGGAATCACTTTACTACCCTGGAATACCAGGGATATTATTAGGAATCTTTTCACTGACCTAGCCCACCAGGAATGTTATCATTAACCCCTTCACTATTACAATAAATCACCACCCTAGAATATTAGGGATATTATAATGAGCCCCTTTACTAACTTATCCCACCAGGGAAGTTGTCATTAATCTTCACTCTCATCGCTTTACTACCCTAGGCCACCAAGGATGGTTTTTTTAATTAACCCCTTCACTGATCTAGCCCACCAGGGATGTTATCATTACCTCTTTGCTGTCCTACCCACTGGGGATGACGTCATTAACCCCTTCACTGTTCTAGCCCATCAGGGATGCTTTGCTGTCCTACCCACTGGGGATGACATCATTAACCCCTTCACTGATCTAGCCCACCAGGGATGTTATCATTAACCTCTCCACTAAACTAACCCACTAGAGAAGTTATCATGATCCTCTTCACAGTTACAATGAATCACTTCAATAACCTAGACTACCAGGGATGTTATCATTAACCCCTTCACTAACTTAGTCAACCAGGGATGTGACCATTAATGCATTCCCTGACCTAGCCCACCAGGGATGTGATCATTACCTTCTCCCTGCTACAACCCTTGTCTACCAGGGATGTTATCATTAACCCCTTCACTTCCCTAACTCGTTGGGGATGATGTCATTAACCCCTTCATTATCCTAGAATACCATAGCTGTTACTTATCCTGAAAGGACTCGTCTCATGACTGCTTTAAGGCTCTCCCTCCACATGGTTACTGGAAAAGAACATGTCATGGTGTCCTTCTCTCCTATTAGGAATTACAAGTGGCTGGGGTGGGGGGGATAAGCGTCCATTTGGTCCTGAGTGTGCGATTGTGATGGAGTAAAGCAATGACATAAGGGTGGGGACAATGTTGCATCTTCTATGCAGATACTTTTATATAATGATATGTTGTATATACTGGGAAACCTTCCTCGAGCTCTGCGTCCTCCGTCCTCGCTCCATCCTCCTCCTTTGTCTGTGCAGATTCCTCTGCCTCTCATTCATAGTTATCATTAGCCGTCCACCGGGGCCGCTACACTTTCTTAGATCTCTGTATCACTGCTGTATACACGCTCTGTGAAGCCGTTATTGCATATTATCTGCTCCTCCGAGAACCAGGAATCGCTTTCAAAATAATGAAAAATAAATGAATTTTTCTTATTTTGAGCGGTGCACATATTCCGTGCTTGAGATGGGTCTGCGGCCACAGATTGCCGAGTTATTACTGGAGCGCCATCCGTCATCCCTACAATTCCCTGTAATCGCTATAAGTGCTCTGCATTTACACTAGTGAGCCCCGTCCCATAGGAGGAAGATTTTCCATGGAGAAACCAAGACATGGCGGCTCGGCGCAGGTCTCATGTAGCGTCCAGCGGATACTCTCTAACTTGGTCAAGATAAATTAGGTTAAAGGGCCATAATCATTCCATCCATTACTGCTCTGTAACCTAAGGCGGACCAGCTGCTGTGAGACTACAAGCCCCAGCATGTCCTGGCAGCAGGTGTGTCTTGTTTCTTTAAAACTACAACTCCCAGTATTCCCCTACAGAGGAGTTGTCCTAACCATTGGATTCCAAATGAAATAACAATTTTGGAATATCTTTTCTCATAACTCTACATCGTATTATTCCTCTGTTATTCCTTCGGGAAATATATGAATAAATGGCCAACTTATCGTTACCAATTGGGGCGTGTCTGACATTGTCCAATCAGTACTGGCAGTATCAAACTGTAAAGGGACACACCCTGTTGACAAGGAATTGGTAGCACCTAGCTGTCAATTTATTTATAAATTTCCAGGAGGAATAATAGAGGAACAGCACAATACAGAGTAACAAGGAAAGATGATTCAGAATTGCTACTTCATGAGAAATAACAAAATGGATATATCCGGAACAGTGACATGTCTTCCTTAAAGGGATTCTCCAGTTTTTTTTGTTATCAGAGGAGTCTAATAATGATGACACTTAAAGGGGTTTCCAGGAACTATATTAAAGTCAGGGCTGTCGGTGTGGGTGTAAAATAAAAAAAAAGTCAGGGCTCTCTTGTATTGTCTTGGTGGTCGCCATACCCTTCTGTGTCAGAACTCACCATGAAGGAAACGGAGAGGATCACATAAGCGCTGAGACCAATCAGTGGCCTCAGTGGGGGGGATCGGTGACATCACACATATACATCACCGATTCTTTTCCAGCGACCACTGAAGCCACTGACTGGTCTCATGTACAGAAGGGGAAGGGGGCTGTGACTGTACAACGGCGTGCCAGGGATAGATGAGTATGTCTTTTTTTTATACTCTCACCCCACCCACCGAGTTTTCCACAATTTCTGGACAATCCCTTTAACCTATGGGTCTATGTAGATTCAAAGAAAGCCTTCAATTTACGACTATGCTGGGAGTTGTAGTTTCACATCAGCTGGGGGGCCACGATATCCAAGCCACTTTATCCCGTCTAGTGACTTTCATGGAGTCATGTGTGTTCCACCCTGAGACAGGCCCAATGGCATAACTATAGGGGTCGCAGTAATCGCAGCTGCAACCAGACCCCATAATCCTGGGGGGCCCACAAGTCACCTCTCTACACGAGGGCTGGTTAAACTTTTTTGATCTCCTTTCCAATTTGCTTTGATGCCAGCAGTCTGTGCATTGTAAATGTATTCCCCCTGACCTCTGGTGCACTGAAGTGAGAAGATTTATGATACACAGCCTTCCACGGTCAGAAAGGAGAATATTATCCCTTTAATGCCAAAAACAGCAGATGGTCAGCACTAGACAAGGAGGGATTCTGTGGAGAAGGGTGTGGCACAAAAGGGGGCACGGTTACTATGCGGGGGGCGCCGACAGGGGATGGGGATGATGGGAAGCTTGTGTGCACATAGTGTGGAGAAGTCATCATGGTGGTCTGGGCCGGATGGAGAAGATAAGGGGAATATAAATGCTGCTAAAATGTGTGGATGGGACATAGATGAGCATGAATTGCACAGGCGAATACGACCTGAGCATGAGCCCTTAGTTCTGCCCCTGGGCAGGACATGGCGTCTTATCTCCCCTCAGAACATCCCCCTATCTCTCCCTTATCTTCCCCCTTCCCTGTTGCTATTTTTTAATCTTGTTGGCATCTTTCATGCTTTAAGGAGATTAGAATTAAATAGGATTCCTGTTGTTGCTGATACGCGGTTTTGCATAGTAAGATGAAAGCTGGCAGCCGAGCGCCGCGTCCCCTCCTCGGAGCGACCAATCATTTCCTTGATGTTAATTAGCAACGTGAAAGTGTTTACCAGCTGGATGCGCGGCCGCTGTTGACACGTGCCCTCACAAGCTCTTGAAATATAATTTCCACACAGAGATGCTTAAGCCAGTAAGTAGATTGTAATTTATGAAGGGTGGCGCTTTATCTGGCAGACGGAGCTTCGCGCGTTGCATTGATTGCCGGCGTCACCTTGTTCTACTGAAATTGATGTATCCTTGTTGGAATAAGGAGCCTGCGGATATGGAACCGTAAAATCCACCAGGCTGATCTGACAAAGTATCAACAGGGCTGGTTCAGATGGGGCGCCCCCATGAGGCAGGTATAGTTTTGGCACCTTAGTACTCCACAGTAAAGGGGTTATCCAGGATTATGACACTGAGCTCCACTTACCCTTCTCAGGTCAGTGACATTGTGTCCATGGGAGACATAGTCATGCTGCAATACCAAGCATGGCCACTATACAACGTAAGGTGCTGTACTTGGTAAGTAGGGAAAAGGTCACAGCAATCAATCAATCAATCAATCAATCGATCATAGTCCCAGAATATCCCTTTAATGGTTTACCCCTGTAGATACATAGAACATAGGGTTAAGTGTCTGACCACTGGGGGATCCAACTGCTGAAACCCCCAGAGATCAGCGTAATAGGGAACCACAAGTTCCCCTGAATGCTCTATGTGAATGGAGTAGAGACATGCATACTTGGCCATTCATTCACTTCTATTGCCATCCCAGCAGTCCCATAGAAGTGAATGAAATGGTGGCCACGCATGCACATAATCAGGAAAACTTTTGGAATCCTGTTCACATTATTGCTAGGGGTCCCAGCAGTTAGACCTCCAACAATTGGGCATTTACTTCCTATTCTGTGAATAGGGGATACATAGCATTAATGAAAAATCCCCTGGAACATATAGATGTGTCCTTCCTTACCTTTCCTTTAGCTTGATATATTCTGAGATATATTCTGGCCCACGATGACCAGCTTTAAAAGATAACATGATTTTGGGATACTCTGCTATGCAGTATGAGTCTGTATGTGGCCACCTAGTGGTTATGATGGGAATTACAGGCTTTCGAGGGTCTTGATAGTGTGTTGCAATAAAATATTGCATAGTTAATGGTGGCTATGTCTTTATGTTGGGAATCCTCCAGAAACATGCATGCTCAGCTAGGGTGGGTGTACATGTTTTTAATGAGGAGGGAGACAAGCTGTTGTCAGTCTTGGAAATTTTAAAATACGTCTGTTCCATCTTTCCACCAAGCTCTACCATTGGGGAGTGTCAGGACAACCCCATATATACTGTATATATATGACTGTGGACTGTGGATGAGCACCTATAGAAGAATGCGAAGAGTTCCTCCACAGCAGCCCTAATCTCTAGAATGTATCATTGCAGGCAAAATGTATCAATTCTCTGCTTGTTTGGTTTAATACAAAAATGAACGGCCACATGACAGCCCACATGCTCCCTATGGGCCAGCAATTCAGACTTCTTGAGGATCACCACCTCTATAGATGGCCTTATTGGTACAAGTCCTGTCCCAATCTCTGTAGTAATAACTGAAAATCACAAGGGCCGTGTCACAAAGCGGCAGCCACCTGGCATCTTTTCCGTGGTGTGTAGTGAAGGAATATCCACATCTACTGTACTAAGCTGCGACCTGTTAAGCACTGAATTATATTTATGGTGCAGATATATTAATCCAGTCTCCAGATCAGCGCTGTCAGTGACATCCTCCATCCCTTGTTTATATATGACAGCAGATAAAAACTGCCGGCTAATTTTCATATCGGCTTTAAGTCCTCAGATCCTGCTTAATCCACAGCGTTTTTCTATATTTAGGTTCCGGCTGCTTCACGAAACCTCCAATGTCATGTCTTACCCTGATGTGAGACTCTTTGCCATGTCGTGATCTGCAGCTGAGGAATATCACCAGCTACGGTATGTCTCTGCACCGCAGATAACTCATCTTTAAGGGGGTCACATTTGTCCCTGATACCCCAATGCATATTTAGTAATAGAAACCTTGCATATAGTGGTCATTAAAAATTTTGCGTATATAGTTCTTATGCTGGTCTATGTGTCTCCATGGTTACAGACTACATGTAAACCCTGTGTGTAGTCTGATCCTACAGTCATGAATGACTCCCTTCCATCTATTCCCTCGTCTACTGTTTTAGCAAGAAGAGAAGGCAAAGGTAACACACGATAGCAGGATCAGACTACTCCGGGTATGATTATAGTCTGTAACCATGGAAACACATAGATTTGCACAGGATACATGTACATAAGATTGTCAGATTTATTTTTAATGCAGGACTATTTAAAAGTTTTCTATTATTTTACCTATATAATTCTTATGTTGGCTTACGTGTCTCCATAGTTACAGACTATCCAGCGGTCACATGCTACTCCCTGCCATCTGCCTTTCTTTACTGTTTTAGCAAGAAAAGGGGCCAGAGGTAATGGAATTCCATATGATAGCAAGATCAGACTACACAGGGCTTGTTTGTAGTCTGTAACCACGGGGACACAGATATCATCAGAATGGGCCCATCATTCAGATAGCCTGAACGTTCCTTGCTCCACTAGCCTGATGTGTGACGAGTAATGCGTTGTTATACAATACTAGTCATCAGGCTACCATAGGACGCTTTTAGAACAACCTCATGATTATAGGTGGGGGGCTACATATAATATTAGGAAGTATAGGCAGCGTAATGATGCATAATGTATCCACAAACCCAACTTCAAGGGATATTATTGTGTTCGATTTCTCTCTTTCGTTGTTGCTTTCTTATCTGTATGATACATTGTTGTAATCCATATTTTCTTTGAATACGATGTTAGGAAAGATCGGAGCAGATTTTCTGCTTTCATCCCATTAATTAATATGGACTGGAGTCGACTATCAATATTCACATGAAGGACCATGAAGTGGCTTTCTACATATGAGCAGGATGGAGGGATGATTTACGGGCTTTCTATGTAAGATATTTTTAGGTTTTAGTTCTTGGATGTATTTTATACCTCTTTATGACTTTTGTGAGGTCCACTTAGACCTAATTATGAAGGACACACAATGTTTAGGTTGGATAGTAAAATTTCAAGCAAGAAGAACCATGAAATCAAGTAGATCTTTGACCGAATAAGACCTAACATGAAACCCAATGGACCAGACCAAAGCGCCATTCTATTCTAGACATGTAGAAGAAACTCATTAAACAGAAGGAAAGATAATATTGGAAAAATACAGAAATCCGGAGGAGGTCATGGAGAAGTGTGAAGAGCCAACTGAAGATAGGACCTTCTGGAGAAACACAGTCCAAATGTCACCAGTAGTGACAGTACCCAAAGGAAAAGTCACCTCTAGTGACCATTTTAGGGCTTTACCAAAATTTGCTATGTAGGTTTTGATACCCAATTGGTGACCCAAGGTTCATTTGCCAGGTGGTGGTGGTCCTGGTGGTGGTGTGTGAGGGGTGGTGGTGTGTGAGGGGTGGTGGTGTGTGAGGGGTGGTGGTGTGTGAGAGGTGGTGGTGTGTCAGGGGTGGTGGTGGTGGTGTGTGAGAGGTGGTGGTGTGTGAGAGGTGGTGGTGTGTGAGGGGTGGTGGTGTGTGAGGGGTGGTGGTGTGTGAGAGGTGGTGGTGTGTGAGGGGTGGTGGTGGTGGTGTGTGAGGGATGGTGGTGTGTGAGAGGTGATGGTGGTGGTGGTGTGTCAGGGGTGGTGGTGTGTGAGGGGTGGTGGTGTGTGAGGGGTGGTGGTGTGTGAGAGGTGGTGGTGTGTGAGGGGTGGTGGTGGTGGTGTGTGAGGGATGGTGGTGTGTGAGAGGTGATGGTGGTGGTGGTGTGTCAGGGGTGGTGGTGGTGTGTGAGGGGTGGTGGTGTGTGAGGGGTGGTGGTGGTGGTGGTGTGTGAGGGGTGGTGGTGTGTGAGGGGTGGTGGTGTGTGAGAGGTGGTGGTGTGTGAGTGGTGGTGGTGTGAGGGATGGTGGTGTGTGAGAGGTGATGGTGGTGGTGTGTGAGGGGTGGTGGTGGTGGTGGTGTGTGAGGGGTGGTGGTGTGTGAGAGGTGATGGTGGTGGTGGTGTGTCAGGGGTGGTGGTGGTGGTGTGTGAGGGGTGGTGGTGGTGGTGTGTGAGGGGTGGTGGTGTGTGAGGGGTGGTGGTGGTGTGTGAGGGGTGCTGGTGGTGGTGTGTGAGGGGTGGTGGTGGTGGTGTGTGAGGGGTGGTGGTGTGTGAGGGGTGGTGGTGGTGTGTGAGGGGTGGTGGTGTGTGAGGGGTGGTGGTGTGTGAGAGGTGGTGGTGGTGTGTGAGAGGTGATGGTGGTGGTGGTGTGTGAGGGGTGGTGGTGTGTGAGAGGTGGTGGTGGTGTGTGAGAGGTGATGGTGGTGGTGGTGTGTGAGGGGTGGTGGTGTGTGAGAGGTGATGGTGGTGGTGGTGTGTGAGGGATGGTGGTGTGTGAGAGGTGATGGTGGTGGTGGTGTGTGAGGGGTGGTGGTGGTGGTGGTGTGTGAGGGGTGGTGGTGGTGGTGTGTGAGGGGTGGTGGTGGTGGTGTGTGAGGGGTGGTGGTGGTGGTGTGTGAGGGGTGGTGGTGGTGGTGGTGTGTGAGGGGTGGTGGTGGTGGTGTGTGAGGGGTGGTGGTGGTGGTGGTGGTGATGTGTGAGGGGTGGTGGTGTGTGAGGGGTGGTGGTGGTGGTGTGTGAGGGGTGGTGGTGGTGGTGTGTGAGGGGTGGTGGTGGTGGTGGTGGTGATGTGTGAGGGGTGGTGGTGTGTGAGAGGTGATGGTGGTGGTGGTGGTGTGTCAGGGGTGGTGGTGTGTGAGGGGTGGTGGTGGTGGTGTGTGAGGGGTGGTGGTGGTGTGTGAGGGGTGGTGGTGTGTGAGAGGTGATGGTGGTGGTGGTGTGTCAGGGGTGGTGGTGGTGGTGTGTGAGGGGTGGTGGTGGTGGTGTGTGAGGGGTGGTGGTGGTGGTGTGTGAGGGGTGGTGGTGTGTGAGGGGTGGTGGTGGTGTGTGAGGGGTGGTGGTGGTGGTGTGTGAGGGGTGGTGGTGTGTGAGGGGTGGTGGTGGTGGTGTGTGAGGGGTGGTGGTGGTGGTGTGTGAGGGGTGGTGGTGGTGGTGGTGGTGATGTGTGAGGGGTGGTGGTGTGTGAGAGGTGATGGTGGTGGTGGTGGTGTGTCAGGGGTGGTGGTGTGTGAGGGGTGGTGGTGGTGGTGTGTGAGGGGTGGTGGTGGTGTGTGAGGGGTGGTGGTGTGTGAGAGGTGATGGTGGTGGTGGTGTGTCAGGGGTGGTGGTGGTGGTGTGTGAGGGGTGGTGGTGGTGGTGTGTGAGGGGTGGTGGTGGTGGTGTGTGAGGGGTGGTGGTGTGTGAGGGGTGGTGGTGGTGTGTGAGGGGTGGTGGTGGTGGTGTGTGAGGGGTGGTGGTGTGTGAGGGGTGGTGGTGGTGTGTGAGGGGTGGTGGTGGTGTTTGAGGGGTGGTGGTGGTGTGTGAGAGGTGGTGGTGTGTGAGGGGTGGTGGTGTGTGAGAGATGGTGGTGTGTGAGGGGTGGTGGTGTGTGAGAGGTGGTGGTGGTGTGTGAGAGGTGATGGTGGTGTGTGAGGGATGGTGGTGTGTGAGAGGTGATGGTGGTGGTGGTGTGTGAGGGGTGGTGGTGGTGGTGTGTGAGGGGTGGTGGTGTGTGAGGGGTGGTGGTGGTGGTGGTGATGTGTGAGGGGTGGTGGTGTGTGAGAGGTGATGGTGGTGGTGGTGGTGTGTCAGGGGTGGTGGTGTGTGAGGGGTGGTGGTGGTGTGTGAGGGGTGGTGGTGGTGGTGTGTGAGGGGTGGTGGTGTGTGAGGGGTGGTGGTGGTGGTGGTGGTGTGTGAGGGGTGGTGGTGGTGTGTGAGGGGTGGTGGTGGTGTGTGAGGGGTGGTGGTGGTGGTGGTGGTGTGTGAGGGGTGGTGGTGGTGTGTCAGGGGTGGTGGTGGTGTGTGAGGGGTGGTGGTGTGTGAGGGGTGGTGGTGGTGGTGGTGATGTGTGAGGGGTGGTGGTGTGTGAGAGGTGATGGTGGTGGTGGTGGTGTGTCAGGGGTGGTGGTGTGTGAGGGGTGGTGGTGGTGGTGTGTGAGGGGTGGTGGTGGTGGTGTGTGAGGGGTGGTGGTGTGTGAGGGGTGGTGGTGGTGTGTGAGGGGTGGTGGTGGTGGTGTGTGAGGGGTGGTGGTGTGTGAGGGGTGGTGGTGGTGTGTGAGGGGTGGTGGTGGTGTTTGAGGGGTGGTGGTGGTGTGTGAGAGGTGGTGGTGTGTGAGGGGTGGTGGTGTGTGAGAGATGGTGGTGTGTGAGGGGTGGTGGTGTGTGAGAGGTGGTGGTGGTGTGTGAGAGGTGATGGTGGTGTGTGAGGGATGGTGGTGTGTGAGAGGTGATGGTGGTGGTGGTGTGTGAGGGGTGGTGGTGGTGGTGTGTGAGGGGTGGTGGTGTGTGAGGGGTGGTGGTGGTGGTGGTGATGTGTGAGGGGTGGTGGTGTGTGAGAGGTGATGGTGGTGGTGGTGGTGTGTCAGGGGTGGTGGTGTGTGAGGGGTGGTGGTGGTGTGTGAGGGGTGGTGGTGGTGGTGGTGGTGTGTGAGGGGTGGTGGTGTGTGAGGGGTGGTGGTGGTGTGTGAGGGGTGGTGGTGATGTGTGAGGGGTGGTGGTGGTGTGTGAGGGGTGGTGGTGTGTGAGGGGTGGTGGTGGTGGTGGTGGTGTGTGAGGGGTGGTGGTGGTGTGTGAGGGGTGGTGGTGGTGTGTGAGGGGTGGTGGTGGTGTGTGAGGGGTGGTGGTGGTGTGTGAGGGGTGGTGGTGTGTGAGAGGTGGTGGTGGTGTGTCAGGGGTGGTGGTGGTGTGTGAGGGGTGGTGGTGGTGTGTGAGGGGTGGTGGTGGTGGTGGTGGTGTGTGAGGGGTGGTGGTGTGTGAGGGGTGGTGGTGGTGTGTGAGGGGTGGTGGTGTGTGAGGGGTGGTGGTGGTGGTGGTGGTGTGTGAGGGGTGGTGGTGGTGTGTGAGGGGTGGTGGTGGTGTGTGAGGGGTGGTGGTGGTGTGTGAGGGGTGGTGGTGTGTGAGGGGTGGTGGTGGTGGTGGTGGTGTGTGAGGGGTGGTGGTGGTGTGTGAGGGGTGGTGGTGGTGGTGGTGGTGTGTGAGGGGTGGTGGTGGTGGTGGTGTGTGAGGGGTGGTGGTGGTGTGTGAGGGGTGGTGGTGGTGTGTGAGGGGTGGTGGTGGTGTGTGAGGGGTGGTGGTGGTGGTGGTGGTGTGTGAGGGGTGGTGGTGTGTGAGGGGTGGTGGTGGTGGTGGTGGTGTGTGAGGGGTGGTGGTGGTGTGTGAGGGGTGGTGGTGTGTGAGGGGTGGTGGTGGTGTGTGAGGGGTGGTGGTGGTGGTGGTGGTGTGTGAGGGGTGGTGGTGTGTGAGGGGTGGTGGTGTGTGAGGGGTGGTGGTGGTGGTGGTGGTGGTGTGTGAGGGGTGGTGGTGGTGGTGGTGTGTGAGGGGTGGTGGTGGTGTGTGAGGGGTGGTGGTGTTGGTGGTGGTGTGTGAGGGGTGGTGGTTCCAATGCTCTTGACCTTCACAGATATCTTGATAATTTTTTGAATCATCATGTTTACATCAACCATTATCTTTTGGATTTCATCTGCATTCTCACAGGTCCTCGTTCCAGGTCCTCCAAATGCCGAAGCAATAGGTCCAGATGCCAGAGAGAGCCAGAAGAAAGTCTGAGTCACTGCACACAATGTCAGGACCTAGTCAGTAAAACCAGTAAGACTAGTATGCAAAATGATCTGATGTCTGAATTGATTTGGGGGTCTGGTCTGGGGTCTGCCTTTATCTAAGAGGTCTAGTCTGAGGATTGAATTCATTTTGGGTTTCTATCTGGGGATTTATATAATTTTGGGCTGAGGTATAAAGTCAGATTTATTTAGGGTGTGTGATCTGACGTCTAAATTCATTTTGGGTTCTGGGGTCTGAATAATTTTTCGGTCTGGCCTTACGTCTGATCTCATTCAGAGTCATGGCTTGGGGGTGTATTCACTTAGTAGTATAGGGTCTGTTTTTATTTTGGGAGCCTGGTCTAATATTGAATTGTCATCAAATTTTGGGACTGTTCTGAATTCATTTTGGGTGCGGTTTGAGGTGTGTGTTTGTTTAGGGCTGTACGGGCTGAATTTAGTGTCTTAATCTGGAACCTGAATTCATATTGGGGTCTTGTCTAAGGTCCTACGTTTTAGGGTCCAAAAAATCTGACGTTTGAATTCATTTTTTTGGTCTGTAACTTTAATTTTTGGGTCTGGTCTGGGGTGTGTAATAGATTAGGGTCTGTATTTAGTTAGGGTGTGTGGTCTGATATCCGAGTTTATTTTGGGATCTAGTTGGAGGTCTGAATCAATTTGGGGTGTGGTTTGGGGTATTAGTTTAGGGGTGTAGGGTTTGTATTTTGTGATTTGATCTGCGGTTTAACTTTATCTGTTGAGGGGTCTGAACTTATTCTTACGTCTTCTTCTAGGTTGGATGGCTCCACTGCCCCCATTCTAGATTTTATACTTACAGACTATGGCTGATACATGCGATACGGATGCAGCACAGTTTAACTTGACTATGATAATTTGCTGCAGCGTGGTATCGTTCCCCGCATCCCCACTATTTATGTCTATGCTTTTTATGCCGCTGGTCCATGTTCCCTCTTATCTGTTTTTGTGTCCCGACCTGTCCCGACCTTGAATACATCTTTTGTAATAAATACGTTATATTGGGATACCTGAGGCTCTATGGGGAACAACACAAAGCAATGAGCATCCATTACTCCGGGCATCGGCCAACCTGACACTCCCATTAAAATTTCCAGAACTAATGTGCTGTCTTGATCCCTATTATCCGCTTATTCACATATTATGCCGGCGCTTTATAATGGTTTTAATGAGACGAGGGTCTTGATGGAACCGGTTTGTGTTTAATATACGGTATTTAACACAATGAGGATCAATTCTTCGTAACCTCTTCCACCCCCCTGTAAAAACAAGAGTAAAGGTTAATTACTCGCGGGACATTTTCATCAAATCTCCCCATGGCTTGCCGTCTTTCCTGACTTCTAAATTTAGAAGATCTCCTTTGCACGTATTGATCCTCTTCGCCCTCTGTTAATTGGATACACAACATGCTGCATTTGCAACTCATTTATCAATTGAATCTAGTACCTTTCTCGGCTTTACCCTGGAGATGTAATTTGGAGACCTTCACCAAATATGGCGTCTCCTGTTCCTGGTTACGTGACATACCGTGGACCATGTAAATCATCATCACAGTGATATACAGATGGAGAAGGGTTTAGTGTGGTTTGATCCAATAGACTGTTCCGTACTAAACTTTTTTAGTTTATGGCTTAAGACCATCAATTTTGTAGACCTAGTGTCGTATCTCAATCTCACAAGCCATAGCTTACTGCTGTATGGACTTGACAGTATCCGGGGTCCCGGTGTTAATGGTGGCACATAGCCCTGACACAGTGTGCACCAATCACCACACCATAAGGCGCCCTTCCCAATGAGAGCAATAAAGCACCTAATGTTTTGAAAAGGTGTTTTCCATAGTTCTGATCATGTTACTCCTGCCTTGACCTCCGCCTGATTACTGTTACCCACAAATTCTGGCTGCCTTGACCTTGACCTATCCCCTGACTATGCCTCTGGCTGTCCCTAGCGACAAGGTTGGTCACACCCGCTGTATTACACTTCGAAAAACCCCAGAACCAGTAAATATATAAAATACAAACACATTCTTCTTCTCTTTTTCTTCCTTACTTCACCTTCATCTGTCTCATATTGCAAACAAACCATGAGAAATATATAAAGAATTCTATTTGTGTCCTGGGAGATCAGCCATTTTCTTCACTTTAGATCAGACCTGTTTCTGACTGTAAGGCATCTGGCTGTAGCAGAAGCTCTCCCCCACTGCTCTTCCTGCTACAGGAGATTGGGAGGAAGAAATACTGGTGAAGATTTCTACAAGATCGGACCTTTCTGGAGCAGACTGACAAATGTTTGAGCAAGTTTTTCTTCTACTTACCCTGTTTGCTAGTTTCAACTGCAGAGGAGATGTAGATAATGGCCGATCCAATGTGATCAGATAGTTACTGGGTTGTCTATTTGTAGTCAGAGGTTTTATATAAATGGACAATATGAATATGTAGCAGGAAACTGATAGAATCAACAGTCTGCAAGCAAAATAAGCTACCTATAATCCAACACCGCTCTGTTTTGCTACCTGGAGGTATAGATAGCACTCACTCACTGTTATTATCTATTACCAGCCATTATCAGAGGATACATAGCTACATATGTACAGCACTCCCTTATTGTTGTTATCTGTTACCAGCCATTATCAGAGAATACATAGATACATATGTACAGCATCGCTCACTGTTGTTATCTGTTACCAGCCATTATCAGAGCATACATATATACATATGTACAGCACTCCCCTTATTGTTGTTATGTTACCAGCCATTATCAGAGCATACATATATACATATGTACAGCACTCCCTTATTGTTGTTATCTGTTACCAGCCATTATCAGAGAATACATAGATACATATGTACAGCATCGCTCACTGTTGTTATCTGTTACCAGCCATTATCAGAGCATACATATATACATATGTACAGCACTCCCTTATTGTTGTTATGTTACCAGCCATTATCAGAGCATACATAGATACATATGTACAGCACTCGCTCACTGTTGTTATCTGTTACCAGCCATTATCAGAGCATACATATATACATATGTACAGCACTCGCTCACTGTTGTTATCTGTTACCAGCCATTATCAGAGCATACATAGATACATATGTACAGCACTCGCTCACTGTTATCTGTTACCAGCCATTATCAGAGCATACATATATACATATGTACAGCACTCGCTCACTGTTGTTATCTGTTACCAGCCATTATCAGAGCATACATAGATACATATGTACAGCACTCGCTCACTGTTATTATCTGTTACCAGCCATTATCAGAGCATACATATATACATATGTACAGCACTCGCTCACTGTTGGGACTCCATAACAGAGCTCAATATTAGGAATCTACTTAGCACAGAATATTAGATATAGATGTGACAGAACCATAAAAGTTGGAGACACGGTGAAGTTCGCTTCTACCCTGGTTAATACATGTGATGCAGTGAAGTCTCTCATATGGTTCCAGAGCATCATCATAAGTATTAGAGGATGTCAGGACACATTAAGTACATGCAGCATTAGCGGCGTCTCTTTTCTCCTACCTCAGCAGCCCCGGCTTTCCTTCTCCCTGACGTGATCTAGTTAAATGCATTTTTATTTAATGGGTTTTAAGTGGCACTATTCCTTGTGTAACACACATCGCACCTTGTCTTCCCCTCCGCAGCTGGGGGAGGGGGTAATCCTGGAAGGTGACTGACTGCACACATTGCGCCTTTTGCCTCAATCTCCTTGGAGACCAGATAAAAATCTCAGCACAGTTTTTTTTTCCTACCTTAGTTAAAAATGTATGTAGCATAAAACCTGTGTGAGCGGCTGCGGATACTGCTCCATCCAGTCCAGAGACAACATCCCACTTTGTCTATAAGCAAGACTAAAATCATAGTTTATATGCAGGATATGCAGGTTGACAGCTGATATGTTTAGTGCTGGTTTATACTTCAGAGCTGCATTCACAATTCTGCATTCATAAATCACTCAATATTCCCAACTTGTTCGGTATCTGTACAGTGGCAATTGGCATCTTCTGCAGGCAGCAAACCTCCCACTGAATATGAGGCTTACCCCAGTCCATAGACCCTATTACAGGGGATTTATGAGCGTTATATATTGATGACCTATCTGATCTGACTTCGGGCGGATGCCTTTAGGTGAGTTCTGTGGCCCCTTCACTCAATACCAAGCACAGTGCTGTATGTTGCATAGTGGCTATACTTGGTATTGCAGCTCAGCCCCATTCACTTGATTGGGATGGAGCTGCTGCTTTACCACGTGACCATCATCAGCACAGGGAAAAGGTTGCATTGCCTGTAATGAAACAGCTGATCGCAGGGGTCCCAGATCCGGCACTGATCACACATTTATGGCCTATCCTACGCCCTGACAAAACCCTTTAAGGCATATGGTTGTCTCAGAGTGGGATCCCATGTTCAAGATCCCCTTTGTCAGCTAGAGCAGAGGGTCAATAAGTACGACCAGCTATGGCAGATTTTGGATGGTGAAACTACATAGTCATTGCAGTAATATCCTGGTCACTGGGCAGAATTTGAGTTGCTTTGAGAGGTCAACCACTTTCCGTATGCCCTCTCAAGTCATATGGTCATCATAAAGGGGGTCTCTGACTTGTGTCTCCATCTATTAGCTGCTCTATATGAGGGTCCAAGGTGGGCTCAAGATGGTCCATTTGTCTGGCACTCATTACATAATTTCAATATGGGTAGTTTAGTTGTGGATTTTGGGCTTGCAAGTTGGGCCTCCTGTCTTGCTTACCTTCTCGAGGGACACCGGATGAAGAGGGTGGAAAGTTTTGTGTCCCATTGCTCTTTATTGTAAAGGCTGGAGTAAAGCAGTGGGGATTGCAACCCCAGTAGCTGTTTGGGGGGAAAAAGTGAAGTGAAAAAATGTACATATTTTACAAAAAAATTACAAAAAATACAAAAATAAGTGCAAGTACAAAATATATAAAACATAATAAATAAAATACACAAACATATACAAAATATACAAATGTAAATACAAAATATAAAAAACATAAATATAAAATACACAAAAATATACAAATATAAATACAACATATATAAAACATAATAAATAAAATACACAAACATATACAAAATATACAAATGTAAATACAAAATATAAAAAACATAAATATAAAATACACAAAAATATACAAATATAAATACAACATATATAAAACATAATAAATAAAATACACAAACATATACAAAATATACAAATGTAAATATAAAATATAAAAACAAATATAAAATGCACAAAAATATACAAATATAAATACAAAATATATAAAACATAATAAATAATACACAAAAACAAAAAAGTACAAAAATATTAATGTAAAATACAAAATATATAAAACATAATACGCAAAAAAATATTAATGTAAAATACAAAATATATAAAACATAATAAAAATACACACAAAAAATATTAATGTAAAATAAAAAATATAAAACATTAACTAATACACAAAAGCAAAAAAATACAAAAATATTAATGTAAAATACAAAATATATAAAACAATAAATAAAAATACACAAACAAAAAAATGCAAAAATATTAATGTAAAATACAAAATATATAAAATATCAATAAAATACACAAAAATATACAAATATAAATACAAAATATAAAAAAATTCTAAATAACAATATACACTGTAAATAATAGAAGGTGACAAATAATAATAGTAATAAGCACAATCCAATCCTAACACTAAGAAATGAAAGTCATGCAAGTGGAATTGAGTGGACACATTGCCAGGGATTAGATCCTGTACAGACCACAGCACAGCACCTTATATGCACCGCGCTCTTATCCTGCAGAACTGGGGTTCAGGGTTTGAGCAACCAACTGCAACATCTACAAGACGACTATATGGTAAAAGGCTGTGGTGTGCTACAATTCTGGAGAAATTGAGAAAAAAGTATAAGATGGCCATGTATGAGCACAAGGACTCAGCACAGGACGCTGTATAGCGGTATACGGTGTACCTATGGGTGTCAGCTGTATACGGTACTTTGTCGTCAGCTGTAATGTGCGTCAATATGGCGCCCCATTGTGGAGATCTCTCCCTCCAAACACCGGGATATATACGGCTGTCATAGAACATTGACTTGCTACATTTTTTGGACAAGGTTATGTTCGCATGCAGCAAAGTTGTTACTGAAATTACTGCAACCAAATCTGAGTTTTAGGCACTGGACACACCAGGCGAGTTTGCAGCGGGTTAGTTGCTTTGGATTCGCCAATGGATAACCTGCCGTGATGTAGGGTAGCAGACTGATATAAGTGAATCCCATTCACACACTACAGTGCAAAGTGTCTTGTGCTGCAGGATTTGTACGCGAGGTCAGTTCTTGCTGTGTGTCCAACCATGGTTGTCACTCTTAGCTGGGCCGGCTACTTTGGAATCAACGCTGAAAACCGCAAGTAAAACCAGCAGATTTTGGCTTTTTTTTGTCACAGTTGGTCTCCCGTGGGGTGTCCACCATGGACATCCTGCATCGGATGCGTCCTGTGTGGCCTTAACCTTAGCGCCATTTTATACAAGAGTATTACCCATGTTACGGCCAAGGCCGCAGCCTGAATGCAGCCCTACTGACCAGAACTCACATCATAGGGATTAGTGATACTGTGAGTTCGGTCAGTAGACCCACTTTCGGATCAGGACCCTCAGGACTTTTTGTGGCATTTTATGATTTTTTTTTTTCTTTTGAGGAACAAAAGAAAGAAGAAAACACATGGGGGGATGGGGATATTCCTAAAGCAATTGACTGTATTTCTCAAAATCCTATTAAGATGAATGGGACAGCTGCAAAAATTTCTGCAACCAAGCTGCCGTGTGTGAACATGTTCTTACTCAAAGGTTGTGCAGATCTGAAATATACAATAATGTGCAAAGGTTTTAGGCAAGTGTGCAAAGTAAGAATGTTTTCAGAATTAGAAGGGTTAATAGTTTATATTTGTGAAGTGAATGAAGAAAAGATACATGTATATCCTATCAATATTCGGTGTGACCTTTGCCCTTTGCCTTCTTCTCGGTACTTGCAGACAGTTTTTGGCAGAACTGGGCAGGGAGGTTGTTCCCGCCGCCATCTTGGAGAACTAAGCACAGATCTTCTGTGGATGTCGCTTGCTCCAATCCGTCTGTCTCTTCATGTCATCCCAGACAGACTGGATGATGATGAGATCAGGGCTATATCTGTGGGGGCCGGATCATCACTTCCAGGACTCCTCCTCCAAAGGGCAAAGGTCACTCCAAATATTGATGGGATTTACATTTCTCTTTTCTTCATTCATTTCATTTTGGGAATTAACAAAATTAACGATTAACCCTTCTATTTCTGAAAGCATTCTTACGCTACAGCAATTTATACTATATCTGCCTAAAACTTTTGCAATGTACTGTATTTGTGAGCATATACACTAAGACTATAAAAAACATATATAAAAATAGTAGCAAAAATTCCT
Source organism: Leptodactylus fallax (assembly GCA_947044405.1). NCBI lineage: Eukaryota > Metazoa > Chordata > Amphibia > Anura > Leptodactylidae > Leptodactylus > Leptodactylus fallax. The sequence continues at coordinate 66,723 of CAMRHE010000613.1, read as the reverse complement.
ATGAATGAAACATATAAATGAATGCAACAATGTGTAATATAATGTATAGTATGGTAAATAATGGAAATATAAGAAATGATAGAATGAAATTATGAAAAGAATATAAGAAATGCCTAAAAGAATAACAATGCACAAATGTTATACAAAATGAAGAAAATATTAAAAACTCTATGAATTTGTAATAAATTAAATACATTTAATAATAGTAATAAATGCAATAAATTTGTAATAAACTATTAATAAATAGAATCATCATCATCATCAAAATGTGGAAGACCAAAACCAGGATTGTGCCTGTGGAGGTCGGAGCTCCAAATCTTCAAGATCTTCCAGGCCCTCATAAGGCCAGAGAGGTGCAGAAGATCTCACTTATGGGCACCGCACACATCCTTAGAAAAGTATTGGGTTCAGGCCCTATGTCGGGGATACAACCTGACTACAAGGTATTACAGAAAACACAGATATTCTAATAATATAAGTAATGATAAGAATGACATAATAATAATAATAATAATAATATAATGTATAATGCAAATAATCTACCAATCTATCTAAAGCTGCTGCGATACAACTGTGCATATCATATAGATGAAATAACGATACTATGTAACAATAGCGATGATAATAATAATAAAAAATATAGAAAAGAATAATAATACATCTAATATTAACCCCCCATCCCCCAGTCCTCCCCTACTTTAGGAGCCCAGCGTGATCTCTGGCTACAGAATTCATTTCTCCTTCCAGATCATCTAATCCTGATTCTTTGGGACAGCTAAAACCTTTGGAGAAGCCCCAGCCTAGAGGAAGAATCTCAGGAGGACCAGCACTGAGCTTTACAAGTGTCACCTCCCCTCCTGCCCCAGCATCTCTATCCTCTGACTATGGGGTGCTGCATGTATTGGGGTGTCCTTAACCCTTCCAGTGCCAGTCCTGATGCTGGTGCCTCTCCCTGAGTTGAGCTTTGCAGCAGGACCTCATCCCAGGCAGCCTCATCACACACACCAGATCCTGCTATCCCCAGCAACAGATGCATGCTTCAATTCCAGGCAACAGATGCAGATAATCTCACACAGATTGCAAAGTCATAACCTCCTCTGTCCTAGTTTGAATTGCATCTTCCCCCCTTTTTTTTCCTCCAGCATTTGCAGTGATGTTCAGTTTGACATTGCCTCCTCTTCCCCTTTTCTCTATGCTTCATCATCATTAATGCAAACGATGTCACCCCCAATCCTGCCCCCCTTCCAGCTTCAAACACCAAACCACGTGGTGCTGGCTCCCAGTGATTCCCTCAAGAATTAATTTATTCCAGGGGAGTGTTCACACGATAACATTGGGGGAGGAGAGTTGGAGAAACAGGGAGAGATTGAAACAGAAGGTTGTGTAGAGTTTCAAGAGGGATGATCGCAGGGAGCAAGGGATGGGAATAATGTGGCTGTGATTCCACTAAGACTGGAGCCATCTATGGTGTCTCTCAGCTTCCAGACACAATGTGCTGCTGATCTCCACTGCAAGTAAATCAGTCAGCCCCTCTCAGCCCATAGGCAGCCACTACAGCTCCTCGGATGAGGCTGCAGGATGAAGCTTTGGAGTAAGGCACTTACCTGCTGCCTCTGGAGCTGGGATGATGGGGCACTGCTTGCATTGTGATCCCCACTTGATGCATGGTACAGATGACCCGACTGTCTGGACACCACCCTGCTGCTTTGGCTGCTCTCTGTCTCCTCAGCCTTGACTGGTCTTCTTCATGCACCTAGTCCAAGGAAGCTGCATTCCTGTGTTTGATGTATGCAAGAGGGCAAGGACTGGATTCTGGTTATTTCCCAATATAACCTAATAGAAGGAGGCGACTAGGCATCAGATGCCACCCCGACTGCACTGCACTTTCTGCAAACTTGAGGTTGGTGATCCTAATGTTTTATGGTCAGGACTGGTTGCCACCTATGATGGTGAAAAAGAGCTGTCGCCCACTGTCAGGGGTCCTCTAACCTCTCCCTTCTCACCTGGAGTACATTGTATACATCAGGAAATTCTCTAGGTTTATTGACCTCCTATGCTTAGAGAAGAATGACAATGTGAGTTGACTTTGGCCAACTTTAGATGGAATGCGTTGAAGTTTTGTTGCAACATTGTTTCCTTTTTGATTTGTCGCTATTTTTATGGGAAGATGAAGGTTAATAGGAAGGAGTCTCAGGGGGGACTGTAATGTTCTACCATCGATCTCAACACTAAAGAGGGGGGAGCTGTGGCCAAGACCACAGAACATACTCCAGACTCACCTTGCAAGTTTTATTTCCACTTAAGTGTCTATGGAGCCTCTTTCTTTGCCTGCTCATCTCTGGATACCCCATTATTTCCTGGAATCCATCCCAAACGATCATTTATTGAAGAGCAGATGGTTTCTACTGGTCAGCAGCCGATAAGGTAATCGAGAAAGCACCATATTGTTCAGGGAACAGCCATCCTTAGGAGTTGCCTTCTCATATCTGCTCACTGGATGGGTGCACATCTGAAGACCAGAGTGAAGTAAGCCTCCTAAGAGCTGGCACTTTCTGTCTTAACTCTCTATAGCATAAGAAGAAGAAGAAGAACCTGAGGGTGGTCTTGCTGGAGAAGGAAGCCAAGAAGCCAGAGGGTGGTGTTGCTGGAGAAGGAAGGATAGCAGCCAGAGGGTGGTCTTGTTGATGGCACTGCGCACTGGGACGGCTTGGTTTGGGCAAGTCCTGCGCCGAGCCTCCAGGTTGCAGGGTACCTGGTCCAGGAGATCCAGTAGCCTTCTGTGTCTTTCTTCTTCCCAGGAGCACGAGCAGGGAGTAGGGAGAGGTGACCAAGCCTGCATCCACCACCAGCACCATCACAGCCACCCCCTCCACTCCCACTCTCCAGGTGCCCAGCCCAGCCATTGCTGTCTGCAACTTCCCAGCGGCTGCTGCGCCCTCTCAGACAGGACGGGGGGACATGATCCCCTCACAAGCCGGTTGCTGGTGGCCATGAAGCGGCAGAACGTGCGGACTTTGTCCCTCATCATCTGCACGTTCACTTATCTGCTGGTCGGGGCCGCTGTCTTTGATGCACTGGAGTCAGACTACGAGATGCGAGAGGAAGAGAAGCTTAAAGCCGAGGAGATCCGCCTTAAAGGGAAGTATAACATCTCCAGCGAGGACTACCGACAGCTGGAGCTGGTCATCATGCAGTCGGAGCCCCACCGGGCGGGGGTCCAGTGGAAATTTGCAGGCTCTTTTTACTTTGCCATCACAGTCATTACCACTATAGGTAAGTGCAGATTTATCTTTGGTGGGGTCCTGGTGCTAAGAGGGTTGCAAGGTTTGCATGCTCTCCGAGTGTGGTTTTGGTGGACCAGCAACTTGTGGCTTTCCTTATGCTGGAGAAGTGCATGCACAAGGCTTCTTGGGATTACTAGTGATCGCTACAGTATTTGCAGATGGGTTACAAGTTCCTTGGTCTGCTACTCTGATGGTCATTGTAAGAGTGCAACCTGTAGATTTCCAGATGCTGAAGATCTACAAGTCCAGCCCTACTTGGGTCTTGAAGATCAACTCCCCGGCATGGTATCAGGTTTTGGTGTAGGAACCTTTAACATGCTGAAGAACTACAAGTCCCAGCCTGCCAGGGCTAGTTGCAGAGCTTTTGCTGCAGGCTATTCCAGTAATAGACATATGTTAAGTGCTGCAGGTCTTGTGATCTGTTCAGTTCTGCTTGTAAGGTATAGAAAGTGTGCCTGGGGTCATGTTTGCCTTGGTGATGTGGAAATGCTGGCCAAGCATATATGTCATTGGTGACTATGCTGCAACCCCAGGTACTGAAACACAAGGTGCACACAATGGGGAAGTCCACATTATGGAAATGTAATCATCAGACCTGATAGAAGAAAGTTTTTTAGAAGTTGCTTTATGGCAGCAGATGGAGGTGTCACCAGATGTGAGGTGGTTGTTTTTGGCTTAGTTTGTGCCCCTGGAGAGTCTCTGAGGGTCTATGGTGACCCCTCTCTACCCTCCTGGTAACCTCAGTAGAGGGGTCTCTGCTGGGAAGATCCATATTGAGATGAGCAGATTTGTTGGGGTTGATCTTTTACACGGATCATTAAGAAGCATATTTGTGATTTTCTAAGCGAGCATTGATTTTCCTTCTGGGAGATGTATGGGTGATGGGAGCATGATGTGATCTCAGCAGAGCAGGAGGCTGGAGGTGGTCAGAGGCCAGGAGAGCCCACCTAGTCACCCATCACCCACTCATCTGCTCACAATGTGACATTACATGGATTATTGGCATTTCCTCTTATTTACTGCTCTGAAAAGATTTGTAGTTTGGTATCAAATATTGCAAAAAGTTATTGCCCCCCATCCAATATGCTGACTGATCCTTCCCATATCACATAGATATCTCTCTGTGGCAGTGCAAGTGTTAATATCCAGTATGTTGTCATTGTAGTTATTGGAACTGGTGAAATAAATCACTGACAGAGGGAAAGTACAGCATAGAAAGTGTACAGTGTGTATATATATATATATATATATATATATATATATATAGTGTGTAGTATAGTGATATATACTGTACAGGTGAGGGAAAGTACAAGGGAGACAGCATAGAAAGTGTACAGTGTGTATATATATAGTGTGTAGTATAGTGATATATACTGTACAGGTGAGGGAAAGTACACGGGATACAGCATAGAAAGTGTACAGTATATATATAGTGTAACATAGTGAGATATACTGTAAAGGAAGTAGTATCTATCTATCTATCTATCTATCTATCTATCTATCTATCTATCTCATATCTATCTATCTATCTATCTATCTATCGCATATCTATCTCATATCTATCTATCTATCTATCTCATATCTATCTATCTATCTATCTATCTATCTATCTACCTATCTATCTCATATCTATCTATCTATCTATCTATCTATCTACCTATCTATCTCATATCTATCTATCTATCTATCTATCTATCTCATATCTATCTATCTATCTATCTATCTATCTATCTCATATCTATCTATCTATCTATCTATCTATCTCATATCTATCTATCTATCTATCTATCTCATATCTATGTATCTATCTATCTATCTATCTATCTATCTCATATCTATCTATCTATCTATCTATCTATCTCATATCTATCTATCTATCTATCTATCTATCTATCTATCTCATATCTATCTATCTATCTATCTCCTATCTATCTATCTATCTATCTATCTATCTATCTATCTATCTCCTATCTCTCCCTCAGTCTTCCTCTCTATCTGTGTGTATGTAGGGTTAGGTCTCCTCGGCCTCTCTCCATTAGGGATTAGATATGATGTATTACAGTTCTCCAGGAGTATTTTCCTAGTTTGCCCTCATGACAGAAAAAACTATAATAATAATAACAGTAACAGATTTCATGCTCAATAGTAAATATTACCCTATGACTGTGTATTATTTACTTAGTGTAATAATTATACTAAATAATAATAATAATAATAATCCCAGCTGAGGGTGGAGGGAGATCTCCTGGTACAGTACAGCCCCTTCTTCAGGACAACTTTTGTAATTCTGCAATGTAATGAGTGTGGTATATCACTATACTATACTATACTGTACTATACTATACTACTACTAATCATACGGCTCATTACAGCTAATGTCTGTGCTGCCTGTAGTATGGTGCTGAATGGATAGTACAGCCCTTTATTTAGGAGGAACTTCTTACTACTTATACTGTATATAATACTACTAATAATCATATACTGCTACTATACTACTTCTATTACTCATACATAATGCCACTACTACTTATATATAATACTACTAATAATCATCATATATAATTCTACTACTACTTATATATACTGTAATACTACTACTAATCATATATAATGCTACTACTACTACTTACAGTATATATAATACTACTAATCATATATAACGCTACTATTATTTATTTATTTATTTATTTATTTATTATGCTTACTTATATAGCGCCATCATATTCCGCAGCGCTTTACACACATTGACAGTCACTGTCCCATACAGGGCTCACAATCTACATTCCCTATCAGGATGTCTTTGCAGTGTGGGAGGAAACCGGAGTACCCGGAGAAGGCCCAGGCAAACACGGGGAGAACATACAAACTCCTTGCAGATGTCCTTGGCAGGATTCGAACCCAGGACGCCAGCGCTGCAAGGCTACAGTGCTAACCACTGGGCTACCATACTAATCCTATATGATGATGCTGCTGCTACTACTACTACTACTTATATATAATAATACTAATCATATATAATGCTACTACTACTTATATATAATAATACTAATCATATATAATGCTACTACTACTTAGAGTATATATAATACTACTAATCATATATAATGCTACTACTACTTATATATAATACTACTAATCATATATAATGCTACTACTACTTATATATAATAATACTAATCATATATAATGCTACTACTACTTATATATAATAATACTAATCATATATAATGCTACTACTATTCTACTACCATTACTCATATATAATAATACTACTACTATAATACTGCACACATATAATACTACTAATACTCATATATAATATTACTTCCAGCTGGTGTCTGCTCTGCCTGTAGTCTGGTGCTGAATGGACAGCTCCCTCTATACAGTACTGGAATCCTTCATGAGTCCAGGGGCAATTCTATCAGTTCACCCTCAGGGATCTATCTAATATGCTCTATTACTACTGATACTACAACTACCACTACTACTATTATTATTACTACTATTGCTACAACTACCACTACTACTATTGATACTACTGTTATTATTATTATGCTTACTTATATAGCGCCATCATATTCCACAGTGCTTTACAGACATTGCCAGTCACTGTCCCATATGGGGCTCACAATCTACTTTCCCTATTATCATGTCTTTAGAGTGTTAGTTCTAGCTAATATCTGCTCTGCCTGTACAAAAGCAATACTAACCAGAGATTTTCCAGTTTTTACTATTGAGAAGCAGCAGCTGTAGTACACAGGATACTTCGCTGCAAGACATGCAACCTGAAGGCTATATGGAGCCCATAGTGTCCGTGCGGTGCTGAAGGGACAGCTCACACTATAGGGAACCCTTTATGTAATACACAAGTCCAGGAGCAACTTCACACTGTGTGCTTTACAAATGTACAGTATAGTAATAAGACCAAAGTGTGGTAATAATAATCATAACAATAATAATAATACATTTAGAATTACATGTAACGTCTGCTCTGCTTGTAGTGCGGTGCTGAAGGGACAGCTCCCAGTATAGTACAGTATAGGGCACCCCCTCCAGCCTGCTCTTGTGTAGCACATCAGTCCAGGGGCAGGGGCTTTCACATAAAGTAATATGTGTCACAGCTAGTAATAATATACATGTGATATAAAGGATATTAATGTCTTCAGGACTTAATAATCCAATGATACATTCATTATCACAGCTTCTTTGCTTGTGCCAGTGTTGCAGTGCGGTGCTGAAGGGACAGCTCCAGTGCTGTGCAGCTTACAGAGCACTGCTGATCCTGTATTAACCCCTTATAGTGTGTATTCCCAGCCCCACCTCGCACAGGGGTGGACACATCTGTATGCTAAAGATTTTCAGATGACATAGACTTTCTACCAGATGGGTTCAGCAAGTTTCTTGGTCCATTTCTGGCTTGGTTGTATTATGGAAGAAAAATAAATATATAAAAATAAGTATAGGGCACATTTCCCTCTCATTCTGATGTCTCTATCTAAGCATTGCAGTGAGCAAGACTCCCATGATTTGGGGTTTTGTCCTGCCTGACTCCCTTCCAATGCTTTAGATCAATGATGGTGGTGGGGAGGGTCACAAACATGCCATGCCAAAATGCAAAAATATACTGTGTCCAGGATAACCCTTTCAAGTATAGGACAATATACTGTGTGCATAATTTACCATCCTAATCTATTCCCCCATATATTTGGCAGCTGCCTCCTGCGGTGATGAATGTTCCTTCCCTCGTAGGATGAGCTCAGACGTCTTTCATAATTCCACAGAAGGAAATATAAAGTTAATGGCTTCTTCACAAGGAGCAAAATCATTTCCAGCGTCTTGCAAATGCTGGAAATATAAAATATTTGCATCAAGGTGAAAGTAGGAAAATAAACGTGAGTAGCAACCCTGCTAGTGCGAGGAGAGCCTGGTATATTCTGTAAGTCGTGGGCTCCGCTACAGTCAAGTACAGAACATTTATAGAGCTATTATAAATAGAAACATTAAGTATGTCTTGATGTAGCCTTGGAGATGGCAGCAGATTATACAGTGTATGCAAAGATAGCTTTATTCAGCCTGAACCCCCAAATTAGAGCCTGTGCATACAAAAAGTGCTTACACTTTCCTATAGGACCATGCTTGGGCCATAAGTACAGATAAAAGAGCCAGGCTGCTTATATAATGACATAAAGACTTGGAAATGTCTCAATTTCTCAATTGTCTTCCATTAGACACCATGGACAGCCTTTTTTTCAGCCAGCAGGGGTTAATAGTAGGAAATTGTAAATTACATTGAATTTATTTGCTTGTTTCCTCCATCCTAACCTCTGTATTCTATGGGGAGAATCTCTCTGTGTATAGAGAATTATATTAAGGAATCTTATTGCCTTCATGCAGTCTTGTACAGCCTCCGTGACTGTGTTCGTGAAGCCTAAGAAGAGGAAGGCAGTGTGGATTGTCTGCTCTTCCTTCTCTTGTTTGCTTAAGCAGGGGCGAGGCTCTGTGCAAGTTGATAACTCCCATGAGGAAGGCTGATGGGTGAATCCTTGTTGTATCCTTCCTTTCCATACAAGCTATACAAGGCATAACTCTGAGCAGCAAAAATACATCACTAGTGCAAAAATGCCAATGGAGAATAATAACAAATATGCATTGACAGTGATTGATAATGACCCCTGAGTTTTGCACAGAGAGGAGTCTGTTTAGTTGCTGGGCCCCGGAGTCGCTGCAATGTCTGAGTGTAAATATTTTCCATATGTTGTATCTGTACATTGATGGCCGGTGTAAGAGAGAAATAGCAGGACATGCCTGTAATGATGATCATTCTGTGTGTAACGACCAACCAATCAGTTAACCAATTCAATAATTAACCAACTAATAACTAATTAATCAACAACCTATCAATCCAATAATTAACCAACCAATCAGCCAATGCAATAATTAACCAATTAACTAAACAGATTCAATAATTAACCAGCTAATCTACCAACCAACCAGTTGACCAATTCACTAATCAACCAACTAATAACTAATCAACCAACCAACCAGTCAATCCAATAATTAACCAACCAGTCAATCCAATAATTAACCAATTAACAAATCAACTAACTAATTCAGTAATTAACCAGCTAACCTACCAACTAACCAATCCACCAAATAACTCATTAACTAATCCGTCAACTAGCTTGTCATTCCAGTAATTGACCAAATAACCTGCCAAAACCTACCACCCAGTCAAGTAATTACCAGTTTGCCAACCAACTAGAGATGAGCGAAGTTTTCAAAAATTTGATTCTGCTCCATAAGCAATCGGGGGGATTTAACACCTTGGATGTAGCAGTCAAACATGCTGTGGGCGCTCGCGAAGAGGTTAAAGGGCGGTGACATCACAGGGTTGGCTGGCTGCTGATTGGCTGTATGCATGGCATTGTGGATGATCCCATGTTCCCAGAGTTCCTTGCCCCATGTCCTAACATGTGCGGCATACATTTTTTTAAAAATGCGATTCGTTACCAAGAAGCGTGAGGAAATCCGGATTCGATGCAAATTGAATATTTCCTGAGATTCGGATCGAATTCCACTTCATCAGCTTCGATTCGCTCATCTCAACAATCAACTAACCAATCTAATGAATAATCAATTAACCTACTAAACCACCAACCAAATAATCCAATAATTAACCAATTAAGCTACCAACCTATTAACCAACCAATCCAAAATGTAACCACTTAACCAATCAACCAGTTAGTCCAATAATTAATAAACCTACCAACCAATGGATGCAACAATTAACCAATTACTCCAGTAACTAACCAATCAATCAACCATCAAGCCAATTCAATACTTAACCAACAAACCTGCCAATCTAATCATTAACCAGTTAATCAACCAACTAACCAGCTAACAGACTAATCCAGTAGTCACCCAACTACCCGACCCACCAGTACCCTAGTATATATGTGTATGTAGTATTTCCCAGATTGAGCCTCTCTCCACATTTTCGGCGCCGGCTCCAGGTGGGCGATACATTTCTTGCTGCCATAATTGAGACCTGAGAACGGTTACTCATTTATAGTGTGAAGACAGAAATCCCGTCAGAGCATCGATCACGGCGGCTGAGGACTGTCACACGGGTCAGCCACAATGTGGCGAAGGCTGCAATTTACAAGAACACTTATTTGTGTTGTTTCCAATTCTCCCGACCTCACGATTCATTTTCCTTAAGCTGTTGTGCGAGTATTTGTTGCTCTTTCTGAATCACGCCGGTGTTATTGTTTGGAGCCCGGCGTCTGCTGCGGTTCAGGACCTTATTATTTCCAACACTCAAGTAGTTAAATCCGAGGATTGTCCGGGGTTTCTCTCTATACGGTGGCGGAGTGGATATTGGGATGTGGATTGGTTTTCTTGCTGTACTCCGCGGTATTTGTAGATCCTGGAGGTTGTTAATTAAATAGATTGTGCCCTGAATCCTCACTACGGGATCTAGGTCAGGTCAAGTTTGAGGTTATATAAGCGGAGATCATGTAATCGCGCTCAGGTCATGCCATATACACCACATACTTCATGTGTCATTTCTCAATGCTTAGGACACATTTATGGAATGTTAAAGGGGTCAGGGTTCCCAAAAATACCCTTTCTGTGTGTCCTATTAGAGCTCATGGATATCATGGAGGGAACCCTACACTTTATTCATCTTTAAAGCTTTTTTCTAGGCTTGATAATTGATGACCTATCCCTAGGATAGGTCATCGATTGAAGATTAGCCGAGGTCTGACACCGGGAACCCCCACCGATCAGTTCTTTAAAGATGAGCACCTCGGCCACTTCACTACTTACCAAGCACAGTGCTATATATTGTAAAGTGGTGGTGTTTGGTATTGCAGCTCAGCCTCATTCACTTGAATGGGATTGAGCAGCGAACAGGCCATGTGACCAATGAACGTGACGTCATATGGGCTTTGAAGTGGATCACTGCTGCAGCTTCACACAGCTGATAAGCAGGGGTCCCGGGTATAAGACTCCTGAAGATCTAAGATCCTAAGAATAGGTCACCAATAAGTCCCAGAAAACCCCTTTAAAGGGACAGCCCCTGTCCATATGCCCCCACTATGAGTCACTCTGCAGGACCAGAGTGTGGCTACATAGCAACTTTGGTCGCAACATCCACTGCAGATTGTAATGTAGTGCCATGAAAGTGAATGTGGTCACCTGATGATCTGCAGACTGGTCCTTGTATCTACTAAGGCTACACATAGATTGGAAGAAGGAAGCCTTCAGGTGCTGATCCATGGAGACACACAACCTCATCTTGAGACTGGAGCACCCAACCAATCTCCTGTGTAGGATAACGGTGGTGCGACCCTCTGACTAATTCCCTTCCTCGGTTCACGTTGTCCACGTCTCGTGTGCTCCAGCAGGTCCAAACCTGAGCTGAGTGAAAAGGTTCCTAATGAACCAGATACGTTATGAAGTTTCCAAAAATTTTAGGTTTAACTGAACCCTAAACTTTTGGGGATTCAGTATTATACTCTCTTCAACTCCCAGATTATAATAAGCGGAGGTCCTGGGGTGGAAACATTATAAAGACTGATACTCCCCTGTCCTCACCTCTCATGGGTTCCTCACTGTGTCCGCCGCTCCATTGTGGTTCTCTTTGGTCGTCTTCTGGCCTCCCGGGTGACATCACAGGCCCCAGGAGACCACTTCATGATCCTTGTGTTAAAGTGCCACGATGTTGTGTGCCCCAACTCCTCGAAACTTTGGAAAAGAGACTCTCCTGGGCAGAGCCAATATCTTTCCTAAGGCTCGATGGTGAGGATTACAGCTGATTTAATACATTAGATATATAATATATGGCTGCTTCTTTTAAAATATGGCCGTAGCTATATACTTGCGTCTTCCATAAACGATGCTGCAAGACCAGGTCCGAAAATGAAGATGTAGCAGAGAGGACGATGTGTGGAATGGGTTGTGACAGTGACTGAGGGCAGACAGGCAGAGATGAGATGAGAAAATACCCAAAGGCTCTGAGTACTATTAGAGAATATGTCTGCAGGTGCTCCTTCCTGCGCTGCTGTATGTAATGGCCGAGACTTCTCCTCTATAGTCTCTCTGGCATTGACTCATACAGGACTGGAGGTTCTTATTATTTTACCGGTATCTGCTCTTCCTGGTGTTAAGTGTACCTTTACTTCGGGGGTCATTTTCCGTTGCCCACATTTTGCACAACACAGATATCTCCCCCATTCTCCCCTCCTTACCTTCTCACAGCCTCATAAATACAAAGGGAAGCTGCAGCTGCATCCCCCTCCTCTCCCTCCTCCCTTCTGTAGGGATGGAGTTGGTTTCTGCACTATTAGAGCCTACCTAGACCTATCACATGTACTTCTGGCTAAAGAAGCAGGAAGATAGGTATACTTTAAAGGGGTGTTCTGGGACTTATCGATGACTTATCCTGAGGTCATCAGTATGTGATCGGTAGGGTCTGACATCCCCACAGATCAGATAATTGAGTTGACTGTAGAATTTCAGTGAGCACTGCTGCCTCGTCACTGGATACTCAGCGCAGCGCCATACCTATTGTAGTGGCTCTGCTTGGTATTGCAGCTCAGTCTGACTGTACCATGTGACTGATGAATGTGATATCCGCGGCACTGGGAAGAGGTCACGACAGTCGTTCTTATCAAACAGCTGATTGGTAGGGGCCCCACGTGTCGGACCCCACTGATCACATATTGATGACCTATCCTATATAAATCCGGTACTAATCCCATTGTTCTACAGGATATTGTACTCACTGTACTCGGCTATCTCTATATCAGTCTAATAGAAGTGAATGGAGTGGCGGCCATACATGTGCACTACTACTCCTTCATAGAGGGGTTGGGTATTGTTGGGGGTCTAGAGGTCTGACCCCCAGAGATAAGACCCTTATAAGTACCTATTGTCTGTGGGAAAAAAACTTTAATGTGGTGGCAATGACAATAAGAAGTCTAAGGATAGGAAGTGACCTCAGCGACCATCATTATCTGCCCCATCAATTCTGCTACAGATGGCTGAGGGGGCTACAAACACCTGTAGCACCTCCTTCCTGCCCTTATACAATGTATCAATGCAGGTAAAATGTATCAATTTCATCTATAATATTCCTCACCTACAAAGTAGGGTTTGCTACAATTCTATTTGGTGTAGACAATGCTCTGTGAGCTAAACACATCAGTACTGCAAATCTCTTCCCTGTTCTGATAATTGCTACATTGTATCAATGGAGATCAAATATATAAATCTCCCCATAATATTTCTTGCCTACAATGTATTTCATTAAAGAGGTGTTACAATTATGTCCAGTGTAGACAATGCTCTGTGAGTTTATCATATCATCACAAATCCCCCCCGGTCCTGATATATTGTGACAATGTAGGTAAAATATACAAATCTGACTTATAATATTCATCACCTAATGAGGGTTTGTTAGAATTCTATCCATTGTGGACAATGCTCTGTGAGCACATCAGCTTCCCAAATATCTTACCTGTCTGCTAGCTGCTACAATGTATCAGTTTCACCTGTAATATTCATCACCTACAATATATTTGACTAATAAAGATTTGGTACAATTCTTTTTGGTGTAGCCCAGGGGTCAGCAACCTTCGGCCCTCCAGCTGCTGTGAAACTACAACTCCAGCATGCTCCATTCACTTCCATGGAAGTTCCAAGAACAGCAGAGCAAGTATGCATGCTGGGAGTTGTAGTTGCCTACCCCTGATGTAGACAATGCTCTGTGAGCATCACAAATCTCTTGCCTGGTTTTGATCATTGCTACATTGTATCAGTGCAGGCAAAATGTATCAATTTCACCTATAATATTCCTCATCTACAATATATTTGACTGACAAGGCTTTGGTACAATTCTATCCGTTGTAGACAATGCTCTGTGAGCTGAACACATCAGCATCACCAGTCTGTATTGCTACAATGTATCATTGCAGGTAACACATGTCATCCAGGAGTCCATATAGTTTAGCTCACAAGCATTGTCTAGATAGGATGCAATTATAACAAACCCTCAGCTGTGATAGGTATTAGGTTTGTACGTGTTTATAGTTTCTAACTGTTTCCATTCGCTGAACGCAAGCAGAGATCTTGCAAACGCTGAAAATTGGAAAGACGTCTTCTGAAAGTTGCAGAGCTGAATATTATTTCCGTAAAGCTGGGCGATTCCTTTAATATAATTCATTTGTATCCGCTGAGCCGAGAAGACGACCTGGTTATACAACATGTTAATGCGCAGAGCTGCAGACACGCTCGTGCGCTCGCGCTGCCGCTCTCCAGCTTACCGGCCAATGACACCTGCTGGTGACTTCTAATAGTTCCCACAAGTCTTTCTGCCATTGCCTCTTTGGTCGCCGGGGAGAACATCGTGGACCCAGTGACCTCATTTTCAGCTCAACCAAAGTCACTTCTATTGTTAGCTGGGAAAAAAGAAGATGTCCTGTCCTGAAATCAAGACTCGCAGCGATATTGTGCGGGGACAATGAGACGGTCTAAGCTGTCAGCTCGCCTGAGAAGCCATTTTACTGCTCGAGACAAGATTCGCTATTCCTGCATTTACAGGAGATTGTACATTGATGCTCTACGCTTAGGAACGCTGCAGACCCTTCACAGCAGTGCCTGACACAGTGACAGCCCTGTGGCCATGTCTGGTACTGCAGCTCAGCCCATGCAGGAGAATGCACCAGTAGTGCAAGGAACATGGGCGTTTAGAGATGAAAAAACTGGTTTGTGACAAGCTGGGTTTGTTGCAAATTTTCCAAAAACCCCAGTAGATTTTTGGGGTTTGCCACCCATAAATCACTATTTTATTGTGGAGGCCTCTTCACACCCCATATATAATATAAATAATAATGGCTTCCCAAAGGAGGTAAATAGTTAACACTGTTACTCATCTTCCCTCTTTTCTTCTTTACTCCACCATGGTCATCTTCTGGCCTCCTGGATGAAGTTATGGGCCCTGAAGTTGCTGATTGGGCCTCAGCGGCTATGTGGGGTACACTGATGTCATGATGCTTGTAGTTCACCTTCCCTCACTTCTTCTGGATGCTCTTGCGGCGTCTGACGCTCCCTTGTGGTCCTATTCTGTTGTCTTTCAGCCTCCTAGGTGATGTCATGGGCCTTAGGAGACCATTGAGACCTGTGACATAACCCGGGAGGTTAGGAGGGGCCAGAAGTCAATAGAAGATGACCCCGAAGGAGCACTGGACACCCCGAAGGAGCCCAGGACAGGTGAGGGAACCACCAGAGTATAATAAAAGCACTTCCGGTTCAGACTGAAAACGTTCTGAAACAAAACTGATAGGGGAACCTCAAGATCTTTGTCTTCTCTATGGGCGTGTGACTGGTTCATACAATGTCAGCTCAACCAGTCCTTCATCCGTCTTATCAATGTGTAAGATCTTGGATAGCTCCTTAAGGCTGCGGCCACACGTTGCAGAAAAGCTGCGTTTTTTTGTTGCAGATTTTCTGCATTTTTTTTTTTGAGTCAAAGACAAGAATGACCTCTAAGGGAAAATTAAATTTAAAGGAAAGACAGTCCACTCCTCCCTTCTGCTAAATCCACTGGCTTTGGCTACAAAACATAGGAAAAGTAGGAAAGCCACCATGTATTTACAACCTCTCTGTGGCTGCAGCAGGAGCCTCCCCTCCCCCGATCTCAGTGGGCTGTCTGTGTCACACATGGGTTTGCGGAGTCCTCCAGACTTCCTATATATTATGATTTAGGACCCCCTTATTATACAGTCATATGAAAAAGTTTGGGCACCCCTATTAATCTTAATCATTTTTAGTTCTAAATATTTGGGTGTTTGCAACAGCCATTTCAATTTGATATATCTAATAACTGATGGACACAGTAATATTTCAGGATTGAAATGAGGTTAATTGTACTAACAGAAAATGTGCAATATGCATTAAACCAAAATTTGACCGCTGCAAAAATTTGGGTACCCTTATCATTTTATTGATTTGAATACTCCTAACTACTTTTTACTGACTTACTGAAGCACAAAATTGGTTTTGTAACCTCACTGAGCTTTGAACTTCATAGCCAGGTGTATCCAATCATGAGAAAAGGTATTTAAGGTGGCCAATTGCAAGTTGTTCTCCTATTTGAATCTCCTCTGAAGAGTGGCATCATGGGCTCCTCAAAACAACTCTCAAATGATCTGAAAACAAAGATTGTTCAACATAGTTGTTCAGGGGAAGGATACCAAAAGTTGTCTCAGAGATTTAACCTGTCAGTTTCCACTGTGAGGAACATAGTAAGGAAATGGAAGACCACAGGGACAGTTCTTGTTAAGCCCAGAAGTGGCAGGCCAAGAAAAATATCAGAAAGGCAGAGAAGAAGAATGGTGAGAACAGTCAAGGACAATCCACAGACCACCTCCAAAGAGCTGCAGCATCATCTTGCTGCAGATGGTGTCACTGTGCATCGGTCAACAATACAGCACACTTTGCACAAGGAGAAGCTGTATGGGAGAGTGATGCGAAAGAAGCCGTTTCTGAAAGCACGCCACAAACAGAGTCGCCTGAGGTATGCAAAAGCACATTTGGACAAGCCAGCTTCATTTTGGAAGAAGGTCCTGTGGACTGATGAAACAAAGATTGAGTTGTTTGGTCATACAAAAAGGCGTTATGCATGGCGTCAAAAAACACAGCATTCCAAGAAACACACTTGCTACCCACTGTAAAATTTGGTGGAGGTTCCATCATGCTTTGGGGCTGTGTGGCCAATGCCGGCACCGGGAATCTTGTTAAAGTTGAGGGTCGCATGGATTCAACTCAGTATCAGCAGATTCTTGAGAATAATGTACAAGAATCAGTGACGAATTTGAAGTTACGCCGGGGATGGATATTTCAGCAAGACAATGATCCAAAACACAGCTCCAAATCTACTCAGGCATTCATGCAGAGGAACAATTACAATGTTCTGGAATGGCCATCCCAGTCCCCAGACCTGAATATCATTGAACATCTGTGGGATAATGTGAAGCGGGCTGTCCATGCTCGGCGACCATCAAACTTAACTGAACTGGAATTTTGTAAAGAGGAATGGTCAAAAATACCTTCATCCAGGATCCAGGAACTGATTAAAAGCTACAGGAAGTGACTAGAGGCTGTTATTTTTGCAAAAGGAGGATCTACTAAATATTAATGTCACTTTTCTGTTGAGGTGCCCATACTTTTGCAGCGGTCAAATTTTGGTTTAATGCATATTGCACATTTTCTGTTAGTACAATAA
Source organism: Leptodactylus fallax (assembly GCA_947044405.1). NCBI lineage: Eukaryota > Metazoa > Chordata > Amphibia > Anura > Leptodactylidae > Leptodactylus > Leptodactylus fallax. Next base: position 49,146 of record CAMRHE010000613.1, on the reverse strand, counting down.
ACCTCATTTCAATCCTGAAATATTACTGTGTCCATCAGTTATTAGATATATCAAATTGAAATGGCTGTTGCAAACACCCAAATATTTAGAACTAAAAATGATTAAGATTAATAGGGGTGCCCAAACTTTTTCATATGACTGTATACCCTATTAGGGAATTCTGAACATAGAGACTCTCATGTGTTACCCGGCAGCTCCAGTACAGGAGCCCCAATATGAACAGCCCCAAATGTCTATGAGTTACTTTAAATAAATTTCAATATGAGGTATGTAATGCTTCGTATTTCCTGAGGTGGCGCTGCAGGGAAATTTAATACCTTCCGTCACTAGAGGTCCCAGTAGCGGGACACCTTCTGACCAGCCTGTCATTGGGGGACCCTGTAAATTGTAATGTAATCCCATTCACTGCTATGTAATCCCATCACTACTATGTAATCCCATCACTATTATGTAATCCCATTCAGTGCTGTATAATCCCATTTAATACAGTATAATCTCATCTCTACTATGTAATTTTATGCACTACAGTATATTCCTTCCATTACTATGTAATCCATTCACTACTGCTATGTCATTTACTACTTTGTAATCCCATCTATGTTATCACATTCACTACTGTTTACTGACATCACTACTATAGAATCCCAATAACTACTGTATAATGTCACCACTAATATGTAATCTCATTCACTATTCTATAATCCTATCACTGCTATGGAATATTCACTACCATATAATCTCATCACTACTATGTAAACTCATTTACTACTGTATAATCCTATCAATATTATATTATCCTATTCACTACATCCTAATGTATAATCTGACTACTGCTATGTAATATTAATTGTAACATTGTAATAGTAATCCCATGAACTACCATGTAATATATGTATATATATATATATATATATATATATATTCTGTATATATGTATATAAATATATATAATCTCATTCGCTAAAATATAATCCCATTCATTGCAGTGTAATCTGATTCACTGCAATAATCCATTGCACTAATTTGTAATCTATTTCACTAACACCGTATATAATCTGGTACTTTATCTTATTCAGTACCACGTCCTCCCATTCACTATTAATCCCAATCACTTCTATGTAAACCCATTCATGGTGACATAATCCCATCCAGTACCGTCTAATCCCATTCACTACTCTGCAATCCCATCCTTTGCTATGTAATTCCGTTCACTTTCCATTCACTATTACTGTATGTAATCCTACTGAATACGTAGGTCCATGGAGACGCAGTGGGGTCACCCAATCCTTGACCCTATCTGTAGCCGGAGGGCCCCTTATAAAGAAGAATATGACACACTGCACCTTCTGGATTGACACAGCGTCTCACAATCTCTTCCGGAGGCGTCATTGCACTCATGTGATGTTACATGGGGATGTCAAGTCCAGTTTAGTCCCCGGCATTAGACATTGGGCGCTGCGCTCACTATCTGCAGCTGAGGCTTCTGGCTGTAATTACTTTCAGAAATCCGCTCCTAATTATTATCAGCCTCGTGAAGCAGCCCCCAACCATATCTAGAGCTAATGGTGCAGACCATAGGACGTATCCAGAAAACATTGTGCGGCGAGACGCCTGTTCATCTGTTAATGCATCTTTAGTTACAGGGAGAACAATACAGGCAGGTGACGTCCTCGTAGTCATAGATGTCCACAACTAGCATGGAGGAGAGAACAAGACCAGGAATCCTGGTATATCCATACAACACAGTCAATATAGGGAGCACAACTACAGGTCCTACAGCACTGTACTGCACAACTACAGGGTCTACAGTACTGTACTGCACAATTACAGGTCCTACAGTACTGTACTGCACAACTACAGGTCCTACAGCACTGTACTGCACAACTACAGGGTCTACAGTACTGTACTGCACAATTACAGGGTCTACAGTACTGTACTGCACAATTACAGGGTCTACAGCACTGTACTGCACAACTACAGGTCCTACAGTACTGTACTGCACAACTACAGGGTCTACAGTACTGTACTGCACAATTACAGGGTCTACAGTACTGTACTGCACAATTACAGGGTCTACAGCACTGTACTGCACAACTACAGGTCCTACAGTACTGTACTGCACAACTACAGGGTCTACAGTACTGTACTGCACAATTACAGGGTCTACAGTACTGTACTGCACAATTACAGGGTCTACAGCACTGTACTGCACAACTACAGGGTCTACAGTACTGTACTGCACAATTACAGGGTCTACAGCACTGTACTGCACAACTAAAGGTCCTACAGCACTGTACTGCACAATTACAGGTCCTACAGTACTGTACTGTACAATTACAGGTCCTACAGCACTGTACTGCAAAACTACAGGGTCTACAGTACTGTACTGTACAATTACAGGTCCTACAGCACTGTACTGCACAACTACAGGGTCTACAGTACTGTACAATTACAGGTCCTACAGCACTGTACTGTACAACTAAAGGGTCTACAGCACTGTACTGCACAATTACAGGTCCTATAGTACTGTACTATACAACTACAGGATCTACAGTACTGTACTGCACAATTACAGGTCCTACAGTACTGCACAACTAATAATAATAAATTTTATTTATATAGCGCCAACATACTCTGCAGCACTGTACATTTTGTAGGGTTCAAGTACTGACAAAAAAGATACATTACAAAGAAATATTCAATTCACACACTGGGACTGAGGGCCCTGCTCGCAAGAGCTTACAATCTATGAGACATGGTCTTCAATACTGTACTGCACAATTACAGGTCCTACAGTATTATACTGCACAATTACAGGTCCTGCAGCACTGTACTGTACAACTACGAGGCCTAGAGTACTATACTGCACAACTACATGATCTACAGTACTGTACTGTACAACTACAAGGCCTACAGTACTATACTGCACAACTACGAAGTCTGCAATACTGTACTGTATAAATTTAGGGCCTAAAGTACTGTGCTGTACAACTGCAGGGCCTAGCGTACAGTACTATAATGCACAACTACAGGGTCTACAGTACTGTACTGTACAACTAAAGGACCTACAATACTGTACTGGAGAACTACAGGCCTACACTGTACTGTCATGTGCTGCTTTCTCTGCTCAGGGTAAGTGTACAGTACTTATAGGCTCCCTGATCTCTCCCCTTATGATAGAATAGCCCACTTCTATATCACACTGCCCAAGCTTAGAGAGAATTGTGCAGCCATACAGTTACAGCTGCACAGTTCTCTCCCTGCTCTTATCTCTATATTTAGTGCAGTGAGGAGACAGAGAGAACCCCAGAGCCTGGAGAGGTAAGTAGACCCTAGAAGCGCAGCATTAACCCCTCCACTGCCTTCCAACGAGGATCCTAACATTAATCATTTCACTGCCTTTGACCCCCAGGGAACCGTAGCGGAATCTGTTTATTGACCAGGGATATGGGAATTAACTTCCTCACTGCCCCAAACCTTGACATAATCCACTTCAATCCCAACCTAATCCACTTCATACACTGAACCATCAGGAATTTTGACATTAGCCCCAGACCATCAGGAATATTGGCATCAGACCTTTAAGTGCTGCAGATAATGAGAAATACTGGCATTAACACCATAAACTGCCAGGGGTGCTAGCATTAACCTCTTCACTGCCCTAGAGCGCCAGTGATACAGACATTAACCCCTTCACTGCCTAAACCACTTGTGATCACAGTGAACATTGCTGTGCTAGACCTGAATGGCTTACACTATGCGCCTGGATCCTATGTGGCCCCTTATACTTGACTGCTTTATAGTGCTGGTACCTTGGCCCTTTCATTAATTACTTAACCTATTTTATACTATATTATATTGTTGTGATGGCATTATATATCACCATTATGGGATCACTGTAAGGAAATGTTATAAGGTTACATTATGGTACTTGCATTTAGCACTGTATAATGGTATCTATCTATCTATCTATCTATCTATCTATCTATCTATCTATCTATCTAATGTTTGGCTATCATATCTTTCTTCCTTCCTTCCTTCCTTCCTTCCTTCCTTCCTTCCTTCCTTCCTTCCTTCCTTCCCTTCCTGTCTTCCTTCCTTCCTTCCCTTCCTTCCCTTCCTTCCTTCCTTCCTTCCTTCCTTCCTTCCTTCTTTCCTTCCTTCCTTCCTCAGTAGCTGGAGATTTATCCGTGTTCTCTCATTGTGACGGATAAAACACAGGAGATAGTTGGTTGTCATACCATCCTGACATGGGCTGGCAGTATAGGGGATCACGTGTTCTGCGTAAATGAATCTTTAGTCTCTATGGCACTGCAGTGACCTGACTGATATCAGCACAATGAGATTCACCTACCGCTGATATTTAGTCATTTTCTCCTGCAGTGAGGAAAATGATGTTATAAAGTAGAAGACAGACCGTGGAGCTCGGTGTCTGGGATCAGTTTTATTGCTGATATATTGTACCTGTCTTACGCTTCGTTTCTCACCGTGCAGTAGAAGGGGTTAACCACTAGATGTAGAGCTCAGGAAATTTTGTGCATTATATTCATGATCCAGATTTTTTTCTTAATTTATCTACCAGTCTTGTTACCCAAGACCCCACCACTGATTCAACACTAAGGTCCTCCTTTCGCGAGCTCAACATTCACCCAACATCAATGTCTTGATCTAACAATTACCCAGAATAATAACCAGATCAATCTACGTCCACCCAACACTTTCACTTCCGACCCAACACTAATTTCTCACCAGTGATACAACATTGACCCAAAGCTACTTACTACATTGACCCAAAACTTCGTCAGCCCAGAACTCATTCTTTGGTCAACTCAACACTCACCACTCATTACTCACTATTAATTCAACACTTATCCAACATAAACCCAACACTCTCTTCCAATAACTCTATACCAATCCAACATTCATAATCTCTAGCTCTACAATACTTCCTAAAGCTGAGTAAAATCTTCATCCGCCATTTTTTTCTGTTGACCTAACACAAGCACATCTCTCACCAATGACACAATACGCCCCAAAGTTTCTCACTTCATCAACCAAAAATTTCCTTCTGCCAATCCAATGCTTATCCATCTCCTCCCACCATTGACCGCACACTAATCCAACAATAACCCAACACTTCTGACTACCAACTCCATACCAACCCAACACTTATAATCTGTAGCTCAACACTGAACCATTACTTCCCAAAGTTAATGACATCCACCCACAAGTTTGTACTAATAATTTCCCACCTTGGACTCTATGGAAAGTTTCTCACCTCTGACATCTCATCAACCAAAAACTCCCTCCTGTCAACTCAACACTCAACCATCACTTTGCACTACTGATTGCACACTAGCCCAGCATTAAAACAACACTTCCACCTTCTAACGCCATACCAAATGAACATTTCTAGCCTGTATCTCTACCCTGAACCATTGCTTCCCAAAGATGAGGACATCCACCAACCATTTCATACCACTGATCTAATGCATGCTCATTTTCCACCACGGACTAAAAACTATCTAACGTTTCTTCCACCTGTCAACTCAACACTCGCCCATCACTTCCCACCAATTACTTGGAATAGGAACCCAACACTTCCCACTACATATACCAGCCCAACATTTTTCATCTCTAGCTCAGTACTAACTTGATTGTTTCCACTGATGACTTAACATCCAACCAACACTGCCCACCACTGATCCAACTGTTATTCATCTACCACTGCCGACTCCACGTGAATCCAATACGTTCTATTGCGAATGTCTAAGAACCTGTCATAACTAACTCATAAGTCATCACTTATAACCATAGATGTAACTCTTTCCAGAAGCAACCCTATGGACCTTATAGATCTCTGGATGATTTGATGATCACATTTGAAGTATTTTTTTTTTTAATATTGTATTATGTATCACATTATCCATGAACTGTGACATCACTGTGTATATTATCTCTGTACTGTGACATCACTGTGTGTATTATCTCTGTACTGTGACATCACTGTGTGTATTATCTCTGTACTGTGACATCACTGTGTGTATTATCCCTGTACTGTGACATCACTGTGTGTATTATCTCTGTACTGTGACATCACTGTGTGTATTATCTCTGTACTGTGACATCACTGTGTGTATTATCCCTGTACTGTGACATCACTGTGTGTATTATCCCTGTACTGTGACATCACTGTGTGTATTATCCCTGTACTGTGACATCACTGTGTGTTTTATCCCTATACTGTGACATCACTGTTTATCAAAATTAACTTTTCACATTCTAACCTACTACTAAATATGGTGTTGGAGGATTGGCACCCCAATCCAAGTTTTGCTCTGGGGCCCCTTGAATATTTGTTATGCCCCTTACCTCCACCATGTTTTTCAGGGATGTGAAACTCCCTTAGATTTGTTCCCAATAATCTAATTCATGTCTAGCTCAATCTCCAGAATTCTGTTTTTTATAGTGCGTATAGCCAACATCTGTCCGTCTATTCCTGCTGCTATAAAGCCGCACAACTTCCTTCTTAGTGCATCTGGAGGTTAATGTGTTTAATCCCTGATTATTTACTTAGAGTTTTCATTATTTACAGACATTTACATGTTGAGTGATTTTCATGTATGTCCCGCTATACTGGCTGCACATACATTCTGTGGATACTAGACGCCAGTACCCTGCACCCCCTTCAAATCCAGCCGCTCCCCTTTTAGAAGGGTCCCTTTGATATGTGTGCTGTGCTTGTTAACATCCCAGCCCTTAGATAAGGTCTGATTTTACTGCCAGCGCCTATACTTAGAATGATAAATGATAGCTACAGTGGTTTTCTTCATTACAGAGAACAACAGAAATGATGGGAAAAAAACGCAGTCATCTCTCAAGCCGCGGACACTTTTATAGAGAGCTGGAAGATTGTAAATGAAATGACTGCACTACTTGGAAAAAAAATGGATTTTTTATGCTTTTCTGGAAAAATACTTTGCAATAGAGAGAACATTCTACCATAGGAAATAAAATACAAGATAATATTTGTTTTCCTTTTGACTTTTTCTTTTAGTAATATTCCAGCTGTGTAATATGTTCTGTCCCAGCTCCATCCAGGCATTATTATGGGCAGCTGGTCAGAGTAACCACCCGTCACGAGCTTGCTCCCCTGTGTAAACAGGAAGTCAGTTTCCTCTATAGAGTGGACTTCCTGTCAACTACAGAATTATATCCTCACCTATTAAATCCCTCCTGGCACTTCTAAAACTCCTCCCCTGCTCATTAAGCTCCTCCTTAATTCTTTATATGTCCATGAGCAAACATGGGGTGACCATTGGTGTTCCCCTACAAAGATTAACCACAAAGTGATACATTTTCTGTCAGGAATCTAAATATCTGCGCTCCAACTTCTCTGCCCAGTAGTCGTCATTATCTTCTGTGCTGCACTGCTGGGGGAGATTCTGTATGGCTACTATATTTGCCACATGGCTGTCGCTTTAAGGTTGCTCTGCCTGCCTGTCAAACCTTGGCTGGGTCTGTTCAGACAGTTAGAGGTTCGGGATGCTGAGCCAATCAGGTCTGCACTTCAGAATTCAATTTTAACCTGACACTTTCCTTGTTAAGGTGGCTGTGATTACGCTATTTTTCTAGGCTCTGTGTTTCAGAACTTACTCTCATTACCTTTCCCTGTTTCTGTACGGATTCCCTTGTTTACAGATTTTTGCTTTTTTTTTGCTGATTTGGTTTTACCTGTACCTTGACTTCTTGACAGTGACCTGAACTACTAATATTCATCTGCTTTAGTTTTGGCTAGTTTTCTATTCTCCAGGTTTTTTTTCCTAGCTTGTATATTACTCTATTTCCTATAATCAGGTTTTTGGTCTGGTCCTTAGTAGTATTGACCTCGGAGATGCTGACTTCTGATAGGGAGTTTTAACCCCTTGGATGCCGCAGTCAAACATGACCGCAGCATCCAAGGGGTTCCGCCATGTCAAACGTCTCCCTCGGCACCCCCCATGGTGAGATTGGGGGGTGCCCATATGTATCATCTGCAGCCTGGGGTCTGGCCAGTGACCCCAGGCTGCTAGGAGCCCCCAGTACCTGGTTGATCCTGCCGAGACTGAGGAAGTCAGCCTATGCGTCTGCATAGGCTGACTTCCTCTATAGACTGCAATACACATGTATTAAAGTCTATAGTGCTGAACCAGCGACCACTGTATCACTGGTTCAGGTCCCATAGTGGGACATCACTACAAAGTAAAAAAAAAACAAAAACGTTTTACAGCCATTTTTGGATCACAAAATTCGGGTCCCCATTGATTTCAATGGGGTTCGGGTTTGGGTTCGGGTCAAGTTAGGGTACCTGAACTGAACTTTTGGGCAAAGTTCTGTGGAATGCGTCGAACACAAACTTAGCTTTCACATGTACCTATTTTATGACACCTTGTTCTGGAGCTGCAACCTGGGTGCTCAATCACTAAATCTATCCTGCTGGGTTCTGGTGACTACCTCGGGGTAGCATAGGATTATTCGTAATGCGTTTACTTGCTGTCTGCTGTTCCTGTCAGTTATCGCTTATATATCATTTCCATTATCTTTTGGAATTACTTAAGCAGAAATTCCATAACATTCTCCTTGCAGTGATCACACTGGAATAGCGAGTCCTGCAGACAATGCTTTCAGGAAAAAAAATAGAGAAGTTAGATCTCCTCCAGAAATGATCTTATCTAGCAGCCCCACTCTGACTCACCTTTCCTTTTTCTACTATGTGTGAGTGCTGTGTGCAGAATTTTCAGTGTATACCATGTGATGCGATATACCTCTCATATTGCTCTCCCTTGCTTCCTATCTATAACAGTTGACAAAGAGAAACCCATCACAAGCAGGAGGCAGGAAAGAGCAATGTGAAGCAAAATACACAGGGAACTCTGCACATGGGACTTGCAGACAGCAGAAAACCTGAGTCATCTTATTCTCATCGTCCTAGGCTCTTTCCTGGTTCTTGTTTGTTACTGATCGGTTTCTCCCTGTCAGATGTGCAACATTTCTAAAGAATATGAGTGTCAGGGGAGTTTTTCTGTTGATGATACTAAGGGAACCCTATCAGAGAGAAAGTACCCTTTCTGGCCACCTGGTGTGCCACATTGGAGAAATTGTCTATGAGCGGAGCTTGGGGCGAATGATGGGGAAATAAAGCAGAACAGTAAGCGGTGATCATATTTTTCTTGCAGATAATAATAGATTCATCTGTTACGGACCTTTTATTACTTGCTGTTTCTCTGTGGATTGAACCATTCATAAAATGTCAGGGATCATCCATGTGTTTAGTTATGAGATTGCCTTCCTATGCTAATTATGTAAATGATCTCATTGTGATTGACACGTTGAGCGCTTCATGCAAATATCGGCATTATAATCACCAGCGGGAGGCTAGGACGCCTCTTATGTAAGCGCTGTATGGCTGCTTATGGTGATGGGGTCAGTATTAGTGATGTTCAGAATGGACAGATTAATAAATTCAGCCCTGGCTTCACATGGGTGGACTAATCACCACCTCCCGCCATGTCAACCTAGTTCTCTCCTGAAACACTCTGTGCTGCCAAGTATCCTTCTCTTTCTACAATGTAACGTGACTTTCCACTTGTCTCCATGCTAAAACTATAGTAACAGTGGACTGGTCACTGCCGCCTGCAAAATCAACACATTTCTCACCTGTTATCCATTTTGCAGCTGAGAACTCTTCTTCTTCCATTTACACCCAGTCTGGCACCTACTTGTCTCCATCCACTTCCTCACATCATGAAATTATCCCTGCTTCATTAACATTATTGTGCATAGACTGGTCACTGCCCCCCCGAAACACATTTCTCACCTGAAATGCTTTGTGCTGCTGAGAACTCTTCTCCTTTCATTGACACAGTCTGTCACCTACTTGTCTCCATTCCTCTCCTCGCATCATGACATTACCCCTGTCCTTAACATTACCATGAGTGAACTGGTCACTGCCCCCCCAAAATCAGCACATTCCTCACCTAAAATACTGTGCACTGCCTAGATACCTCCTCTTTCCAATAACACTCAATCTGTCACCTACTTGTCTCCAATCCCCCCTCACTTCTTGACAATACTCATGTCTTCAATATCATCATCAATGGACTGGTCACTGCCCCCTACAAAATCCGCACATTCCTGTCCTTAAATACCCACTGCTGATGAGGACCCTGCTCCTTACGCTGTGTAGCTCTTAGTGTATGACCTTCTTCTGGTCTCCATTCCCCTCCTCACATCATGACATTGTCACTTCATTTGTACAGTATTGCTGATCTCGCTCACACTTCACATTAGTGGACAGGTCACTGCCCCCCACAAGACCAGCACACTCCTCTCCTGAAATGCTTATCCATGTCTGTAAAGGAGTGTAGACTGCAGAATTTCATATAAACGGATCTCCCCGGCCAAAGAGATTTTGCTGTATAAGATTTTCCATTTACAAGCAGTGAAAGTGGGACAGCTGGTGCCAGTTTTGCAGATACAATCTCTGGATTAGAAAGTTAAGACATGGGTAATCTTTGCTACTTCTTGGTGGAGGATCAGGGTGTGGGCTACGAGGGAATGTTATTTTCTGGGTTTTCTGGGACTTACAAGGAATGTGTTGCCATTTATTTATTAAAACCAGATACATATTAGGAAGGTTTCCCATCTCTGACACCGAAACTTGTATTTATCTAGAGGGGTAATAGGTAATATACTAGGTATCTAGTGGGTTAATAAATGATATGCTTGGTATGTGATGGTTTAATAGCTAATATCATTGGTATCTAGTGGGTTAATGGATAATCTACTTGGTATCTACTGGGTTAATAGATAATCTACTTGGTATCTAGTGGGTTAATACATGATATACTTGGCATTTAGTGGGCTAGTACATTATATTTCTGGTGTGTAGAATGTACATACATTATATTCCTGCTGTTTCTGGATGAAAGTAGCCATGCTATTTTAGACAACCCCTTTAATATAAAATATACCAAGTGTTTTGTGGTTTAATAAATAATACCCTTAGTATCTCGTGGCTTAATAGATGCTATTCTTGGTAACTAATAGGTTAATACATATTGTAAAATACCCAATGTCTTCAGAGTAAATGCATAATATCTCTGGTGTCTAGTGGGTTAATACATAGTATCCCTGGTATTAACCCAGGTGTCTAATGGATATATTATAATATTTCTAGTAATGAAAGGGATAATGTAAAGCATCTCTGCTGTCTTATATTCTTGATGTGTAAAGGGTTAATGCATAAGATCCCAGGTGTCTAGTGGATACCTGGTAATATCACTAGTTATTATTAAGAGATAGCTTCTCTGATGTCTGGTGGGTTATTACACTATATTCCTGGTGTGTAGAGGGCTATTACATAACAACCCAGGGGTCTAGTGGATACATAACAATATATCTAGTTGATAGGGTTAATAAATAGCAACCCTGTTACCTGGTGGGTTTGTACAGAAGGTCCTAGGTGTCTAGTAGATACATCCTAATATCATTAGTGATGAAAGGGTTAATAGTTAGCATCCCTGATGTGTGATGGGCTAATACACTATTTCTGATGTTCAGGGGTTTAACACACTATATTCCTGGTGTACAGTGGGTTAATGCACTATATTTCTGATGTACAGGAGGTTAATGCACTATATTTCTGGAGTCCTGGGGGTTAATACACTATAATCCTGGAGTCTAGATGGTTAATACACTATATTCCTGGAGTTCAGGGTGTTAATGCACTATATTCCTGGAGTCCAGGGGGTTAATACACTATATTCCTGGAGTCCTGGGGGTTAATACACTATATTCCTGGTATAAAGGGGGTTAATACACTTTATTCCTGGTGTCCAGGGGGTTAATACACTATATTCCTGGTATACAGGGGGTTAATACACTATATTCCTAGAGTCCTGGGTGTTAATACACTATATTCCTGGTATATAGGGGGTTAATTCACTATATTCCTGGAGTTCTGGAGGTTAATAGACTATATTCCTGGAGTTCTGGAGGTTAATAGACTATATTCCTGGAGTTCTGGAGGTTAATACACTATATTCCAGGAGTCCTGGGTGTTAATACACTATATTCCTAGAGTCCTGGGTGTTAATACACTATATTCCTGGTATATAGGAGGTTAATACACTATATTCCTGGTATATAGGGGTTTAATTCACTTTATTTCTGGGGTTCTGGAGGTTAATACACTATATTCCTTGAGTGCTGGAGGTTAATACACTATATTCCTGGTATATAGGGGGTTAATTCACTATGTTCCAGGAGTCCTGGGTGTTAATACACTATATTCCTGGTATATAGGGGGTTAATAGGCTATATTCCTTGAGTGCTGTAGGTTAATACACTATATTCCTGGAGTTCTGGAGGTTAATACACTATATTCCTGGAGTTCTGGAGGTTAATACACTATATTCCTTGAGTGCTGGAGGTTAATACACTATATTCCTGGAGTCCTGGGTGTTAATACACTATATTCCTGGTATATAGGGGGTTAATACACTATATTCCTGGAGTTCTGGAGGTTAATACACTATATTCCTTGAGTGCTGGAGGTTAATACACTATATTCCTGGAGTCCTGGGTGTTAATACACTATATTCCTGGTATATAGGGGGGTTAATACACTATATTCCTGGTATACAGGTGGTTAATAGACTCTATTTCTGGAGTCCAGGGGGTTAATACACTATATTCCTGGTAAACAGGGGGTTAATACACTATATTCCTGGAGTCCTGGAGGTTAATACACTATATTCCTGGAGTTCTGGAGGTTAATACACTATATTCCTGGGTGTTAATACACTATATTCCTGGTATATAGGGGTTAATACACTATATTCCTGGAGTTCTGGAGGTTAATACACTATATTCCTGGTGTCCAGGGGGTTAATATATAACATCCCAGGTGTCTAATGGATTGATTAACCCTGTAATGTGAGTCAGTGATTTAATATCCCGCATTTTCTCAGGTTTTCTCACCTTGCGGCACATTCCGCTCTTATAATACACCACCTGCGTATTTTTAGCTTCTTTATGTATTTTATTACACCTCTCGTCTATGAAGTTCTGGAGATCGCCTTATTCTCTTCTGCTAAATTAATAGGAAAAGAATAAAAAAAAAAAAAACACGAGAGACGACTAAAATAACCTGTTATTAGTCAAATTGATGCAAATATATATATAGAATTTTTTTTTTCCGTGCTCTGAACGTTGCTATAGAAATTAAATTGCGGCGTGTTTTCGACGTCTTCAATTTACATTCTCCCATATTGGCTCCCTAGTAACAGACGTCTTAACACTTTCAGCTCCTTCTTCATTGTCATGGCGAGAACTTGGACTTGGAGCCCGGAGGAAAATGCGGGGAGAGGTGAAATAGTTCAACTCCGCAGACAGATTGTGCAGATAATACCGAGAAATACCAGGTGAAGACAATGGACCCTCCTGCCGGCCCCTTCTAATAATAGTACAATTAGCGGCGGCCGTCACCAGAGCCTGCGTCCACTGTCTCCGCCTGACAAGATAAAACTGATTTCCATCGCCTTCGCCCGGGCGGTCCGCAGCCGACAGATGCTGCCATGACCCATTTACCAGATGAACCGTACCAAATAGAAATTATTATACAGCGTGTCCACCTTAAATCAAAAAACTCCAGTGAATGTTTTTGCTAACGTTGAGTGACACCCTGCTCTTCTAGTCTCCTGAATGCCAAGCCCCTTCCCCGGTACTCCTGGGTCATGTATAGGGCTGGCCACTAGAAACTCTTATCTTGTGACCCCCAGTGATCACAAGAATGGGGGCTCAAACTTCTCCCGGAGGGGACGTACGCTGATGTGGCCACCATTCAAGCCATACTTGACAACTTTTTTAGGCTGGTATCAGGGAGGCACATCAAGCGGGGTTCATGGTGAGAATTTTCGACATGTCCACACCCAATGTTTTTTAAAGTCATGATCATTTCCGGGTCTATCACGTTCCGTTTGGGGCATGTCATGCACTTTTATAAGGTGGGCTTGAATTGTGGCGGATAAGCCCCATTTTTGTGATGTGACAGATACATAAAACGCCCATGTGATGTATAATATGACCAGAAGCCTTGGTGATACAGGAGCATTCCACCAGGTCAAGGAATTCACCAACTCTTCCAGGATGCCGGGAGGTCAACACAAAAGCCTACTGAACATTTGTGGAGAGTTGGCAAGTATGCCCTATCCACTTCTATGGGGCTGTAGGAGATCCCTGTCCCAGCAGTTCCATACAAGTAACTGAAGTGGTGATCACATGCCCTAAACCACACCTTTCCAGCCCCCATTCTTGTGATCGTACGGGTCCCAGCAATCGGACATCCAGCGATCAAACATTTGTCGATAGGGAATACTTAATGTAATTAATGAGACAATCCCTCTAAGGTTAGTGGAGGTTCTTGTTTTTTCTTGGTGGTTTTTATTGTTTGGGTCAGTGGTGTTCTTTATGGTTCAGGTCAGTTCCTGATAGTTTTTTTGGTTCAATTTGGAGTTTTTTTATGGTTTTGGTGAGGGGTGTTTTTATGGTTTGGTTCAGTGATAGTTTTTATGGTTTGATTCAGTGGTGTTTTTCATGGTTTTGGTCAATGGTATATTTTTATGGATTTAGTTAATTTTTTTGTAGTTTAGGTCAGTCATTTTTTATGGTTTGGGTTAGTGGTGATTTTTATGGTTTTATTCAAAGATTTTTTATGGTTTGGGTCAGCGATGTTTTTCATTTTTGTTATATTTGATTTTAATTAATACTTTTATTTTTATTTATTTTTTACACTTTTTGTATGTTTTTGTGAATGCTCCTTCTTTTTTTATATAATTTGTCCTACCAGAAGTCAGGAAAGGCCTCTGGAGACAGTTTATCAACGAAGGACTCATTCAGCCAACAGTTATCTCACTCAACTCCTCCATACACATGCACACCTGGCTCATCTGAGCACAGTATGCATATTGAACTGAGAGAGGGGTGAAAGGCGCTGCCATACACCACAGACTTCAGCTTATGTCGAAAATATAAGGATCGGGCAGTTGATATCCTTACAGTCGGAGCCCCACATACATTATATTGTCAGAGTCCCCCTGATTTTGGGTGGTTTGGCCCACCATCTAAAGTGCGTGTGGACCTCCCAACATCTAATGTGTATGGTAAATTTGGCTGGGGCATTCTTATAATCTTTCTAGCCGCATACACACTCTCCACTACACCCACAGACCTGCCTCTGCTGCGTCGGCAGCATTCTTCTGTGCAGCGTCTACAGAATGTGCATTATAAATGTGCGATGAATAATCGTAATGAGGACGCTGTTTGTTTGATCATTATGGGAACACAAAGAGGATGAATTGCATTCTCAAGTGACTTATAAATTAATATCGCTCGCCTCTGGGATTGTGACAAATGGCTGTAATAAACCCATTGAACCAGATCAAATTACAAAAATGTCATCAATGTATCTGCAATATGAGGCGGCATGATTGGTAGGGGGAGGTTCACACATAGATCTTAATGACCAATGACCTGACACCTCATATCCATCTCTCTTCCAAAAAAAAGTAAAAGCACTTATAATCTACCAATGAGAAAAGTACAGCAAACACTAATGACAAACATGGTCAACCTTAAAGGGATTGTCCAGATTCTTTTCATTTGGTAGCAGAATACTGCATTGTGGGAATTTTGGGGTGAATACTTTATTCTCTTGGTAAGAGTGAAGTTTATGTTCACCATGACTGGTTACATTCAAGCCTGACTACATGGAATTATCAATTCATTTGATAGAATGTACATTGGGATGTCAATGACTTCTGTAATAATATATTGCAGGCTGATTTCCCACCTCTGACACCTAAAATTGCATGCTTATGTATTTATTAAAAACAGACAGTAAAATATATCACTTTTTTGTACCTATTTTCTGTACATGATTATGGGGGTGGCCATCTTGCCTGAGCTTCTCCTCTGCTCTGTTAACAGCATTTAATGATCTGCTTTACAGCACCGTCATGACCATAGGCAGCAATAGATTGGAGGTGACTCATTGAGGTCTATGGCATAGTTTTCTAGACATGCTCTGTGCAGGGAGGGGGAGGAGATAATCTGTGACATCATCTATTGTCAGTAGTGGATATAATAATGGGTCAGTGATGTTATCTATAGAGGTGTTATCTTCTATTGTAATACTGCCTGTGATGCAAAGGAGGGGATCTCTACAATGAAAGCCCCTACAGAATTGGCAAATGTTAGGCTATTATTAGGCTTAGTGACCTGAGAGATAATTGTAGGATATAGTACTCATTTTTAAATATAGTGACATGTAAATTAAAAAAAAACAAAATCATCAAAAATATAGCATACAACATAAAAACTTGTTTTACAAAATAGGTCATTTTCTGATGATACATTCCTTTAAAAGGGTTTTCTAGTTTTATTAAAAAATAAATAAATAAAAAAATAAAAATTAACCCCTCCGATCATGGCATCTGGGTGGTTCAAGGGCATGATCACCCCCTCTCCACCTCCCAGATCCCCCATGTTGAGCCTGGCTGCCTATCCCTATTGCGCATAGGGACCCTATGTGTGATGTATTGCAGGACATTGCACTGGGGTTGGCAGATCCCAGGTTCAACTCCCCTTGTGGGACAGGAAAGAAAGTTAAAAAAATAAATAATTAAATTAAAAAATATGTAGAAAAATACATAAAAAACCTACCTAAAATACTGCAATGCACAAATTAGTGTATTTTCATCACCTCCCCACAAAAATAACAATAAAAAGTGATCAAAAAAGTCATACATAACAAAGCTTGGTACCAATAAAAACTACAACTTGTCCCACAAATAAAGAGCCCTGACATATCTCTGTCCACTAAAGAGTCAGAAACCCCAGAGAAATTGTCCATTTTAAAAAAATGATGTTTTACTTAAAAAAGAAACATTCTATGTGCCCCAAAATGAGGCCAAATGAAAGTATATCTCATCACACAATGAATAAGACCCCACAGCAGAAGAATAACATTCATTTTGGAAGGCGGAGATGGAGACTATGAATAAAGTCGCCTTAATGTGCAAACTAGCCTGCGTCCTTAAAGAGTTAATGTTCTGAACACTCCTTTAAGTTATGGTATATAAGACTGGAATATCTCTTTAATGATAGGCATGGTAAATCAGTGATATCCGGCAGTATTGTACATTTGGTTTTGGTTTCCGTCTTCCACAGCGGGGCTGTGTACCAAGAAACGATGATGTCGCAAAGATGGAGATAATGTAGTCTATGAGAGCTGAAGTGCTCATGAATCACGTTATACAGAGCCCTGCCGGGGTGACAGTCTAGGGGCAGATTAATAGGACGGGGCTAATCGATGCGCCATGTAGCTTTCATGATTGTGACATGGTAAATGGGATTGTCCATAAACTACACCCACATGTGTAGAGAAGTAAAGCTGCCGACCCCATAGATAAATAACTGCAGGGTTATGTCATGAAATAACTGCATGATCTACTGTAGGGCGGCTGTCTCCTATATACAGGATATATACAGTAATATGGCTGGTCTAACCAAACATCAATAGTCAGGGTCAACCATGTCCCACTAGACTAGAGGAGCATAAAAATCTTGAAGATTAGGCCAGTGGTACAATGTAGAGTGCCATATGGCTCCGTGTCCATTAAATTGGCACTATGGGCCAGGACCTGGTTGTCCAATACCTTATATCCCCCCCCCCAGGTCAGTGGTTTAGTGTTTTTTATTTTATGGTTTGACCAAAGCCCATCCCTGGTTGTCTAGTGGTTCTGCATCCACCATGGGCTTAGCGATCATGCTAGGAAGCATATAACTTCAAGAATGCCCAGAAAGCAAAGGAGTCAACCTCTGCTCCAAGATGATGCAATGAAAGTGATGACAATTGTACAGAGAAGATGGAAACAAGACTAAGTCGAGACCATAATATTCATGTTCTAAGCTGACTTCCTGCTGGACCTGATGGTGCCATTTTTTGCTATAGGGCCCCTTTTGCAGTCCTGGTACCCATTGTGGGCCTTCCAGTGACTATTCCTTGAGGTCTACTATTTTGTATGACATCACTGATGATGTAATATAATCTTAATGACTATTGTGACTCTAGTGTCTAGAGGTGTGATTATTAATATTTTAAGTGTTTCTTAATCACCTTCCTGGGATTTGAAATACATGGTTATATTCGTTACAGCGCCACACCTGTCTGATGGTTCTATGTAGTAATGCACCTCAGCCTCAATACCTTTAATGGAGGTAAATTGTGATACTACATACAGCCCATGGTCAGCTCTGGAAGAAGGAAACCAATCCAATCCTGGACATCCCCATCAATACATAATATCCCAGGTGTCTAGTGGGTTAATACATAATATCCCAGGTGTTTCATGGCTTACTACATGTTATTCATAGTGTGTAATGAGCAATAGATAATGCCCCTAGTGTTTAATGGGTTAATACATAATATCCCTGGTTTCTAGTGGGTTAATACATAATATCTTTGGTGTTTAGTTGGTTAATACATAATATCCTTGGTGTCTAATGGGTTAAAACATAATATCACAGATGTTTAGTGGGTTAATGCATAATATCTCAGGTGTCTAGTGGGTTAATACATAATATCCTTGGTCTCTAGTGGGTTAATACATAATATTCCTGGTGTCTAATGGGTTCATACATAATATACCTGGCGTGTGGTGAGTTAATACATATTGTCCTTGTTGTCTAGAGAGCAATATATAATATCCCTGGTGTTTAATGGGTTAATACATAATATCCCAGGTGTTTAGTGATTTAATACATATTGGGGCAGATTTACTAAGTCTGCCATACCGTACACCGGTGTTAATAAAGGCCCCGACTGGCGCAGGAACAAGTGATCTATGAAGAGTCTCTGTCCTTGCCATAAATCTCCCGCACGTCCCAGCACCAGAATGGAAATCTACATCAGTGCGGAGCTGGTGTAGATTTCCATTATAACTCATGGCAGACTGTGGAGAGAGAGACTGGTGTCTAGTGGGTTAATAGATCCTATTCCATATCTTTAGGAGCGTAATACATTGTATCCCTGGTGTATACGGTATATAATATCCCTGGTATTTAGTGGCTTAATACAAATGTTCTTGGTGTCTAATGGGTTAATAAATAATATACCACATATTTACTCGAGTATTATATGGTATTCCTGGTGTCTAGTGGGTTAATACATAATATTAAGTTTTTGGTGGTTGAAAATAATGGAGGGAATTCATTACGCCCGATGCTTTATACACCAGTCTGCATCTATTTTGTACTGGGGTCTGATGTACCGAATCTGGTCTAAGCTGTGCCCGTCAGAGCCCCAAAAACAGAGGAAATATGGTAAGCCCCCGGAGGCCATGTATGCCATAAACCCTGCCCACGATTTCTTAAAGTAGCCAGGATGGAATAAAATTTCACCAGGAAGTCATAAACATTTGAAAAAAAAAAAAGTGCAACTTTTTGGTATGTAGTGAATTATATTATATCCCTGGTGTCTTGAGGTTTAATACATTTTAGCTCTTGTGTCCAGTACATACACGGTAATGTCTCTTGTGCATATTGGGTTAATAAATAACACCCCAATGTCTAGGGAGAGGGAAAATTAAACAAGTAACCTGTGAACCTGTCTGGAGTTCTGTAGATAGGACCCGGGTGCCATGGGGTCATCACGATGAAATGCAGATAATGTAGAATGTTCTGCAAGTTCCCTTTGATATCCATCGGAGGCATAAAAATGCTGACAACCGGTCCTATCAAGGACAACTGGCCCTATCGCTAAGGGTTGTCACCTCCCCTGTACACATCATGTACTTCTGATAGAGACATCTATGAAAATTCCAAACCAAAAATTTACCAAAATCACCTCATCAGTATTTCCCCATTTCTACATTTTGAAGCTTCTATACATTGCTGAAATCATTCGGCCATGTCTTGAAGAAGTTCTGTAATGTTCATGTTCTTTTAAGAAACCCAGCGGTGATGATTTTTGGCTATTGTTTCACGTGGTCCATTTACGATTTATGCAAAAATTCCCACCTCAAAATTAAGAACCGTTCCCGTCCGAGCGTAGGATGTAACAATGCTTTACAATTTGTATCGCTTTAAACTCGAGCACTTTGGGTCTTACATATGTATTCACAAATCACCTCCGAGGCTTTCTTGCTTCGCAGGAACTTGGCACCTCACCAATATGGCAAGAACACTAAGAAAATTCTCAACCTGAGCTTCTTGTCCCTTTTGTGTGTAAACCAGCGCTCGACTCTCCAAGAGCTGAGCCGCCGCTGGCTTTGTGTACTGAATAGAGCCGGGAAAAGAGCCTGAACAAACACTCGAATTAGCGAGATGTGAGGGCGGCCGGAGGTCCGTAAACCGATTCAACAATGGAGAATGAAGATGTAATATTGGTATTACTGTTACCAATACAAATGTGTGGGCAACGTCCCGGACTGAGACTTGTTCCAGAGTCGTGTAGCATTTAAAGAACAATCTGGCACCAAGAAACTTCCCTCTACGCTTGGAAACAAGCTCTCGCACAGGTGTAGGACTCGTCACATGTAATATAATTAGGGGATCTGTGGGCTCATTATATAACCAGAGCGGGTAGAGATGATTTTTAAAAAAAATAGTTTTGATTTGATACGATTTAATTCGGTTTGCAGAAATTTATCCTGAATCCAAAGTGCTCCTATTGCCCTGGAATGTTGTGTATGACACTCTGAGGTCGCCAGCCTGGAAAGAAGCAATGATTATCAAAGTTATCCCTTTTTAGGGAGTAGTTTTGGGTTTGTTATATTAATCCTGTGCAAGGTAAAGTCTACTAGTTTCCCAGCAGTGGTGGTATAGTACAGAACATAATGGACAACACAGGAGAAGTGCGGACATAGTAGTGGTAGGAGTATAGTACAGAACATGACAGACAAAGCAGGAGATGTGTGTATATGGTGGAAGAGTGAAGAAATCAGGCGATACCTTTTAGAGGCTAACTGAGTATATTTGATAGTGAGCTTTCGAGAGTACTAGCTCTCTTCTTCAGACATAGTGTTATACAAGAAACTGAAAATTCACAGACTTTTTATACACAAAAGACATGGACCTTCAAAGGATCTTAGAATCTTTAAAAATAACAAAATGCAATCTAAGTAGAGAAGTTATTTACAACAGGTCTGGAAATAAACAATCTGGAAACTTGTGGTGCATGACGGAGGTGGTGATTTGTGACCCTCACAGGTCATACATAGTGTGACTTGAAGCTGGCATGAATATTAAGTCCAAATTGCAGAGTTTGAAATTTTTGCATTAACTTATATTCCCATTCCTTTCTCTCCCTCTGCGTCTTAAAATGTCCCATCAAAACCACAACCCGCAAATCTTCAATAGAGTGGTCTTCTCCGGAGAAATGTGCGGCCACTGGGAGATCTGTTCTGCTGTTATTAATGGTGAATCTGTGTGAGTTCATGCGCTGACTGATACAAATCAAAAGTGACGGACAACCAATTCAACAAAGCGGCAGCCATTAACAGAGACAGTCTGCTCACATATAAAGAGACCCAGAAAGAAGCCAGAGTGCCCCTAGTTGTCACCTTCAACCCACAGCTGGAGATCCTACGAAGGATTGCCAAGGAGCTCCAACCTGTGCTACATAGGGACAACAGACTCAAGGACATATTTCCAGTCCCCCCTCTCCTCTCCTCTCCTTTCCTTTCCTTTTGGCAACCACCAAACCTGAGGCGTATTATTGTCCGAAATGCCCTGAAGGCCCCAACTGAAAATGGCACCTCACCTTGCCTGCAAAACAGGTGCAAGACCTGCAGATACATCCACACTGCTGACAGTGTACCTATCCCACAGTCACAACAGGTGCACAGAATTAGGGGGACATTTTCCTGCAGGTCTTCCAATGTGGTGTACCTCATAATGTGTGTGCAATGTCCCTCCACAGGCCTCTATGTGGGGGAAACAGGGCAGAGACTTAGTCAGCGCATGAACTCACACAGATCCAATATTAATAACAGCAGAACCAATCTCCCAGTGGCTGCACATTTCTCCGGAGAAAACCACTCTATTGAAGATTTGCGGGTTGTGGTTTTAATGAGACATTTTAAGATGCAGAGGGAGAGAAAGGAATGGGAATATAAGTTAATGCAAAAATTTCAAACTCTGCAATTTGGACTTAATATTCATGCCAGCTTCATGTCACACTATGTATGAACTGTGAGGGTCACAAATCACCACCTGATAGCAAACAGATAACAGATCCCTCTGTTACGCACCACAACTTTCCAGTTTATTTCCTGACCTGTTGTAAATAACTTCTCTAATTATATTGCATTTTGTTATTTTTAAAGATTCTAAGATCCTTTGAACATCCATGTCTTTTGTGTATAAAACATCTGTGAATTTTCAGTTTCTTGTCTGTCTGATGAATTTTCAGTTTCACCATGTCTGATGAAGAGAGCTAGTA
This sequence comes from Leptodactylus fallax, assembly GCA_947044405.1. Lineage (NCBI taxonomy): Eukaryota > Metazoa > Chordata > Amphibia > Anura > Leptodactylidae > Leptodactylus > Leptodactylus fallax. Next base: position 26,600 of record CAMRHE010000613.1, on the reverse strand, counting down.
CTCTCGAAAGCTTACTATCAAATATACTCAGTTAACCTCTAAAAGGTATCACATGATTCCTTCACTCTTCCACTACTTTCTATGGCTAACAGGGTACAACATTATACTACTATGTGCGTATATTGTAAAAGTAGTAGTAGTAGTAGTAGTAGTAGCAGCGGTGGTACAGAACAGAACATAATGGATAACACAGAAGATGTGTGGACATAGTAGTAGTAGTAATAGTACAGAACATGACGAACAAGGCAGGAGATACAGTATGTGGATGTGGGAGTAGTAGTAGTACAGTATGGAACGTGATGGACAACACAGGATATAAGTAGCCATTTAGGGTTAGTAGTAGCAGTACAGTATGGGAATATTATGGACCATGCAGCAGAGGTGCAGCTATGTAGGAGTAGTAGTAGTACAGTATGGAACATGATGGACAACACAGGACATATGAGGTTGTAGGTGTAGTAGTAGTACATTATGGAACAAAATGGATGGGCAGGCAGTGGCTTCATTGGCCCAGTGATAAAACCCAGTCCAGATTTTCACTAGTGCCAGATCATTGGCACCAGGCAGAGTTGTCTGAAAATCCTTGTAGACCCGTGTCTGATTCATTTCACAAATATAAAGGTCTCTGAATCTGAAGAGGACAATTTTGAGTTGTAAAATCGCGGCTGACATTTTGTGTTATTCTAGTAGGCCAAATCCAAAAAGTTTTGGATGTGCTGAAATTCAAAATTTTTGGGAAACTCAAAGCCAGCTCATACCATACAGGAAACCTCATAACAGTGATAGTAAAAGTCATGTCCATTGGGTAAAACCCAATATGGGGCACGTGGAGCAAAACCAGCAATGGACAGGCCAAAGTGCGAGGGAAGAAATTAGTACATGGTATATTTTATTTGATTTTTTTTTTAAAAGAATTTCTAGTAATTTTGTTGTTTTTCTTCTTGTCTGGAGCATTTACATTAAACAGTCATTTATATAATTAGTGATAATCTCATTTATGAATTAATGGATTATCCGGGGCTGGAAAAGATCAATTAGCAAATTTAGTTTTCTTTACTTTACTTCAGGCAATCTGTGTCTGTGTTTAACTCATTTTCTGCTATTTATTCAGTTAGAACATTCTTCTATCTATCTGTCCAAAGTTCTCTATATCCACCCATAGACAGTAAGATCTGACCACATCCTGTCTAAGAACATAGGGTTAAGTTATATGAATTATTCTACATAGGAGCAGTATTATAGTAGTTATATTCTTATACTTAGGAGCAGTGTTATAGTAGTTATATTCTTGTACATAGGAGCAGTATTATAGTAGTTATATTCTTGTACATAGGAGCAGTATTATAGTAGTTATATTCTTGTACATAGGAGCAGTATTATAGTAGTTATATTCTTGTACATAGGAGCAGCATTATAGTAGTTATAGTCTTGTACATAGGAGCAGTATTATAGTAGTTATATTCTTGTACATAGGAGGTAGTATTATAGTAGTTATATTCTTGTACATAGGAGCAGTATTATAGTAGTTATATTCTTGTACATAGGAGCAGTATTATAGTAGTTATATTCTTGTACATATGGGACAGTATTATAGTAGTTATATTCTTGTACATAGGAGCAGTATTATAGTAGTTATATTCTTGTACATAGGGGGCAGTATTATAGTAGTTATATTCTTGTACATAGGAGTAGTATTATAGTAGTTATATTCTTGTATATAGGAGGCAGTATTATAGTAGTTATATTCTTGTATATAGGAGGCAGTATTATAGTAGTTATATTCTTGTACATAGGAGTAGTATTATAGTAGTTATATTCTTGTATATAGGAGGCAGTATTATAGTAGTTATATTCTTGTATATAGGAGGCAGTATTATAGTAGTTATATTCTTGTACATAGGAGCAGTATTATAGTAGTTATATTCTTGTACATAGGAGGTAGTATTATAGTAGTTATATTCTTGTACATAGGAGCAGTATTATAGTAGTTATATTCTTGTACATAGAGGGCAGTATTATAGTAGTTATATTCTTGTACATAGGAGCAGTATTATAGTAGTTATATTGTTGTACATAGTAGTAGTATTATAGTAGTTATATTCTTGTACATAGGAGCAGTATTATAGTAGTTATATTCTTGTACATAGGAGAAGTATTATAGTAGTTATATTCTTGTACATAGGAGCAGTATTATAGTAGTTATATTCTTGTACATAGGAGCAGTATTATAGTAGATATATTCTTGTACATAGGAGCAGTATTATAGTAGTTATATTCTTGTACATAGGAGCAGTATTATAGTAGTTATATTCTTGTACATAGGAGCAGTATTATAGTAGTTATATTCTTGTACATAGGAGCAGTATTATAGTGGTTATATTCTTGTACATAGGAGGTAGTATTATAGTAGTTATATTCTTGTATATAGGAGCAGTATTATAGTAGTTATATTCTTGTACATAGGAGCAGTATTATAGTAGTTATATTCTTGTACATAGGAGTAGTATTATAGTAGTTATATTCTTGTACATAGGAGCAGTATTATAGTAGTTATATTCTTGTACACAGGAGCAGTATTATAGTAGTTATATTCTTGTACATAGGAGCAGTATTATAGTAGTTATATTCTTGTACATAGGAGCAGTATTATAGTAGTTATATTCTTGTACATAGGAGCAGTATTATAGTAGTTATATTCTTGTACATAGGAGCAGTATTATAGTAATTATATTCTTGTACATAGGAGCAGTATTATAGTAGTTATATTCTTGTACACGGTGCAGTATTTTCACAGTTATTGCTATTACTTGTACTGTAGATAGGGTGCAGTATTATCATACGTACAATATAACATGAATGACGAGAGAGCCCAAAAGCACCTCTATGCCTGCAATGAGTAATCCCTGCAGAAGCAAATGAGAGAAATTATTGGTGAGATCAAGTGTTGAGATGAAATATAGCTGCAGCAGGAGAGAGGGAGAGGTTGTGTACTCTGCTGCTACAGTAATATCTGGTAACACAGCCCTTCAGATTTCTCCCTCCTAATGTATATATAGCACTGTATTGCAGGGCTCTGGGGCTCACAGTATACCCTCCCTGCATTATTCTGGAATTCACAGGTCAATGCATTTGATATGCTGTATTGTGACTGCAGCAGATCTGTATCCTGGGATCAAGTCTTGTATTTTAATATTTTCAATATAAAAAAAATGAACCAGGTGGCGGTGTGAGACACCGGACTGTGGTGGAATAGCTCCACCAAGAGGCATCACAACAGCCTGGAATGACCCATAGATACAAAGTATCCACATGCAGGGCACGTGGCGATGCCTGGTCAGCAGTTATACACTGTTATGGACCGTCACTACAAATCTACATAGAGAATATCTGAGAAATGTTTAAAAGCCAATTTCCTAAAGGAATATTAACATAAGTGTGATATCGATATTATCACACATGTCTGCAGGGAAGTGTGAAAACTGCACAGATCACCGAAGCCCATAAAATATTGTCTAGAGCTTTTAGTGCATCAAGTATTAAATTCCACAGAATAGGTAATGAATGCCTGATCCTTGGTGGTCCGACCTCTGGGACCCCTAATGATCAAAAGCACGGGATTCACAATTTAACCAGAATGAATGCTCTGACAGTCAAACATAATCTCTATAGTACAGAGATGTTCTAGTCTTCTCTTCGACAGTCTCATAGACATAAATGGAGTGGTAATGTGTATGCTTAACCACTGATCCATCCATATATGGGGGCTCCGGACCCCATCTCATCTGTATAAAATATAGGCTGCTATATTTGTGACTGCTGGGGATATAAGAGATGTACTTCATTTTATTAAATATTCATGGAGGATATTTATTACAAAGAGCAGGTACAGTATATGATACAACCAGTATTATAGTAGTTATATTCTTGTACATAGGAGCAGTATTATAGTAGTTATATCCTTGTACATAGGAGCAGTATTATAGTAGTTATATTCTTGTACATAGGAGCAGTATTATAGTAGTTATATTCTTGTACATAGGAGCAGTATTATAGTAGTTATATTCTTGTACATAGGAGCAGTATTATAGTAGTTATATTCTTGTACATAGGAGCAGTATTATAGTAGTTATATTCTTGTACATAGGAGCAGTATTATAGTAGTTATATTCTTGTACATAGGAGCAGTATTATAGTAGTTATATTCTTGTACATAGGAGTAGTATTATAGTAGTTATATTCTTGTACATAGGAGCAGTATTATAGTAGTTATATTCTTGTACATAGGAGCAGTATTATAGTAGTTATATTCTTGTACATAGGAGCAGTATTATAGTAGTTATATTCTTGTACATAGGGGTAGTATTATAGTAGTTATATTCTTGTACATAGGGGTAGTATTATAGTAGTTATATTCTTGTACAGAGGAGTAGTATTATAGTAGTTACATTCTTGTACATAGGAGCAGTATTATAGTAGTTATATTCTTGTACATAGGAGCAGTATTATACTAGTTACATTCTTGTACATAGGAGTAGTATTATAGTAGTTATATTCTTGTACATAGGAGCAGTATTATAGTAGTTATATTCTTGTACATAGAGGCAGTATTATAGTAGTTATATTCTTGTACAGAGGAGTAGTATTATAATAGTTACATTCTTGTACAGAGGAGGCAGTATTATAGTAGTTATATTCTTGTACATAGGAGCAGTATTATACTAGTTATATTCTTGTACATAGGAGCAGTATTATAGTAGTTATATTCTTGTACATAGGAGGTAGTATTATAGTAGTTATATTCTTGTACATAGGAGCAGTATTATAGTAGTTATATTCTTGTACATAGGAGGTAGTATTATAGTAGTTATATTCTTGTACATAGGGGGCAGTATTATAGTAGTTATATTCTTGTACATAGGAGCAGTATTATAGTAGTTATATTCTTGTACATAGGAGCAGTATTATAGTAGTTATATTCTTGTACATAGGAGCAGTATTATAGTAGTTATATTTCTGTACATAGGGGGCAGTATTATAGTAGTTATATTCTTGTACATAGGAGTAGTATTATAGTAGTTATATTCTTGTACATAGGAGCAGTATTATAGTAGCTATATTCTTGTACATAGGAGGCAGTATTATGGTAGTTATATTCTTGTACATAGGAGTAGTATTATAGTAGTTATATTCTTGTACATAGGAGCAGTATTATAGTAGTTATATTCTTGTACATAGGAGTAGTATTATAATAGCTATATTCTTGTACATAGCATAGGAGTAGTATTATAGTAGTTATATTCTTGTACATAGGGGGCAGTATTATAGTAGTTATATTCTTGTACATAGGAGTAGTATTATAGTAGTTATATTCTTGTACATAGGGGGCAGTATTATAGTAGTTATATTCTTGTACATAGGAGTAGTATTATAGTAGTTATATTCTTGTACATAGGGGGCAGTATTATAGTAGTTATATTCTTGTATATAGGAGGCAGTATTATAGTAGTTATATTCTTGTACATAGGAGCAGTATTATAGTAGTTATATTCTTGTACATAGGAGTAGTATTATAGTAGTTATATTCTTGTACATAGGAGCAGTATTATAGTAGCTATATTCTTGTACATAGGAGGCAGTATTATAGTAGTTATATTCTTGTACATAGGAGTAGTATTATAGTAGTTATATTCTTGTACATAGGAGCAGTATTATAGTAGTTATATTCTTGTACATAGGAGCTGTATTATAGTAGTTATATTCTTGTACATAGGAGTAGTATTATAGTAGCTATATTCTTGTACATAGCATAGGAGTAGTATTATAGTAGTTATATTCTTGTACATAGGGGGCAGTACTATAGTAGTTATATTCTTGTACATAGGAGTAGTATTATAGTAGTTATATTCTTGTACATAGGGGGCAGTATTATAGTAGTTATATTCTTGTACATAGGAGTAGTATTATAGTAGTTATATTCTTGTACATAGGAGCAGTATTATAGTAGCTATATTCTTGTACATAGGAGGCAGTATTATAGTAGTTATATTCTTGTACATAGGAGTAGTATTATAGTAGTTATATTCTTGTACATAGGAGCAGTATTATAGTAGTTATATTCTTGTACATAGGAGCTGTATTATAGTAGTTATATTCTTGTACATAGGAGTAGTATTATAGTAGCTATATTCTTGTACATAGCATAGGAGTAGTATTATAGTAGTTATATTCTTGTACATAGGGGGCAGTATTATAGTAGTTATATTCTTGTACATAGGAGAAGAATTATAGTAGTTATATTCTTGTACATAGGGGGCAGTATTATAGTAGTTATATTCTTGTACATAGGAGTAGTATTATAGTAGTTATATTCTTGTACATAGGGGGCAGTATTATAGTAGTTATATTCTTGTATATAGGAGGCAGTATTATAGTAGTTATATTCTTGTATATAGGAGGCAGTATTATAGTAGTTATATTCTTGTACATAGGAGCAGTATTATAGTAGTTATATTCTTGTACATAGGAGGTAGTATTATAGTAGTTATATTCTTGTACATAGGAGCAGTATTATAGTAGTTATATTCTTGTACATAGAGGGCAGTATTATAGTAGTTATATTCTTATATATAGGAGGCAGTATTATAGTAGTTATATTCTTGTATATAGGAGGCAGTATTATAGTAGTTATATTCTTGTACATAGGAGCAGTATTATAGTAGTTATATTCTTGTACATAGGAGGTAGTATTATAGTAGTTATATTCTTGTACATAGGAGCAGTATTATAGTAGTTATATTCTTGTACATAGAGGGCAGTATTATAGTAGTTATATTCTTGTACATAGGGGGCAGTATTATAGTAGTTATATTCTTGTATATAGGAGGCAGTATTATAGTAGTTATATTCTTGTATATAGGAGGCAGTATTATAGTAGTTATATTCTTGTACATAGGAGCAGTATTATAGTAGTTATATTCTTGTACATAAGAGGTAGTATTATATTAGTTATATTCTTGTACATAGGAGCAGTATTATAGTAGTTATATTCTTGTACATAGGGGGCAGTATTATAGTAGTTATATTCTTGTACATAGGAGTAGTATTATAGTAGTTATATTCTTGTACATAGGAGCAGTATTATAGTAGCTATATTCTTGTACATAGGAGGCAGTATTATAGTAGTTATATTCTTGTACATAGGAGTAGTATTATAGTAGTTATATTCTTGTACATAGGAGCAGTATTATAGTAGTTATATTCTTGTACATAGGAGCTGTATTATAGTAGTTATATTCTTGTACATAGGAGTAGTATTATAGTAGCTATATTCTTGTACATAGCATAGGAGTAGTATTATAGTAGTTATATTCTTGTACATAGGAGCAGTATTATAGTAGTTATATTCTTGTACATAGGAGGTAGTATTATAGTAGTTATATTCTTGTACATAGGAGCAGTATTATAGTAGTTATATTCTTGTACATAGGAGGCAGTATTATAGTAGTTATATTCTTGTACATAGGAGGTAGTATTATAGTAGTTATATTCTTGTACATAGGAGCAGTATTATAGTAGTTATATTCTTGTACATAGGAGCAGTATTATAGTAGTTATATTCTTGTACATAGGAGCAGTATTATAGTAGTTATATTCTTGTACATAGGAGCAGTATTATAGTAGTTATATTCTTGTACATAGGGGCAGTATTATAGTAGTTATATTCTTGTACATAGGGGCAGTATTATAGTAGTTATATTCTTGTACATAGGGGGCAGTATTATAGTAGTTATATTCTTGTACATAGAGGCAGTATTATAGTAGTTATATTCTTGTAGATAGGAGCAGTATTATAGTAGTTATATTCTTGTACATAGGGGCAGTATTATAGTAGTTATATTCTTGTACATAGGGGCAGTATTATAGTAGTTATATTCTTGTACATAGGAGCAGTATTATAGTAGTTATATTCTTGTACATAGGAGGCAGTATTATAGTAGATATATTCTTGTACATAGGAGCAGTATTATAGTAGTTATATTCTTGTACATAGGAGGTAGTATTATAGTAGTTATATTCTTGTACATAGGAGCAGTATTATAGTAGTTATATTCTTGTACATAGCAGCAGTATTATAGTAGTTATATTCTTGTACATAGCAGCAGTATTATAGTAGTTATATTCTTGTACATAGGAGCAGTATTATAGTAGTTATATTCTTGTACATAGGAGCAGTATTATGGTACTTATATTCTTGTACATAGGAGCAGTATTATAGTAGTTATATTCTTGTACATAGGAGCAGTATTATAGTAGTTATATTCTTGTACATAGGAGCAGTATTATAGAAGTTATATTCTTGTACATAGGAGCAGTATTATAGTAGTTATATTCTTGTACATAGGGGCAGTATTATAGTAGTTATATTCTTGTACTTAGGAGCAGTATTATAAAAGTTACTGGGCACATTATTATACAGTATCAGTACAGTCATGTTGTTTTGAGACTTTCCAAATGAATTGAACAAAGTGTTATTCTACTTTAGTCATTGGTTGTACCATATAAAAATATAGTGCGCCTTCTAGATATTTCAAACCTATTTTATCAGATGACAAACTGGTGTGTGTTACTTTATATTATATACATTGCTTAGCTAATAGCTTTCAGGTATGGTACAATGTATAAGATTAGGTAATCCCAATGAGCTATTATGTGTATAGAAAGAATGTGAAGTGTATTTATCCTTAGTCTTATCTATCTTCAGATACATTACTGATGTATATTGCATGCACAGAAGGCGTGTATTACAGTACTTTGTGATATAATGTATATATAATGTATATGTGCTGCTTCCCTCCTGGTTCTGGCTCGTTAAAAGAGACAAATGTAAAGTGTCAGCCGCTTCTCGACAGGTTTTAGAGGGAATTAAGAGCAATCGTTGCTTTCTTAGACTAAATGTAATTATTAGTGGTTCTATTATCATCATCCTCATTACTCTGCATTATTGATTAAGGACGAGGCAGGGTGTAAATATTTAATACACTGTAGTTTAATGCATTGAGTACAGACAGTCGGGATGCAGCGCTGGAAGACGACACATATGGAGAAGTTGTGTAAACCAGCGGACGACTTCTTATAGCTTCATTTGTAAATAATTTAGAAACTTAAAAAAATTGAACATAGAAAGAGACGCAGCGGATACGAGTATGTGGAGAACACCTGATGGTGAATAAGTAGGGATACAGATGGGCGAACTTCTCACGAGGCACTTCAGGTTCTCCGGGCTCTGAAGAGCGGCCATTTTAGTTTGTCGAAGATGAATCCTCAATTGTTTGGTTTCAATAAAAATGAACAATTTGAATTATTTGGGTCGAAGCCAGCTAGAAACGAATCAGTTCGCCCCCTCTGTAGTAGGAAATAGACCTTCCTTCCTTTCTTATCTGTATTATCTATCTATCTATCTATCTATCTCATATCTATCATCTATCTATCTCATATCTATCTATCTATCTATCTCATATCTATCTATCTATCTCATATCTATCTATCTATCTCATATCTATCTCATATCTATCTATCTATCTATCTATCTATCTCATATCTATCTATCTATCTATCTATCTATCTATCTCCTATCTATCTCATATCTATCTATCTCATATCTATCTATCTATCTATCTATCTCATATCTATCTATCTATCTATCTATCTCATATCTATCATCTATCTATCTATCTCCTATCTATCTCCTATCTATCTATCTATCTATCTCATATCTATCTATCTATCTATCTATCTCATATCTATCTATCTATCTATCTCATATCTATCTATCTATCTATCTATCTCATATCTATCTATCTATCTATCTATATCATATCTATCTATCTATCTATCTATCTCATATCTATCTATCTATCTCATATCTATCTATCTATCTATCTATCTATCTATCTATCTACCTCATATCTATCTATCTCATATCTATCTATCTATCTATCTATCTATCTCATATCTATCTATCTCATATCTATCTATCTATCTATCTATCTATCTATCTCATATCTATCTATCTATCTATCTCATATCTATCTATATATCTATCTATCTATCTCATATCTATCTATCTATCTATCTATCTATTTATCTCATATCTATCTATCTATCTATCTATCTCATATCTATCTATCTATCTATCTATCTATCTCATATCTATCTATCTATCTATCTATCTATCTATCTCATATCTATTTATCTATCTATCTATCTATCTATCTATCTATCTATCTATTTATCTATTAGAATGGTGTGGAGTTGCAAAATTGCAGTTTCACCACTTTCTTATGGGTTTTGCTTTTACAACGTTCACAGTGTGTGCTATAATGTATATTCTGCTGGTCAGTGTGATCATGATGATAACAAATTTGTATAGTTTTTTTACCTTACTTTTTACTTTTTTTTTTTACCTTTTTCCCTCAAAACTTTGAGAAAACACCCATAACTACTATATATTTCTACAGATCTGTGTATGATGCTTTGCTTTGTGGGACAATTCATAGTATTTTTTACACCATTTTGGGGAACTTATGACGTTTTCATCACTTTTTATTCAAATAGTTTTTGGCGGTGACAACACGAATAAAAAATGTGAGCTAGTGTGAGCTTGTTTTCTTTCCTGTTTCGGCATTTATCATATGGGATATAAAATTCTGTATTTCTATAGTTCAAACATTTTTGGTGGGATAACTAATATTTTTAGGTTTGCTTTTGTTTATGTATTTTTATACATCTGCGGAAGGGGGGAGGGTGATGTGAACTTGTTTTTTTTTATTTTTTCTATATTTTTTTTTTATTTTAAAACTTTTTTTTTTCTTATTTTAGACCTCCTTGGGGGTCAAATCTCAGAGATCTGATCGCCTATACAATACACTGCATTACTTACGTGTGTACTAATGACTGGAGATGCGAGAACCTCGTGAGATTTGTTTTGTGAATTTTGACAAGATTTGCCCCAGGGTTTTCATTTTTGGTGCAGATTGTAAGTTTAGGCCCATAAAAGGTGTGGAAAAATAAAAACACACCTTTCCTCCCCTATCCTGAACTCCGTCTCAGCCTCTGGTCTTCCTTCCCGGGGTCACTGTTGTCTTCTGCCCTCCTTTGTGATGTGAGAAGTCCCAGGTCACTGCTGAGGTTTCTGAGTGGGCCATAGTGGTCACGTGGGGGGCATTGACGTCATAATGATGTCAAAGAAAGAAAAATGACAGGGCCGCCTGACAATGGGGACCCGATGCCGCGGCGTAGCCTCTGAGTATTATATCCTGGGCCTGAAGAGACCTTGGAGTATAATAATGATTTTTGGGTAAAGAACCTAAAATTTTCTAATTTTTTAATTTTTGGAAAATTTTGTAATGCATCCAGATCTTTATCAAGTGGTTTACTCATCTCCAATGACAGGCCTGGACATCAGAAGTAAGGTCTTACTGGCAGATTTTGCCCTGGATTTTGATGCAGATTTCACCAGAGCAATATTAAAACCTTCTACACACGTAATAAAGACTCAGATGACCTTTCCGTGCTGAGACTGTAACGAACCCTGTGCTGATGAAGCTGCAGATCCATCTTCTGCCCTTGTGCTTCCTACCTGAAGGCTGTCGCTGCCATCTGTGCTAAAAGCAGGTGATTCCTAAAGGTGTAAATGGATGGAGGATAAAAGTGACGTCTCCTGTGGGACGGTGGTGTGAGCGGGAGGAAAACTGTGCTCAGCAGAATCTCATCCCGCTGGAATCGGCATCTTAAGTACTGGTTGTATATGGCTCTTATTCTATCCATTCTGGAGCAAGGAGGTTAGAAACTTAGGCATCAAATGGTTAAATGGTTAATGGTGTTTTTAAAAATGTGCAAATATACATTACATATATACAGCCAAGAAGTGCCCCTGTATTGTGCAAGTATAGTATAGTGTAAGTATTGTCCAGACCTGTCTCTATTGACTGCAGTGACTGCATCAGCAGAATAGTGAGTGCAGCTCTGGTGTATAATACAGGATGTAACTAAGGATCAGTACAGGATAAGTAATGTAATGTATGTACACAGTGACTGTACCAGCAGAATAGTGAGCGCAGCTCTGGAGTATAATACAGGATGTAACTCAGGATCAATTACAGGATAAGTAATGTAATGTATGTACACAGTGACTGCACCAGCAGAATAGTGAGCGCAGCTCTGGAGTATAATACAGGATATAACTCAGGATCAGTACAGGATAAGTAATGTAATGTATGTACACAGTGACTGTACCAGCAGAATAGTGAGTGCAGCTCTGGTGTATAATACAGGATGTAACTCAGGATCAGTACAGGATAAGTAATGTAATGTATGTACACAGTGACTGCACCAGCAGAATAGTGAGTGCAGCTCTGGAGTATAATACAGGATGTAACTCAGGATCAGTACAGGATAAGTAATGTAATGTATGTACACAGTGACTGCACCAGCAGAATAGTGAGTGCAGCTCTGGAGTATAATACAGGATGTAACTCAGGATCAGTACAGGATAAGTAATGTAATGTATGTACACAGTGACTGCACCAGCAGAATAGTGAGCGCAGCTCTGGAGTATAATACAGGATGTAACTCAGGATCAGTACAGGATAAGTAATGTAATGTATGTACACAGTGACTGCACCAGCAGAATAGTGAGCGCAGCTCTGGGGTATAATACAGGATGTAACTCAGGATCAGTACAGGATAAGTAATGTAATGTATGTACACAGTGACTGTACCAGCAGAATAGTGAGCGCAGCTCTGGAGTATAATACAGGATGTAACTCAGGATCAGTACAGGATAAGTAATGTAATGTATGTACACAGTGACTGCACCAGCAGAATAGTGAGTGCAGCTCCGGAGTATAATACAGGATGTAACTCAGGATCAGTACAGGATAGGTAATGTAATGTATGTACACAGTGACTGCACCAGCAGAATAGTGAGCGCAGCTCTGGAGTATAATACAGGATGTAACTCAGGATCAGTACAGGATAAGTAATGTAATGTATGTACACAGTGACTGCACCAGCAGAATAGTGAGTGCAGCTCTGGAGTATAATACAGGATGTAACTCAGGATCAGTACAGGATAAGTAATGTAATGTATGTACACAGTGACTGTACCAGCAGAATAGTGAGCGCAGCTCTGGAGTATAATACAGGATGTAACTCAGGATCAGTACAGGATAAGTAACGTAATGTATGTACACAGTGACTGCACCAGCAGAATAGTGAGCGCAGCTCTGCAGTATAATACAGGATGTAACTCAGGATCAGTACAGGATAAGTAATGTAATATATGTACACAGTGACTGCATCAGCAGAATAGTGAGCGCAGCTCTGGAGTATAATACATTATGTAACTCAGGATCAGTACAGGATAAGTAATGTATGTACACAGTGACTGCACCAGCAGAATAGTGAGCGCAGCTCTGGAGTATAATACAGGATGTAACTCAGGATCAGTACAGGATAAGTAATGTAATGTATGTACACAGTGACTGCACCATCAGAATAGTGAGCGCAGCTCTGGAGTATAATACAGGATGTAACTCAGGATCAGTACAGGATAAGTAATGTAATGTATGTACACAGTGACTGCACCAGCAGAATAGTGAGCGCAGCTCTGGAGTATAATACATTATGTAACTCAGGATCAGTACAGGATAAGTAATGTATGTACACAGTGACTGCACCAGCAGAATAGTGAGCGCTGCTCTGGAGTATAATACAGGATGTAACTCAGGATCAGTAGATTTTGGTAAATTAGTTCTAGATGTTAATTGTAATGTTGTGCCCCTATGTGGATTTACTATATGACCTCTGAAGTGCCATTAAGATATTTTATATTGTCAAAAAGGTTCTTATGCTGGGTCCTGTTATGTTAGTACATATATGTAGGTCACTAAGCAATAAATATCCCCTGTTATAATGAAGAAGAATAAGGACGGTGTGAGGGAAACTGAGAAGGAGAAGGAAAGACCTAGAATAGAGAGGACAGGATGTAAATGGTTTTATTACATTCAGACTCCAGGATGTCTCAGAGCTCCGTGACCTTGAACTAATGGCTCATTAGACATCACACCTGACACCGGGCTAAAAAGTTCCCAATTATCATCTCTTTGTCAGCAATCCATTTCATGTCGCGTTGATCTTCTATGAAGTGGCGGATTAACGTCCGACCATGAATAAACTTTTATATTTTCTCGGATAAAGCACATGGTCCCTTTTATTTTTTCTGGAGATCTTTGGACTATTCTTTGCTCTTGAGGTCGGAGAGTCCTGTAATAGCTAATGAGATTGAGGAAAATTCACAGAAAGCTAAGTCTGTAGCTGGGCATGAACTTCAGACAACGCTGAGCACTGGTGGCCAGCAAGTGCTATTCCTAACCCCTCAATTTCCCATACACATGGACACTCAGCCAGGTGTGCATGTTTTCTGAATATTGAGAGGGGGGTAACTGCATAGAAATTCCTCCAGCAGTAGCTTATCTTCCCTGAGAACAAGAGGAGCAAGCATGTTGAAATCCGTCAGTCCAATACTTCTATCCCTTAACAGAAGACTCTGAATACCTCTGTACACATTGGATGGTCAACTGGGGCTGCAGAAATTGGTTCAGCTGACATGTATCTGATGAGTATGGCCGCTGTGTGTATCCCCTTTGTGCTCTGTGGCGTGCTATTACATCACATCATTGGGTTACTGATATATTATATAGCTGGGACCTGAGACTAACTGCAGGAGTTGGAAAATGCTCCGAATCTGTAAGAAAACCTCTCATATGCCATGTTCAATAGTGATCACAGCATCTGGGAGGTGAATAGCTGGGGCGCGCCTTGTCTCTCACCCATAGAACAACCTGGGTGAGATTTTGGTCTTCCAAGGGATAGTCATGGTAGCCAAGAATTCAGTGATCAGCCTCCTGGCTGCCTTCTCCCCTACTGGTAGATAGCATATGTATAATATACTGCAATATCGAAGAATTGCAGTATATTGTATAGATGATCAAGTGATATTTGTTCAAATCTCCTTGTGGAACAGTAAATAAACTAAAAAGTAAAAGTGTTAAAAGTTTAAAAAAAAAATAGGCAGCTAAAAAACCCTTTTGTATTAAAAATGGAAGCAATAAAATAAAAAAGTATTCATAAAAATATGTAAAAATTAAGTAATTTTCCCAGTACAGTAAAAACCATAAAAAGAAACAAATACTGAAATGTGCAAATTAATGTTTTTTGTGTCTCTCTTCCCCCTCAATAAATCAAAAAAAGTGATCAAAAAGCTTCATATAATTGAAAATGGTACCAATGAAAACTGCAACTTGCCCTGCAAAAAAAGAGCCCTCCCGTAGCTCCACCAACAAAAAAGTAAAAAAGTTATGAATGTCAGATTATAGCGCCCTCTAGAAAACCATGTGTATATGCAAAATGGCTTATAATTCAGCCATAGTAGTAAAACTCCATAATATCGTCATAAATATGATATTGCCGTAATCGTAATAACCCACCAGAAGTTTTAATGCAGCGTGAAAAACATTAGAAAAATCACAAGAAATTATGACAATATTGTACTTTTTTTGTGGTTACCCTAAAAACATTAACAAAAGCTAATAAAAATTTCATAAGTACCCCAAAATTGTGCCAACAAAAAGTACGACTCATCACACAAAGAATAAGCTCTCATATGTCGATAGAAAAATAAAAAAAATTATCAATTTTGAAAGGTGAAGATGGTGCAATATTTGATACTTTTGTGCCAAAAAGACAATAGTGTTGTCGGTTTGATACCTAACCAGAAAAATTACAGAAAGCGCAGAAAACGCATAAAGCATAGAACACACAGAAAGCACATAAAGTGCAGAAAGTGCATAAAGCCCAGAAACCATAGAAAGCACATAAAGCATAGAACGCACAGAAAGCGCATAAAGCGCAGAAAAAATAGAAAGTGCAGAAAGTCCAGAAAGCACATAAAGCGCAGAAAGCACATAAAGCATAGAACGCACAGAAAGCGCATAAAGCGCAGAAAAAATAGAAAGTGCAGAAAGTCCAGAAAGCACATAAAGTGCAGAAAGCACAGAAAGTGCAGAAAGCACAGAAAGCACATAAAGCGCAGAAAGCACATAAAGCACATAAAGCACAGAAAGCATAGAAAGTACAGAAAGTACAGAAAGTACATAAAGTGCAGAAAGCACAGAAAGCACAGAAAGTACAGAAAGTACAGAAAGCAAAGAAAGCACAGAAAGTACAGAAAGTACATAAAGTGCAGAAAGCATAGAAAGTACAGAAAGCATAGAAAGTACAGAAAAGAAAGCACAGAAAAGAAAGCACAGAAAGCAAAGAAAAGAAAGCGCAGAAAGCATAGAAAGTACAGAAAGCGCAGAAAAGAAAGCACAGAAAGTGCAGAAAGTGCAGAAAGTGCAGAAAGCATAGAAAGTACATAAAGCGCAGAAAGCATAGAACGTACATAAAGCGCAGAAAAGAAAGCACAGAAAGTACAGAAAGCACAGAAAAGAAAGCACAGAAAGTACAGAAAGTGCAGAAAGTGCAGAAAGCGCAGAAAGTGCAGAAAGCGCAGAAAGCACATAAAGCACATAAAGCGCAGAAAGCACATAAAGCACATAAAGCACATAAAGTACATAAAGCACATAAAGCACATAAAGCACATAAAGCACACGGCTCCTCTTTCAGGCATTTCCAGATGAATGACTGAGAACACAACATTAGTAGATGCTACACACAGGTAAGTAGTTCATGAGGTGAGATGTTAGTGAGATAAGGCAGGGTAATAATAGTGAGGTTATAGGGGTGATGGTAAGGGAGGGGGCTGTAATCCTCTGGAGTTAGTGTTATGGAGGGGGGTGCATCCATGTCATGGCTTGTAAATCCAGGTGTTATTTTATTATTTATTATGCTTACTTATATAGCGCCATCATATTCCGCAGCGCTTTACAGACATTGTCAGTCACTGTCCCATATGGGGCTCACAATCTACATTCCCTATCAGTATGTCTTTGGAGTGTGGGAGGAAACCGGAGTACCCGGAGGAAACCCACGCAAACACGGGGAGAACATACAAACTCCTTGGTGTTACATTGAGTCCTTTTGTCAGTGATCTGATATTCATCATCAGCTTGAATTCCCAAATTTTTTCTCTCTCCATCAAGAAGAGACCTTTTAGAATCAGGACTTAAGTCTGACAAGCTGTGGTCTAGCCCAGAAAAAATGTTTTCCCATGGGGGTGTCCAGCTGAAACTTTATTATGTGTCTGTGTCTTCCTGGTCTGCAGTTTTTGTTTTGTTTCTCCAATGTAAATTGCTTCATTGGCCCCTGTACACAGTATCAGGTACGCCACATAGGATGGACCTGAAATGCTCCAGAAATGTTATAGTCCTGCTGTGTGCTCGCTACGTGGACTGTGCTTGATGACAAGGTGTGGGTACAAGTCTTGCAGTATGGCTGTTGCATGGAAATGTGCCGGTCTCTGAAGCTTGGAGGTTGTTTATATGCGAGGAGAGGCAAATCTGGGAACACTTAATTTAGTTTATTGTCCCTGTGGAATATTGGTTTAAGGTCAGTCGCAATTTTCCTTACAATGTTCATCTGAGGGTCGTATAACCACTAGGGGCACCCTGCTGTTATCCCTCATGTAGTATGTAGCCACTAGGGGCGCCCTGCTGTTATCCTCCATGTAGTATGTAGCCACTAGGGGCACCCTGCTGTTATCCCCCATGTAGTATGTAACCACAAGGGGCTCTGCTGTTATCCTCCATGTAGTATGTAACCACTAGGGGCACCCTGCTGTTATCCTCCATGTAGTATGTAACCACTAGGGGCACCCTGCTGTTATCCTCCATGTAGTATGTAACCACTAGGGGCACCCTGCTGTTATCCTCCATGTAGTATGTAACCACTAGGGGCGCCCTGCTGTTATCCTCCATGTAGTATGTAACCACTAGGGGCACCCTGCTGTTATCCTCCATGTAGTATGTAACCACTAGGGGCACCCTGCTGTTATCCTCCATGTAGTATGTAACCACTAGGGGCACCCTGCTGTTATCCTGCATGTAGTATGTAACCACTAGGGGCACCCTGCTGTTATCCTGCATGTAGTATGTAGCCACTAGGGGGCACCCTGCTGTTATCCTCCATGTAGTATGTAACCACTAGGGGCACCCTGCTGTTATCCTGCATGTAGTATGTAACCACTAGGGGCACCCTGCTGTTATCCTCCATGTAGTATGTAACCACTAGGGGCACCCTAATGTTATCCTCCATGTAGTATGTAACCATTAGGGGCCCTGCTGTTATCCTCCATGTAGTATGTAACCACTAGGGGCACCCTGCTGTTATCCTCCATGTAGTATGTAACCACTAGGGGCCCTGCTGTTATCCTCCATGTAGTATGTAACCACTAGGGGCACCCTAATGTTATCCTCCATGTAGTATGTAGCCACTAGGGGCGCCCTGCTGTTATCCTCCATGTAGTATGTAACCACTAGGGGCACCCTGCTGTTATCCCCCATGTAGTATGTAACCACAAGGGGCACCCTGCTGTTATCCTCCATGTAGTATGTAACCACTAGGGGCACCCTGCTGTTATCCTCCATGTAGTATGTAACCACTAGGGGCACCCTGCTGTTATCCTCCATGTAGTATGTAACCACTAGGGGCACCCTGCTGTTATCCCCTATGTAGTATGTAACCACTAGGGGCCCCTGCTGTTATCCCCCATGTAGTATGTAACCACTAGGGGCACCCTGCTCTTATCCTCCATGTAGTATGTAACCACTAGGGGCACCCTGCTGTTATCCTCCATGTAGTATGTAACCACTAGGGGCACCCTGCTGTTATCCTCCATGTAGTATGTAACCACTAGGGGCACCCTGCTGTTATCCTCCATGTAGTATGTAACCACTAGGGGCACCCTGCTGTTATCCTCCATGTAGTATGTAACCACTAGGGGCACCCTGCTGTTATCCTCCATGTACTATGTAGCCACTAGGGGCACCCTGCTGTTATCCTCCATGTAGTATGTAACCACTAGGGGCACCCTGCTGTTATCCCCCGTGTAGTATGTAACCACTAGGGGCACCCTGCTGTTATCCTCCATGTAGTATGTAACCACTAGGGGCACCCTGCTGTTATCCTCCATGTAGTATGTAACCACTAGGGGCACCCTGCTGTTATCCTCCATGTAGTATGTAACCACTAGGGGCACCCTGCTGTTATCCTCCATGTAGTATGTAACCACTAGGGACACCATGCTGTTATCCCCCATGTAGTATGTAACCACTAGGGGCACCCTGCTGTTATCCTCCATGTAGTATGTAACCACTAGGGGCCCTGCTTTTATCCCCCATGTAGTATGTAACCACAAGGGGCCCTGCTGTTATCCTCCATGTAGTATGTAACCACTAGGGGCACCCTAATGTTATCCTCCATGTACTATGTAACCACTAGGGGCACCCTGCTGTTATCCTCCATGTAGTATGTAACCACTAGGGGCACCCTAATGTTATCCTCCATGTAGTATGTAACCACTAGGGGCACCCTGCTGTTATCCTGCATGTAGTATGTAACCACTAGGGGCACCCTGCTGTTATCCTCCATGTAGTATGTAACCACTAGGGGCACCCTGCTGCTATCCTCCATGTAGTGTGTAGCCACTAGGGGCACCCTGCTGTTATCCTCCATGTAGTATGTAACCACTAGGGGCACCCTGCTGTTATCCTCCATGTAGTATGTAACCACAAGGGGCCCTGCTGTTATCCTCCATGTAGTATGTAACCACTAGGGGCACCCTAATGTTATCCTCCATGTACTATGTAACCACTAGGGGCACCCTGCTGTTATCCTCCATGTAGTATGTAGCCACTAGGGGCACCCTGCTGTTATCCTCCATGTAGTATGTAACCACTAGGGGCACCCTGCTGCTATCCTCCATGTAGTGTGTAGCCACTAGGGGCACCCTGCTGTTATCCTCCATGTAGTATGTAACCACTAGGGGCACCCTGCTGTTATCCTCCATGTAGTATGTAACCACTAGGGGCCCTGCTGTTATCCTCCATGTAGTATGTAGCCACTAGGGGCACCCTGCTGTTATCCTC
Organism: Leptodactylus fallax; assembly: GCA_947044405.1. Classification (NCBI taxonomy): domain Eukaryota; kingdom Metazoa; phylum Chordata; class Amphibia; order Anura; family Leptodactylidae; genus Leptodactylus; species Leptodactylus fallax. The sequence goes on along the minus strand of CAMRHE010000613.1, from coordinate 6,453 downwards.
CATGTAGTATGTAACCACTAGGGGCACCCTGCTGCTATCCTCCATGTAGTATGTAACCACTAGGGGCACCCTAATGTTATCCTCCATGTAGTATGTAACCATTAGGGGCCCTGCTGTTATCCTCCATGTAGTATGTAACCACTAGGGGCACCCTGCTGTTATCCCCCATGTAGTATGTAACCACTAGGGGCACCCTGCTGTTATCCTCCATGTAGTATGTAACCACTAGGGGCACCCTGCTGTGATCCTCCATGTAGTATGTAACCACTAGGGGCACCCTGCTGTTATCCTCCATGTAGTATGTAACCACTAGGGGCACCCTGCTGTTATCCCCCATGTAGTATGTAACCACTAGGGGCACCCTGCTGTTATCCTCCATGTAGTATGTAACCACTAGGGGCACCCTGCTGTTATCCTCCATGTAGTATGTAACCACTAGGGACACCATGCTGTTATCCCCCATGTAGTATGTAACCACTAGGGGCACCCTGCTGTTATCCTCCATGTAGTATGTAACCACTAGGGGCACCCTGCTGTTATCCCCCATGTAGTATGTAACCACTAGGGGCACCCTGCTGTTATCCTCCATGTAGTATGTAACCACTAGGGGCACCCTGCTGTTATCCTCCATGTAGTATGTAACCACTAGGGACACCATGCTGTTATCCCCCATGTAGTATGTAACCACTAGGGGCACCCTGCTGTTATCCTCCATGTAGTATGTAGCCACTAGGGGCACCCTGCTGTTATCCTCCATGTAGTATGTAATCACTAGGGGCACCCTGCTGTTATCCTCCATGTAGTATGTAGCCACTAGGGGCACCCTGCTGTTATCCTCCATGTAGTATGTAACCACTAGGGACACCATGCTGTTATCCTCCATGTAGTATGTAACCACTAGGGGCACCCTGCTGTTATCCTCCATGTAGTATGTAACCACTAGGGGCACCCTGCTGTTATCCTCCATGTAGTATGTAACCACTAGGGGCCCTGCTGTTGTCTTCCTTGTAGTATGTAACCACTAGGGGCACCCTGCTGTTATCCTCCATGTAGTATGTAACCACTAGGGGCGCCCTGCTGTTATCCTGCATGTAGTATGTAACCACTAGGGGCACCCTGCTGTTATCACCCATGTAGTATGTAACCACTAGGGGCACCCTGCTGTTATCCTCCATGTATTATGTAACCACTAGGTGCACCCTGCTGTTATCCCCCATGTAGTAAGTAACCACTAGGGGCGCCCTGCTGTTATCCTCCATGTAGTATGTAACCACTAGGGGCACCCTGCTGTTATCCTCCATGTAGTATGTAACCACTAGGGGCACCATGCTGTTATCCCCCATGTAGTATGTAACCACTAGGGGCACCCTGCTGTTATCCTCCATGTAGTATGTAACCACTAGGGGCGCCCTGCTGTTATCCTCCATGTAGTATGTAGCCACTAGGGGCACCCTGCTGTTATCCTCCATGTAGTATGTAGCCACTAGGGGCACCCTGCTGTTATCCTCCATGTAGTATGTAACCACTAGGGACACCCTGCTGTTATCCTCCATGTAGTATGTAACCACTAGGGACACCATGCTGTTATCCTCCATGTAGTATGTAACCACTAGGGGCACCCTGCTGTTATCCTCCATGTAGTATGTAACCACTAGGGGCACCCTGCTGTTATCCTCCATGTAGTATGTAGCCACTAGGGGCACCCTGCTGTTATCCTCCATGTAGTATGTAGCCACTAGGGGCACCCTGCTGTTATCCTCCATGTAGTATGTAACCACTAGGGGCACCCTGCTGTTATCCTCCATGTAGTATGTAACCACTAGGGGCCCTGCTGTTGTCTTCCTTGTAGTATGTAACCACTAGGGGCACCCTGCTGTTATCCTCCATGTAGTATGTAACCACTAGGGGCGCCCTGCTGTTATCCTGCATGTAGTATGTAACCACTAGGGGCACCCTGCTGTTATCACCCATGTAGTATGTAACCACTAGGGGCACCCTGCTGTTATCCTCCATGTATTATGTAACCACTAGGTGCACCCTGCTGTTATCCCCCATGCAGTAAGTAACCACTAGGGGCGCCCTGCTGTTATCCTCCATGTAGTATGTAACCACTAGGGGCACCCTGCTGTTATCCTCCATGTAGTATGTAACCACTAGGGGCACCATGCTGTTATCCTCCATGTAGTATGTAACCACTAGGGGCACCCTGCTGTTATCCTCCATGTAGTATGTAACCACTAGGGGCACCATGCTGTTATCCCCCATGTAGTATGTAACCACTAGGGGCACCCTGCTGTTATCCTCCATGTAGTATGTAACCACTAGGGGCACCCTGCTGTTATCCTCCATGTATTATGTAACCACTAGGGGCACCCTGCTGTTATCCTCCATGTAGTATGTAACCACTAGGGGCACCCTGCTGTTATCCCCCATGTAGTATGTAACCACTAGGGGCACCCTGCTGTTATCCTCCATGTAGTATGTAACCACTAGGTGCACCCTGCTGTTATCCTCCATGTAGTATGTAACCACTAGGGGCACCCTGCTGTTATCCCCCATGTAGTATGTAACCACTAGGGGCACCCTGCTGTTATCCTCCATGTAGTATGTAACCACTAGGGGCACCCTGCTGTTATCCTCCATGTAGTATGTAACCACTAGGGGCACCCTGCTGTTATCCCCCATGTAGTATGTAACCACTAGGGGCGCCCTGCTGTTATCCTCCATGTAGTATGTAACCACTAGGGGCGCCCTGCTGTTATCCTCCATGTAGTATGTAACCACTAGGGGCACCATGCTGTTATCCCTCATGTAGTATGTAACCACTAGGGGCACCATGCTGTTATCCTCCATGTTGTATGTAAGCACTAGGGGCTCTGCTGTTATCCCCCGTGTAGTATGTAGCCACTAGGGGCTCCCTGCTGTTATCCTCCATGTAGTATGTAACCACTAGGGGCACCCTGCTGTTATCCCCCATGTAGTATGTAACCACTAGGGGCACCCTAATGTTATCCTCCATGTAGTATGTAACCACTAGGGGCACCCTGCTGTTATCCTCCATGTAGTATGTAGCCACTAGGGGCACCCTGCTGTTCTTTTCCTTGTAGTATGTAACCACTAGGGGCACCCTGCTGTTATCCCCCATGTAGTATGTAGCCACTAGGGGCACCCTGCTGTTATCCCCCATGTAGTATGTAACCACTAGGGGCACCCTAATGTTATCCTCCATGTAGTATGTAACCACTAGGGGCACCCTGCTGTTATCCCCCATGTAGTATGTAGCCACTAGGGGCACCCTGCTGTTATCCTCCATGTAGTATGTAACCACTAGGGGCACCCTGCTGTTATCCTCCATGTAGTAGGTAACCACTAGGGGCACCCTGCTGTTATCCCCCATGTAGTATGTAACCACTAGGGGCACCCTGCTGTTATCCTCCATGTAGTATGTAACCACTAGGGGCTCCCTGCTGTTATCCTCCATGTAGTATGTAACCACTAGGGGCTCCCTGCTGTTATCCTCCATGTAGTATGTAACCACTAGGGGCACCCTGCTGTTATCCTCCATGTAGTATGTAACCACTAGGGGCGCCCTGCTGTTATCCTCCATGTAGTATGTAACCACTAGGGGCGCCCTGCTGTTATCCTCCATGTAGTATGTAACCACTAGGGGCACCATGCTGTTATCCCTCATGTAGTATGTAACCACTAGGGGCACCATGCTGTTATCCTCCATGTTGTATGTAAGCACTAGGGGCTCTGCTGTTATCCCCCGTGTAGTATGTAGCCACTAGGGGCACCCTGCTGTTATCCTCCATGTAGTATGTAACCACTAGGGGCCCCTGCTGTTATCCTCCATGTAGTATGTAACCACTAGGGGCACCCTGCTGTTATCCTCCATGTAGTATGTAACCACTAGGGGCACCCTGCTGTTATCCTCCATGTAGTATGTAGCCACTAGGGGCACCCTGCTGTTATCCCCCATGTAGTATGTAGCCACTAGGGGCACCCTGCTGTTATCCTCCATGTAGTATGTAACCACTAGGGGCCCCTGCTGTTATCCTCCATGTAGTATGTAACCACTAGGGGCCCTGCTGTTATCCTCCATGTAGTATGTAACCACTAGGGGCACCCTGCTGTTATCCTCCATGTAGTATGTAACCACTAGGGGCACCATGCTGTTATCCCTCATGTAGTATGTAACCACTAGGGGGCACCCTGCTGTTATCCTCCATGTTGTATGTAAGCACTAGGGGCTCTGCTGTTATCCCCCATGTAGTATGTAGCCACTAGGGGCTCCCTGCTGTTATCCCCCATGTAGTATGTAACCACTAGGGGCACCCTGCTGTTATCCTCCATGTAGTATGTAACCACTAGGGGCGCCCTGCTGTTATCCTCCATGTAGTATGTAACCACTAGGGGCCCCTGCTGTTATCCTCCATGTAGTATGTAACCACTAGGGGCACCCTGCTGTTATCCTCCATGTAGTATGTAACCACTAGGGGCACCCTGCTGTTATCCCCCATGTAGTATGTAGCCACTAGGGGCACCCTGCTGTTCTTTTCCTTGTAGTATGTAACCACTAGGGGCACCCTGCTGTTATCCCCCATGTAGTATGTAACCACTAGGGACACCCTGCTGTTATCCTCCATGTAGTATGTAACCACTAGGGGCGCCCTGCTGTTATCCTCCATGTAGTATGTAGCCACTAGGGGCACCCTGCTGTTATCCCCCATGTAGTATGTAACCACTAGGGGCACCCTAATGTTATCCTCCATGTAGTATGTAACCACTAGGGGCGCCCTGCTGTTATCCTCCATGTAGTATGTAACCACTAGGGGCACCATGCTGTTATCCCTCATGTAGTATGTAACCACTAGGGGCACCATGCTGTTATCCTCCATGTTGTATGTAAGCACTAGGGGCTCTGCTGTTATCCCCCATGTAGTATGTAACCACTAGGGGCACCCTGCTGTTATCCTCCATGTAGTATGTAACCACTAGGGGCGCCCTGCTGTTATCCTCCATGTAGTATGTAACCACTAGGGGCCCCTGCTGTTATCCTCCATGTAGTATGTAACCACTAGGGGCACCCTGCTGTTATCCTCCATGTAGTATGTAACCACTAGGGGCACCCTGATGTTATCCTCCATGTAGTATGTAACCACTAGGGGCACCCTGCTGTTATCCCCCATGTAGTATGTAGCCACTAGGGGCACCCTGCTGTTATCCCCCATGTAGTATGTAACCACTAGGGGCACCCTGCTGTTATCCTCCATGTAGTATGTAACCACTAGGGGCACCCTGCTGTTATCCTCCATGTAGTATGTAGCCACTAGGGGCACCCTGCTGTTCTTTTCCTTGTAGTATGTAACCACTAGGGGCACCCTGCTGTTATCCCCCATGTAGTATGTAACCACTAGGGACACCCTGCTGTTATCCTCCATGTAGTATGTAACCACTAGGGGCGCCCTGCTGTTATCCTCCATGTAGTATGTAGCCACTAGGGGCACCCTGCTGTTATCCCCCATGTAGTATGTAACCACTAGGGGCACCCTAATGTTATCCTCCATGTAGTATGTAACCACTAGGGGCACCCTGCTGTTATCCCCCATGTAGTATGTAGCCACTAGGGGCACCCTGCTGTTATCCTCCATGTAGTATGTAACCACTAGGGGCCCTGCTGTTATCCTCCATGTAGTATGTAACCACTAGGGGCACCCTGCTGTTATCCTCCATGTAGTATGTAACCACTAGGGGCACCCTGCTGTTATCCTCCATGTAGTATGTAACCACTAGGGGCACCCTGCTGTTATCCTCCATGTAGTATGTAACCACTAGGGGCACCCTGCTGTTATCACCCATGTAGTATGTAACCACTAGGGGCACCCTGCTGTTATCCTCCATGTTGTATGTAGCCACTAGGGGCACCCTGCTGTTATCCTCCATGTAGTATGTAGCCACTAGGGGCACCCTGCTGTTATCCTCCATGTAGTATGTAACCACCAGGGGCACCCTGCTGTTATCCCGCATGTAGTATGTAACCACCAGGGGCACCCTGCTGTTATCCCGCATGTAGTATGTAACCACTAGGGGCACCCTGCTGTTATCCCGCATGTAGTATGTAACCACTAGGGGCACCCTGCTGTTATCCTCCAGGTAGTATGTAGCCACTAGGGGCACCCTGCTGTTATCCTCCATGTAGTATGTAACCACTAGGGGCACCCTGCTGTTATCCTCCATGTAGTATGTAACCACTAGGGGCACCCTGCTGTTATCCTCCATGTAGTATGTAACCACTAGGGGCACCCTGCTGTTATCCTCCATGTAGTATGTAACCACTAGGGGCACCTTGCTGTTATCCTCCATGTAGTATGTAACCACTAGGGGCGCCCTGCTGTTATCCTGCATGTAGTATGTAACCACTAGGGGCACCCTGCTGTTATCCTCCATGTT